>CM051386.1:2949687-3549687 GCA_028015245.1 Cardamine occulta
TAACCTCTTTTCTCACTTCTTCAACAGCAACATTATGATCAGTCGATAATCGTTCAGCTACTGCACCTTTTTTATCATTACCCCCTGAAACAACGCTCCCAAGAACGGCTCTTGAATCCCCAAGATTCGCTACATACAGTGTGCCATTAGAGATGGCACCAACAAGACAACAAGATCCTACAGTAGCCATTTGAGGTTTCATAGGAAGGGATCGTTGAACCATATGACAAAACTCTTCTTCAGTTTCTTTGAATGCTTTTTTTATAACATCTACAGATAGTCCTCCATGTTCTCTTGCAAATTCTGCAATCACAAAAACAATCCTGTTAATTCATGATCAATGAATATGTTCAACAATAACAAGTAAAAAAATAAGGTAAAGTTTACGAAAGTGATTGAAAAGGGTACAAAATCAATTCAAGAACCAAATTACAAAACTTTAAAACCTTCACATGTTTAAGAACACAAAATTTTAATCTTCTTATATTGAAACGAGATAGAGATCCCATAATTTTGAAAATAAAAAACGCAGTCAAAGAGTCAAAAGAAGTGAGTATCATAAAACAGCCCAAAAAAAAAAAAAAAAAAAAACTTTGAATGAGTTTTGAGGAAAGTAGAATTCTTACTATGCATATAAGGAAAAAGATGTCTATTAACGAATCTAGAAGCTTCAGGTCCACCATGGCCATCGTAGACGCCAACGTAAGTAGCAGATGGAGAGGTGAACACCTGACTTTGATCCTCCAACCTGGAATTAGCTTGAACCACCGCGATCGAATAATCACCGCTGGCATGAGGTCTCAATTCCGATTGCCAGAGTAAACCATCACCACTCGCTCTGCTTCCCAAACACCGTTCAAGAGGCCGTGCTAAAGCTCGCAACATCACCTACTTAGGGTTTCTATACGAAACAGATTCTTAAGTGTAGAGTCGAGGACGAGGAACACACACAAAAACGGGATTTTGAATTCGATTTGAAAGAAATCGGAAGTTTTTTTAAATTGAATTTTGATCTGTTCGTTTGGTTGAACAAATTGGTTTTATGGGATTGGTGTGTTGAGTTGGTAAAAGAAAACCGCGTGAAGAAGAAGAAGAATCTGAGAAGATGACTTGGACTCTGCCGTTCCTTATTTACCTACGTAGACTACGCGTCGTTTTTTTAAATCTTTGTTGTGCTTTTTCAATCCTTTATCTCTTCTTTTTTATTTGCAGTTTTTATTTTTTTTCAACGCGTTGTTTTTTTGTTTTTCTTCTCCATTCGGCAAGTTTCTCCACAAATAAACAAAATTTTGGGCGAAAAGAAAAAAACCTATAAATGTTATTGCCGTGTATTTTTAATAAATATCTTTCTTCTGGAAGACTGGAACAATTAAAAAAAGTAAATTCTGATACGGTCCAACAAAAATATCTACTAGTCTGATGACTCTCTAATTTTCAATTTAAAACCAACAACTACTTTCTGTCTTTTTAGAAGAAAGGAAATAACACTATTTAGTGTTAAAATATTATATTTATTTGAAATTTTAAACCTCGAGAAAAAGACCCTTAATAACAATGTTTAAAATCAAAAATAAAATTGTTTATGTATCTCCGTTATTATCAACAAAATTTTAGTGTTTTATCCTAGAAGATACCATGTAAAACTAATTAAAATTGTCAGAGGAATACAAGATGCATTGAATTAAGAGTAGTAAATAAGTAAACACTATTTTGCATATTTTGTCAAAATATATACATAATACATGTATATAAATATATATATATATATATATACATTAGTGTGAAAGTGTTGTAATAGAATGGGTGAATGGGTAAGGATGAGTAACGCTGTAGCCAACGTGTAGCTGATATATTTGCTTGTCAACTAAGAAAGATGGATAACTACTGAATACAATTTCTAGCTAATCATCTACTCATTTATCTAGTTTTATTATAATCACGTTACCGTTTCCGTTATAAGAAGAAATAGTATAATTTTCTGGTCAAACTCTTTGTGTGTTGTTCTAGAGAATTGATTAAAATGGTGAATATAATTACTAATTATATTTAATTTAATTCCAAGTTGCGCATTTTATTTGGTTATCACAAAAGAGTTGCGCATTTTAATTAAGAAATTGACGTGGACGGACTTGTATAAAAGATACGCAGATGCAACTAGAAAACACATTGCCCCAAGTTGTCGGACTCTTTTGACGAAGACATGTTTCCCGATTTTAATTTTTAGAGTGTGAATGTTGTTTTTTCTTCTTCTTTCTAAAGGCCTCTACCATTATACATGGGCACATGTGTTTCCAAATTGCATATTTTCTTTTACCATTAATAATTGTATATTATTGAAAATTATGTAAAAAAAAATAGTCCTCCGAATAACCAAAATTTTATACTCCTCTTTCTATTTATAAATAAGTGTCATTTTAGATAATTTCACATATATTAAGAAAACTATTAAATTTTATATTTTATTCTTAATTAATGTAGTCTATCAATTTTTTTATTGGTTAATATATTAATAAATAAAAGATAAAACTGTAACTATTAACTAATATTTGTCTTAAAAATCTAAAACATCACTTAATTTTAAACAAAAAATTAACTCTAAAATGTCACTTATTTATAAATGGAGGAAGTAGTTAACTGGCTCAACAACATTAATTTAATATAAATATGTTTACCTTTCAACCATAATCACCGCCAATATTTTTAAAAATATATATTTATCTTTATACTTCACATCCACCTAACATTCACAAATTGATTCCACCAAGCCATTATCGATAGCCATTAAAGAAGTGAATAACAACAACCTAAAAGAAGCAATCAAATCAAAGTCACAATAAATAAGTTTCAAGTTCCATCAAATACGCAACCTAACTTTATTAAATGTAACCAAAAAAACAAAAACAAAAATGTAACCAAAGAACAACCCTAAAGATATCATTAGATTTTAACTAAGAGGAGCATTTTAGATTATTGCTCGATAATTAGGCGCATTGTTGACCAGTAATTAGGAATCAAATTGGTCAACGGATTTGATCATCTAATTATTAAACATTGATATATTTAACGCAAAACTCTGGAGCTTCATCGGTTCGAAGAAAAACGTTCCGACTCCGAGATTCGTAACGCCGGCGAAGATTTATCGGAAACCTTTTCAGATCAGACGGGAAGAAGCTCGATGAAGAGCAGATTGAAGAGCTACAAGAGGAGGAAGCTAGGGTTAGCCTCAGTTATCATCTTCTGTTCACTTTGCTTCCTCTTCGGTTTCTATGGTTCCACTCTACTTTCTCAGGTATGGAAAACTCACTGATCTTAAACTCTGAGTTCTTTAAGATGCGATCGGATTTGCATATTTAGTCTCTTATTCGGTTTTGTCAGTAATCGAGAGTTTTATGTTTGGGAGCAGAATGTGCCTGGTGTTAGACCCAAGTTGAGAATGTTGGAAATATTAGAAAATGGGGAAGAAGAAGCTAGCTCGATGCCTAATGGCGTTACTGGAGAAGAATCCGTCGGTTCGATTCCTTTTCAGGTTTGATTTTGTTGCTAATTTTGGATTGAATTGGCAAATTAGGTGAAATCGATTAGTTAGGAAAAAAATGTGCATTTGATCTGGTTGAACTTTGTTTTCTGACTTGAAGTGTTAGATTGTTGGATTTTTTTAGAATTGGTCAAATTAAGGCAAGTTTTTAAAAATGGCAGGTACTGAGTTGGAAACCTAGGGCTATATATTTTCCAAATTTTGCAACTGCAGAACAATGCCAAGCTGTTATTGAGAGGGCAAAGGTTAATCTGAGACCTTCTGCTTTAGCTCTCCGTAAAGGAGAAACTGATGAGAGCACTAAAGGCACTAGAACAAGGTCTTTTCTTTTCCTAGTTCCATGTTGCATTTTCAGTCAAACATTTTATCAGTAGCCTCAGTGTTATTGTATGGTGTGTTGTTACAGCTCAGGAACTTTTCTCTTTGCTTCAGAAGATAGTACTGGTGCTCTGGATTTTGTTGAAAAGAAAATTGCAAGGGCTACGATGATCCCAAGGACCCATGGAGAGGTTTGATTTTGTTTACTTCACAGTTCTATGTGAATCATAAATCTTTTCATGTTGTTTTTGACTACCTTAAAAGGGGCAATTGGCATTATAGGTATTAGTTAATATTGCTTGGTGGCCTTTGGTTGAGTGCTTATCGACAACAATTAATATCGACATGTTTGCAAAAGAGTGGTGATTTTGCTAGATTATTAACAAGAGATTTGATGTTTTGGCAGGCATTCAATGTTTTACGGTATGAACTTGGCCAGAAGTATGATTCCCACTATGATGCTTTCAATCCAACAGAATACGGACCACAATCAAGCCAAAGGGTAAGACCCTTAATTTGTCATTAGTTATAGCTTTATGTAGAGAACCCGAGACCTCATTTACTTTTACGCAGATTGCTTCCTTCCTGTTGTACTTATCTGATGTAGAAGAAGGCGGTGAAACCATGTTCCCATTTGAGGTCAGTTCATAATACATCATTGCATACTTTACAATAATTGAAACAGTTTTTTTAGTTTGATTCTGTTCAAATGCTCTTGTTCCAGAACGGTGCTAATATGGGTACTGGATATGATTACAAGCAATGTATTGGGTTGAAAGTAAAGCCTCGGAAAGGAGATGGTCTTCTTTTTTATTCCGTGTTACCCAATGGAACAATTGATCAGGTAAACAAAGCTTGAAGTTTGAACACATTTCATTTCTCCTCTTGATCCAATTCCTTGGATTAGATTGAACCGCCACAGTTAGTTTATGCTAGTAGTATAGCATCTGATCATGTGGTTGCGATGCTTGTGCAGACTTCGCTTCACGGGAGCTGCCCGGTGATCAAAGGAGAGAAATGGGTAGCGACCAAATGGATCAGAGACCAAGAACAGGAAGAATAAGTATTTTTTTGAGTTTCCATATATTTTGTCTGCAAAGCTGAGGCTGGATCCCTCGTGTACAGTTCTTCACTGAAACAATGTAACTATTGAGGTTTCTTATAATGTGAATGATACAGAAATTAGAACCTGATGAGTAAGACTTAGATGGAAATATATTTTGAACAAATAGACGTTTAATGTTTGATATTTCATATTTCAGTAAAAAGGAATATATAAAATTTTAAGTCAGAGTCTATAATTGTGGATATTTTTTTTTACTGAGTTTTGATGGCTCTTTCGTCTATAAAACTGGGACATTGAATTTTTCTACAAATCTCTCCAATAATTCATACGTTTGAAATAAGTTTGTGTGTGGTAATCATCTACGCATCACTAATTTAGTTGAGTTTGGCACAAGTTTTGTTTAGATTCTTCCAAAAGATCTAAAATATAATAACAAAAAAGAATATTCCAATGAATTGATGTACATTATTTACTGCATTTTAAAATAAGAGTTCATAAAAAGTTGCTCAAATTCGGAATGTGGGACACGAACGTAACACGTGTCTCCTGTTAAAGGTTAGCGTTACTGTGTTAAGCTGTGCGTGTCAGAAACGATGACATCGACCCTAACCAATGTCGACACGACGTTTAGACAAACCCTTAGAAAACTAAAGAACAAAAATAGTTTGGGGATGTTTGGTTTTTTGACCGTCCAACTTTTCAGGCCACGCGCTTTGCAGGAGGGGATTCGCACTCTTTATAGTATTTGTCTTCTGAATTTTGTTGAGTTCTTAATCATATTGTGTGATAAGTTAAGTAACACAATAAGAAAATGGAATAGTATCAACTGAAATAATTATAATGCTAATTAATTTATTAAGAACAATTAGAAAGGTACAAGGCGCGAGTAGGAAAACATATATACTCGCGAAAGTATAAATTACGTAGTTCCCTTTTTCGTTATACTAGAAAAAAAAAACAGAGTTCTCCACCGCCGTAACATTTAAAACCCTTCCCTGAACCCTCCCCAAAACTCTCGGAGCCATCACGAAAATGACCGGAGCATTGTTCAGAAACGCTGCCTCCGACGCCGCACGGATCTTTCGGTCACATCGAACCGGGACAACGAATCCTTTCGGAAAGCTCGATCCTTTACCGAGAGGTGGTGGAGACGTCCGGCGATTGCAATCGAGGCCTTATTTTCGTACGCCTCAGATTTTCGGGAAAGCAAAAGAAACAGGAGTCTCTCCTTATTCATTAGTCTCTGGTTTCTGCTCTGCTTCTTCCTCGTCTACGACTGCCACTACGGCGTCGTTTGCGAAAGCCTGATTCATCGGCTGGTATTTGGGTATGGTGAAATCGCGGCCGGTTTTTACGAAATCCGTCACGTCGTCGCTTATTTACATAGCCGCTGATTTATCTTCGCAGGTAATTTCATTAAATTTCTCATTTTTTGTGAATGCTTTTTTCACTCGAAATAGGTGTGATCGCAATTCGCATGCAATTTAGAAATTTGTGTTAAAATGTTTTTAAGGCTGAATCCAAATCAGAAGTAATGTCTCTCTGCAATACAAAGAGATTTTAAGTAGTATCATCAGGGGATGAAGTTGGCAGTTTTATGTGAAATGAGTTGTTATATATGCTACGTTTCTTTTTGCTTGTATTGTTCGTGTGCCCTGTGGCCTGTTTGATAAATGTGGCTTAGAGCTGATATTGGATTTTTTTCAACAGACAATTCCACAAGCTTCGGTGGAGTCTTATGATTTTGTAAGAACAGCAAGGATGGCAGGGTATGGGTTATTAATTTTAGGTCCTACACTTCACTATTGGTTCAATTTCATGTCAAGAATCTTCCCAAAACGAGATTTGATCACAACGTTTAAGAAAATGGCCATGGGACAGACGGTCTATGGGCCTGCCATGAACGTTGTTTTCTTCTCATTGAATGCAGCCCTACAGGGTCAGCCTTGAAACTGTGCTTGAAAGAGAAATATATGATGTGGTTCCTTTTTCTAAATCTTGAATTTGAATTTAGTCTTGTCTCAGAGACATCAAAGTCTGATTTGCAATTATTTTTTCAGGTGAAAATGGTTCAGAGATAGTTGCTAGATTGAAAAGGGACCTACTTCCCACGATGTTAAACGGTGTCATGTATTGGCTTTTGTGTGATTTTATTACATTTAGGTTCTGCCCAGTTCACTTACAGGTATTGCCACTTCATTTCCATCTGACCTTGCTCCTTACTGTGATTAGCCTGTTTGGTTCAAAGCAAATCATTTACTGTCTTCATGCCTTTTTGTTTTATCTTAAGTTTGGATTATAACTCAGTGCTGGTTTCTTTTTGTAACAGCCACTTGTGAGTAACTCGTTTTCGTATCTGTGGACAATCTACATAACTTACATGGCAAGCCGCGAGAAACCAACTGCCATTACAGCTGAAACAGTTCTCTTGCAGACCCTTTTCTGAAAACACTATTTTCTCTACTCGGAGATTCAATTATGTGGCTAGAAATGAAGAAAGAGAAGCTTTTTACATTTAAGGTGCCGAGCATTCTTCAACATTCTATGTTTCCTCTCTGTAGATTTCGGAGGATAAAATGTAAAAGATGTTTGGAAAAACTATGCATTTGGACATGTACCATAGGGTGTCTTGCGCTCTGAGTTTTAAGTTTTTAACATTCCATGTAATATTTTTTAGTTAAAATGTAAGTTCTCATCTTATAGCAACTTTGATCAGACAAATGAAATCTTCACACAAGTCTTTTCAAGAAACGAAATTGGGTCTATTTCTTTCTTTATTGCTTTCATTATTAATTTTGTTACATCAGAGAGAGAGAGAGCAAACAAGGAAAAAATACACAGGAGAGAAAAACAAATCAGCTAAACAAAGAGCTTTTACTTCAAAACCACTACTTAATTTCTCATTTTACTATCTGAACTTGTACAACACCAAGAAGACCCATCACCTTCTCTTGAAAGCTCCACAAACCCAAAATTCAGGTTCAGGTACCCAATTGAGTAAAAATCAAATGCTATGTATAGCTAAACTACAGTACATCGATTGTTGCTAAAATCATTACTCGTCTGAAGCACGGGAACATATCTTCTCCATATGTATAGGCCACTCTTCTCCAAGAATCTGAGGATTCAACTCCATACTAGCACGAAAATCTGACATTGATACATTTGAAAGCCTTCTGCTTTGCTGCGTATACTGGTAATTCATTTCTCTAACTCGTTCATTCCCACATCGCGTATTAGCCAAACTCAAACATGGTTCAATCAACCTTCTCATAAACGCATCCAATCCACTATTGAGAAGACTAACAGAGTCCATTGATATCTTTAGGCCCTCCATCTTCAATCTCCTCTCTAACCGACTCCTCAATGTTCTTGTATCAGGTAGTTCACCGCTGCTCTGACAAGTCTCACTAGATACATTGGAAACAGACTTTCTAGTAACTCCATTCCTAAGATTCAGAGAAACACCAATCGGAGCAGTGACAGGACTCCGGCTCTGAACACTTGGACTTCCTGCTACTTGTTCAACCTCTTCTCCTTCCTCCACAGAGGCAACTTCCACTGGAGGTTTACTTCCCAGAGAAAGCAATTCAGTAGCACTTTGTGCTTTCGACATCGACTCTTCTTCGTTTGTTGTAGTTAGACTCTGAGGCTTCCCAAGTGGACCAAGTGGACTTGGCCTGTCTCTGAACTTTCTTGACCTGCATTTAAGAGCTGAAGGAGAGAATGCAGAATCCCCATAAAGTGGCTGAATCTGAGTGTTCTTTGGATTCCCATTACCAAATTTAACAAAGTTTCCACCTTTGTTCGTAAATCTTGATGGAGGATATTTGGCAACACTAGCATTCTTGATGATGGAACGTATTAGACGATTATGAAGATGAATGTTTTGTCTACCAATCGTCTTGATACAGAACTTGTCGAATTCAGATTTGGAGATCTTCAAGGCAAAGAATTTTCCGAGCTGATTGAAGTAACTCTCAGCTCTTTGATGCCCGATTTGCCGGTAAATTAGGGATTTGATCTCTAACGTATCCAACCGGGAAGAACCTTGATTTGATCCCATCTTCAACTGAATTGAACTAAAACCACATCCGAAGTTGCAATTCGAGATCCCAGAAGGCGGAGAATAGTTGTCTTCTCATCCAAAAACCTAAAAAAACCCAATTTGCAACACAATACCTGAAAAAAATCAGAGTCCGAGAATCAAAATTGGGACAATTTCCAAGTGAAGTAAATTGTAAACGAATTGGGAAATCAGAATTAAGAAATCAAAGCATCGCAACTTACAGAAATCTCGAGGTAAGAGTCTAACGAAAACATAGAAATCGAAAAAAGAGAAAAGAGGCGAGATAGAGATAGAGAGAATCGAAAGAGGAGAAACTAACCTAGTTCAAAGACTTGCCCTTTGTGCCCTAACGGCAAAAAGGATTTTGTTTATTTCCTCTTTTCGCTTCCGGCTTCTCTTCTCTTCTATTCTCTTTTGTTTCTCCGGCTTCGCTTTCGTACGTGTGAAAAACTTAAGAACTTGTTGGACTTTGGACAAATCCACACGTGCGTTAATCCATCGAAAATACCTTTACACAAGTGAATTATGTTTTTATTAGGTTACGATAATGTAGGATGTATCTGTTGGATTTTTATGATCGTAGGAAATTTTGTTTCATCAGTTTTTGATTCATCTCAAGAGTTTGTCTTGTAAAGTGATAAAATAGCTAGTACATCTATAATTCCAGCTTTGATTTAGAAGAGTGTTTTTATGGTTTCATAAAGCCAGGTCGATCTCACAACACAGTAATAATAGCCACAAATCAAAAAGCAAAGAGAAACTCAAATTTATATGATAAATCAATTGGAAAACAAAGACTGAGCTAAAACAAGGAAGCTAAATGATTCAACAGCTCAAAAGCCTTATCGAAATAGGTTCAACATTTATAAAATCCATTACAATATGTAGTCTTAAAAGTTTAATAAGCCAACTAAATGATTGCTCCTTTGTGAAAAAAAAAACAACATTGATCTTCAACGGTACTGCAAAGAAAGGAAAACGAAACCAGGTGAATTAATGAATCATTCCAGGAAATTGAATTGAAAAAAACTCACGAATCTTAACAGTTAAATTATCAAAAAAAAAATTACCTTGATGAATCCAATTTCCTTGGCGTTGCTACGGAAGCATTGTCTACAGCAGTTAAGACCATACTTCCTGATTAATCCATGCGAGTTTCCGCACACACGGCTACACATTTCCAACATTTGCAAAAAACTTATCATTAGATAAAGATTTGCTCAATATCAAACACAAACTATGACCATAAACTTATTCTATATAAAGGATTGGAAAAATCCAATTTAACAGAGCTAGCAGTATAAGATTTAAAAACATTATAACACTAATCTTAATCATTTCAAGCAACACTACGAATTACTATAACACAAACATTAACACAAGTTTCTCAAAAACATGCGAGTCGCTTAATTTCTCAGAGCTAAAAAGTTAAGATTACCAGGTGCGAGATCCTGGCCCGTATTTTTTGGGATGAGAGTTCCAAACGTTGGAGTGACCCATGATTTGTGTTTTCGACTGCTCAAGGCGATAAGCTAGAAGACGAGGATGAACGGCGACGCAACACTCAAAAAGAAAAATTGTAAAGCCCTAAATTTCGTTGGGGGCGGCGCACATAATTTGTTTATATATAAGTGCGAAAGGGAGAAAAACGAAAAATGCATTTTGATTAAATCGTGGGCCGAATTGAACAAGGCCCAGTATGGATTTAAACTGTTTAGAAACATGATTTTGTTAGTTCAGGGTGTATTGAACTGAATATTTGGAGAGATTTAAGTTTTAATAAGTTTTGAGATAATTTGGTAAAATTTTGGTAAATTATGAATTTTGTTATTAAATTTTTTGAAATTTCACATAAAACCATGGGATTTGAGTCTTTGTATTTTTAACTAAGAAATCCCCTTAAATCTTACCTGAAACTTTTAAATCAAATTTTAATCATGTTTTCAACAACAGTGGATTTGAGGGTATAATTTAAAATCATTAATCCAATAACACTGGATTTTAAAAAATATTTTAAAATTCATGTTTCAATAACACATGATTTGTCATTAACACTCAAATCTCTCCAAATACTCATTCCAATACACCAAGTTTACTTTACATGTTACTCCAAAAAATAAAATATCCTAAGTTTCAAGCAAAACCATGTTATTTGGCCTGTGGGGAAGATTTCAGTACAACGGAACAACTCAAACGATTGTTTTCCTGTCAAATTATTTCTGATTGATTCTATCGGATTACAAAATCTTTTAAATTTGTAAAAAACTGTCAGAGTATTAGAAAAAGAAGTTAAGAAAATGACAGAGACAAATATAATGAACAAGGAACAGTCACATTATGACTTATATCGCCTTTGGTGTCAAATGATTTACAACAATAAATACTTAAATAGACTATGATTGTTACCACAAATTAGATATAATATATATATATATTAGTTTATATATAAGTGTTGCAATGAAGTCTCCAAATACCAGGATATAGAAAATGAAAATGACTTTTCCCGTTCCCCATTTTGTAATTCGTTTTTTTCTTTCTTGAATTTGATAATTCGATTAAAATAAACATTATTCCGACATAGCTGTTAACATCAAAAGTTAAAAAAAAAATAGTTAAAATACCTTGAACCAAAGTCAATTCTAATTTAATAGGTAACTAAAACCCGAAGTCAATTGTAATTTAACAGCTAACGAAAACCCAATGTCAAAATATATAATTAATTAGTGAGGAATATCCAAAGCAAACTATATTATTTTTGGCATTATGTATTTGATTTTCAAAAGTTAATCTCATAATTTATCGAAAATTGCTGTTATTAGAGATAACTTGGAGAGCAAGATGTGTATCTTGCGAATCAAGTATTGTAGGCCATCAAAGGCCGGTTAACAAGTGAAGCCCGCCCGAAGACAAATATTTTCTAGATCTCTATATTTACTTGTTGTGCAAGTATATTTCCTTTATGTGTTAGATAAGGATTAGGAAGATTTACATTATTTGGTGTTAGCAATATGTTAATGCTAATCACTATATATGTGTCTTATGATCTTTGTGTCAAGAACAACTCAATAATATATTTCATTCTATAATATTTAACATGGTATTAGAGCATTCGATTCTTTTGGGATCTTAAACAGTTTACAAATTCCGCATTATCTGTTTTTGTGATCAGTTTGATCATGGAAAACATAACCCCAAAAGTCAAATCAACCGGTTCTAGTAGCGAAGGTATTGACGAAGACGGTGGAGCCGATGATGAAGATGACATGTGGTGTGCACTTTGTGTCCACGTTGGTGTTTAATTTTTAAAAGTTAAAAGTTTTGGTTTTCATCTTAGTTTAATTATGTTTTTTGATTTTAACAAAATTTTGGTTGTCTTACGTTGGGGGTTTTAGTGTTGTTTTCCATTATTTACAAGAAAACTAGTTAGCTTTTTTAATTGCAAGTTATTAATAGGAGATTCTTATGACGTGATCATGGTTAAGGGCTTGGGTTATCACAATTTTCTGAGATTTTTTCTTTAAGTTAAGAATTTCTCAAAGTTTATTTTTTTAATCTATGTTTTGGGTTTCTTTTATTTTGGGGGAGTTTGATTATAGTCTGGTTATAGTTTAACCATTATGAGGAATTTTATTGGAGCGCTCATGTTTTAAGGTTATTTTTAGTCCGGTTTGTGGACTGTCCGAGACAAGGACAATTGTTTGTGGTGTTGCATGATTTGCATCCACGGGATGTTGTTATTCCCTTTATCAAAACCAAAAACGAGCTGAAGTTCCACTCCTATTTTCAAAATCGAAGAGTGGTCTCCGATCCCACCCCATATTTTTTTTTTTTGGTTATCATCTAGCCATATCCGAAGGAGTCTGTTGACATGTTTTGTCTGTCTTCGACAAGATGTCCACGACATACGTGTTCCGCTTAGTGATTGCAGAGTTTGCGTTTCGCGTACCACATTTGTTGTGCGGGGGAGTATTAGAGATAACTTGGAGAGCAAGATGTGTATCTTGCGAATCAAGTATTGTAGGCCATCAAAGGCCGGTTAACAAGTGAAGCCCGCCCGAAGACAAATATTTTCTAGATCTCTATATTTACTTGTTGTGCAAGTATATTTCCTTTATGTGTTAGATAAGGATTAGGAAGATTTACATTATTTGGTGTTAGCAATATGTTAATGCTAATCACTATATATGTGTCTTATGATCTTTGTGTCAAGAACAACTCAATAATATATTTCATTCTATAATATTTAACAGCTGTCAAGATCAAAAAGAGGTATTTTGCAAAGATATTTAAAAGTATCGGGAAATGCAAAGAAAAATATAATACTTGTGTCAAATCAATTTAATGATTTATTGTTTTTTTTACGGCTATTATTTATTGTATTTTTGATGTGTATTTGAATTTTATATCTGTGTTATACTCTAGATGTCATAAACTCCTGTATAGATTTCAAATTAATGAATAGTCAGACGTTAGAAAAAAAAATAACCGCAGTAGATATATGTTTTTCATGTTTATGTAGCTAAGAAATCTGTCATTCAACTTAAAAACATGAAACCATATGTAAAAAACACATAAACATGTAAACAGAATTTACCCCAATTTAAAAGTTTTCAAATTTATATAACCCGCAAATATGTCATATACGTAAGCAGAATTGTCTATATGTTTCGGTACCCTTAACATCTAGTTTACGAGCAAAAATGCAAAAAAAAAAATCACATGATCTCAGACTAATATTATTTCAGAGAGACTGTTAATCTTATCCACGATGGCAATCTATGTTGTTTCTGAGATATGCCACAAACGCTCTACGTTTATTCTAATAACTTTCTAATTAATTACTTTAGAATAATAATTTTATCCTAACGCCGGTAATTAGAAAGAAAAACAATCATAATTAACCTTCTTATCTTTGATTTGCTCAAATTTTATTCTAACGTATATTTCATTTCTTATATCCCATTCAATAATTTTGCTGCCTATAGACTATTGTCGTCATATACTTGTTTGTCCTACATCAATCAATGCACCAAACGTCGAAGTTTAATAAAATAAAAAAGACGAATGCACGAGGCGGACGCAAACCGTAACAAACGTTTTAATATGATATTAAAGATTCTAATTAATAATAATCGTATACTTAATCAAATCAGGAAACCATTTAGAAAGAAGAAAAGGGTAACAAATCTTTATTATTAGGTTGTCTTATAATGTCAATTATTTTATAGACATTCTCTTCACCTACCAATCGTCAGCCGAATCAAATTTAATTAAGATACATCATATAATTGCCTTTTGATTGATAGGCTAAACTGAGAAATTAGTTTGTATTTGTTAAATATATACTTTAAAAGCGAATTAGGTGTAGTCTAAACGGTATTTAGATGTTTTTTTTTTGGTTGGGACAAACAACGGTATTAAGATGTTAGGTGTTTTTTTCAGATCCACTTTTATAAAAAAAAAAAAAGGTGAGAAAGAAAAATCCACAATTTTTTGAAAAAGAAGCAACTATTTGGGTTAAATATTTTAACACGACAAGAGGTTCCGGTTCTATAGAAAAAAAATCTGAATTTTTACATTATTCTTCTAAATTCCCGATACATAAGTGGTGTCCTTTTCCCATATTCAGTTAACATATATTTATCAGATGATTCATTATTGGGTTGCGTAAATAATTTTTCTAATGTATGCGTGTGGTTTGCATCTACGTCTATATTTGTAAGTGTTTATACTATATACATATACTACTAATTAATTTAATATCAATAATGATGCTGAGGAATATCCGACACACGTTGCACCTTGATCTCTAATTGTGTTTGGTACGATTCTTTTCATTTACCTCGTTATCGGCAATTTTTAATTTTAATTTTCAAAGTTAGCTAGAATTCACTAACCCATAATACGTACTAACTTCAGCAAAATAGTGTTGATCTAATCCGTGGTACTAGTAAAGGATTTTAAGTAAACGAATATTGCTAACAATCAAATCGTCAACCTCTTAACTCAGATGAAATGGATCGATGGAACAAGTAATTATAGGTAACTCTGAAGAATAAACATCTAAAAAAATTCTTCATAACTGGAAAAGACAAAACTGTTAGATTGGAATTTTATTCTCCTATTAAAGCTTCGGTATTTGTTTTCTATAATTAATATATCCATAAAAATAAAATACTCCATTACTAAACTCAAAAATAAATAAGTAGGTTTAGATTTACAAAATAGCGCCGATGTTAACTGAAACGACAATTTTATGAAGAATAAAAAATGTGTCGTTTGGCATTTTTAAATTTTTAAGGGGCATCAAATTGCCAGCTAACTACCCAACAAAGAAATTGTAAAAATAACTAATAAATCCTAATTATGCTTGTTTGATTTGCAATAATGTTTGGTCGTGCGTGCAAGCAATATATAATTTTATATATATTGCTTTTAAAAATTAATCTCCAAAAAAACACTGAGTAAATAGTTCAAGCAATATGAGTATAATTTTATTCTAATCATTAGAACAGGAAAAAATCAGATCTGATTACCCCAATTGGGTCTTTCGAGCTGTGCACAGATTTTATTCTACTGAATCCAGAATAAAATAAATAAATTTATGCAAACTATTGTAATGTGTGTATTGAATGGTATTGAACGTAAATAGGTATTCAGAGATGTTTATTGTGATCGATAAATTTCTTCTTTATATTTTTACTACCCTTTTTGGGAGTGCATTTCTTTTATTTTTCATTCTATTTTAAAAGTTTTGATAAGGGCATGCATACTATATAAATTTTTTGTACCACATAAATTCACACATATGATACGGAATTAGTTTTGTCTCTTAATATTTCGTAAAGGATATAATTAGCTGTCTTGCTTGGCCGAATATTAGGTTTACCTTTGTTTTGATTAAGTGTACATAATAGCTAGTAAGAAACTGTATATAACTTATAACTATGCAGAAGGGTTGATATTTGTTTATTTTGTGATTTTAATTACGTCACTTAGCTCCCAACAGTCACCCAAAAGCTTAGTTAGTATCTTTGGCGATTCTTGCATACTCCTAAAAGGTTATGTTAATTAAGAGTTTAATTAGGATATTGGCGTTATAATATATAGTTTTCCTAGGAAACTGTTGAAATCTATTAGAATCAGTAGTTTGTCGTATTCGCTGCTTATCATTTAGAACTACACTACATCACCAAAAGTGTGGTGGAAGTACGTATAGTTAGTGCAAGGAGTTAAATTGTTATTTTGTGTTCCAGCTTCCGACATTTTTTGGGAAGATGATTGATGCCGTTTCACGATATTGTCACTAACGCAATATCTGGCATCTGCCACGAAGATGTATGTTTTTTGGTCTCGAAATCCAATTACTTAACAACAACAACAAAAAAACCCTAGATCCATCAAGTATGATCAACATATTAGGCCCCAACTGAACTAAGAATAGGGTTTGCGCAGATCCCTAGCTTGGTTTATCTATCAGCTGTTATTCTTTTTTGGTTTAAAAAAAAAATTAGTATTACATCAACCCAACAAGAAAAGTTTCATGTTTTTAGTATTGAAAATATAGTTTTCGATTATATTTTAAAAAGTGGATTATTTTTTAAAGTTCAATTATTTTTAGTTTCCTCTTTTTGTTAAACGTACGGGGAGTAAGTTTTTTTTTTTTTTAAACACTTTTGGAACTCATGATAAAAGATTAAAATATATGTGTGTGTGTGTTTTTGTTGTTGTCAGAAATATTTGGGTTTAGAAAGAGACAACAATAACTGAGAGAGAGTGTGTGGTTTATTTTTTCCTATAAGAATAAGAATGGCTTCTGTCTGTGCTTTTGGACTTTCCACGGGCACGATCTGCCGTCCAGTGGTTGACTCAACCTAATCAATTATTATTACTTAATATAGTTAATCCAAATAACTCAGTTTCATTCTCTTTTCTCATTTTTAAAAACATTTATTATGACACAAAAACTGTCACGTTCAACAACCAGGTCTCTAATTCTCCAATTCACATCTAGCTCCCTTTCTCTCTTTCATTCTCTTTCTCCAACTCATAAGCCCTTCATTCTCTGCTGCAAATAAATTTATCCATGGAACTTGATAACTTAAGCAACAGAAGAGTTCCTTAATCAGAAAAATTATTATTATAAAATATATTTTCATTTTCTTGATGCAAATATTGGAAAGCGAAACTTTTGGTTAAAAACTGTGTAATTTTAAAGGAATAGCCTTTATTTAATCTGTTGCATAATAAGATAATCCTTACATATAATTTAGCTACACCTAAAACTAGGATAATCCAAATACTATCATAATCCACAAACGCAATAATTTTTCTCTCGTATTCTCTAACCCACCATTTATTGTTTAAAGCCTTAATTAAAGGTCAGAGGTTTACCTGATGTAGTTACCGACACTAGACGAGAACCATATGTCTAGGTCCATATGTATTAATATGTAGTATGCGTTATTTTATAATCTATTTAAAAAACATTAGCACACAATTTATATATTCAGTTATACTCCATATTCGGAAAAACACAGCTGACAACAAAAATTACGAGAAATTAAAAGAGATCATGTCCATATTACTATATATTTTCTTAATGTTGGGGAGTAGGTATTCTAGTTAGATAAGTTTATGTTCTCTAGAAGTCCTATAACATATAGGCAACTACTACTTGTATCCATATATATTTTCAACTGGCGAAAGGGAAGATATAATTCTCTCCTCACTTTATTAGACACAAAAGTTTTCTATTATTTGTTAGTTTGTAAAGTAAAACATTTGATTAATACGTTATATCATTATGCATAATTTGTTTTTAAGATATAATATACTAATATTTTTATCAATATATAGATAGGAATATTCTGAAAATATGTAGAATATTTGAGAAAAATATTGTTTTTCTATTAAAATAAAATAAGTCTCTACTTATGTCATGGCAGGTTGAACTATGTCCTTTGAAGGGAAAGAATTCAAAGCCATCATACAGTTTGTAGTTTTTCGAAGGTAGATCAACATATGCAAATTGTCGAACAACAAAACTCAACATTAAAACTTAATGGATTAGCGCAGTTAATTAGTAAGCATTATATGAGGCCCGACCGTAAATTAGGATCCCCAAGAATTTGAATCATAATTGTAAGCATAGAACTCCTTCAAACTATTTGATCTCAAGTTTCAATCCATTCATTTATTTGAAAGTGAGCATGCAGAAAACTCTTTACTGGGAAATCTGTATATACTATATGTCTTATTAATTAGTCAAATTTTTTGGTGATACGAAAACTTAGTGAGAACTAAAACATATTCGACATCGAAGTCGAGATATCTAATGAGCTAAGAGCTCCTCCAATATTGATCCATAGTATGCTGTGAATACCACCATAATCATGTTTTATCAATATCATATTGGCCGTGAGATAAGTATATCATCCAACTATAAGCTTAAAATTGGTGTATTTAACAAATACTGTATGTAAATCAATAAACAAGCAGAAACGAATCGAGTCATAAACGACAAAACGAGGCATATATATATATATATATATATATTAAGCTTATATTAAGCTTATGCTTTAAGACCAAGTTGTAGAGCCCACCATAATTAGCTGTCCATATCTATGGGTATCCCAGACTTGGTTTATTTATAAATTAATTAGAAAGATGATTGTAATTGGTGTCATGTGTTGACATTTTTCCACTATCTCTCATGTTCTCTATATATATACATCCCAACTCCTTTCCCTCATTCCCTCACTACTCACAAGACTTCCAACAACAACAAAAAACTAACAACCTTCTTGATTAAGACTAATCTCTTAATTAAGACGCTTAGTTAACCAAAAGAATTATAAAAAGTAATGGAAGCCATGGGAGAATGGAGCAACAATCTCGGCGGAATGTACACCTATGCAACCGAGGAGGCCGATTTCATGAACCAGCTCCTCGCCTCCTATGATCATCCCGGCACCGGCTCATCCTCTGGCACAGCCGGTGGAGAACACCAAGGCCTGTATTGGAACCTTAGCTCTCATCAAAACCACCTTAGCCTCGTGCCAGAAGCCGGTAGCTTCTGCTTCTCCCAGGAGAGCAGTAGCTATAGCGCTGGGAACAGCGGATACTACACCGTGGTTCCACCTGTGGCTGAAGAGAACCATAATGGGTCAATGGACTTTGGAATGGAAGATGTGACCATCAACACAAACTCCTATCTTGTTGGAGAGGAGACAAGTGAATGTGATCACGTTGAGAAATACTCCTCTGGAAAGACTCTTTTAACTTTGGAAACCGTAGTGGAGAACCACAATGACGAAGAGAGCTTGTTGCAATCTGAGATCTCTGTGACCACTACTGATCATCAGAAATCTCTCACCGGTTCCAAGAAGAGATCGCGTGCCACATCTACTGAAGTAAGTCTTACTGGTTTCAAAATGTTATAACCAATAACATTTAAAACATTTTCCATCAAAATTTTTTATGTTCATCTCATTTTTCTAAACAATTATATAGGATTTATTGACTAATATATAAACGGTTTTGAAATGGACTCAGAAAAACAAGAAAGCAAGAGTGAGTAAGAGGGGACAGAAGAGCACAGAGATGAGTGGGGATAACAATGGAGGAGAAGAGGAAGAAGGAGAGAAGTTGAAGAAAAGAAAGAATGGGGCAATGATGAGCAGACAGAACTCAAGCACCACATTCTGTTCGGAGGAAGAATCAAACTGCGCTGATCAAGACGGTGGAGGAGAGGACTCTTCCAAGGAAGAAGATGCCTCAAAGGCCCTTAACCTCAATGGCAAAACCAGGGCTAGTCGTGGTGCAGCCACCGACCCTCAAAGTCTCTACGCAAGGGTAAATTGTTTTTTTTTTTTAACTAGAAAGTTTCGACTTTTGTTTCATAGGTTTAATTTTAAAAGCTAATCCGAGATTTATTTTTTGTGTCGTGCAGAAAAGAAGAGAAAGGATAAACGAGAGACTAAGGATTTTACAAAACCTCGTCCCTAATGGAACAAAGGTAAAAGTCATGCAAACGTTTAAACCTGCATACGATATGGTACTTCTTCATGCAATTTTATTTGATAAGAGATGTTAATAAAAATTCTAAACATAGATAATGTCTTAAATACGTAACAGGTTGATATCAGTACGATGCTTGAGGAAGCCGTTCATTACGTCAAATTTTTACAGCTCCAAATTAAGGTACGAAAGGGTTTTAACTTTTAATAATTATTACAACGTTTTACGTAAAAAGACCTAATTAAAATTTTAAATTATAATCACGCAGTTATTGAGCTCTGATGATCTATGGATGTATGCGCCAATTGCATTCAACGGGATGGACATTGGCCTCAGCTCACCAAGATGAAGCACAAAACTTGAGATTTTAGTTGTATTTTTCTTATATATAACCAAAAATGTAATATTCATTTCTTTTTCAAAAATTCTCCACCTTCGGACGAGTTCAATTATAATTTCTCGAACGATATATATGAGAGAAATGGAGAGTCACATTGAATTTATTATAATAAATTTTTGTTTCATATCACATTCCAGTTCTTACCTTGCATCTTTTCAATCGAGTTTTGAGCGATTGTTTTAATAATTTTTTTTTTTTTGATATTGAGATGTTTCTTGTAATCGGGATCCTTTATATCAGATAATCAATCTGATTCTCATCATAAAATTATGACCAGCCGATTTGTTAGGATGGTACTGTGTCGTTTAGTCTCGTTTTTTTTGGCAGCCGATTTGTGTGAAGTGTGAACCATAATTTTTCCGTTTTCATACCACCAAAATGATAGTCTAACACGTCTATATTGAAGCCTAGATTTACGAGATATGACTATCAGAGATCTATACTGAGACGTCCCGGACAATGTGACCAAACTAAATTTTGTGTAATGAACTTCACCATCAGCTATACGGCTTATAAGGGGGACATATTGGATTAGTGATTTTGATTAATTTAAGTTTTAAGAAGATTTGAGGATATTCGAAAATTTTAAATGATTTATGCCAATTTTGTAGATTTTTTGTTACTAAATCTTACATGTGATTAGTAGAAATTTAGAGGCATTTGAGAGGTTAAAAATTAAAAATGAAAAGGAATTAGTAAAAATTAAAAATTCATATACTGTTTTGTTTTCGACCTTGACTACTCACAGCAATAATGGTGACTCTTTCAATAGTGCGTTGTTTCCACTTCTACCGAATGAAACAATTTTTTTACGTTTCAACATGTAATTGATATTTGTTTAATATTTCTAGGGACATTTTTATTATAAGATGGGTTTGAATTCATCTTCTTCAATACTGTAAGAAAACACAGAGAATAGAGTCATACAGTATTGAGAAAGAAGAGGAGGATACAGATGGAGATTGTGGTAGGGCTTTGAGAAGAAGGTGAGACGTTGTAAAATAGTTATTTTCTGGTGGAGTTTTTTTTTTTCTGTTTTCTTTTTCTTTTTGGTTTTTATTGAAATACCATCATATGAGGTGGTATTTGGATCCAATTTTTTATAACTATAACTTGTCTCTCAAATCATTCCAAATGATTTTTGATATACAAATTCTATAAAATGCTTATTTTCCAATAAGGCAAAATTTCAGAATATTTGTGTAAATGAACAATCCAATAAGATAGGATTTTAGTGCTTTTTTAGAGAATCACTAATCCAATAAGGGAAGATTTTAATAAAAATTAAAATCATACCAAATCATTGATTCAATATACCCCCTAAATGTTTTAGTATTTGACTATTTCGTCATGACCGTTTTTAACATGTACAAATGAGTATTCGACATAGTTTTAAATAAATTACCGTAAGAAATTTTTAAATATTCGGTTCTAATTAAAAAAATATTTTAACACATCATATATATATACATCAATTTTTGTTTCGTCATTAAATTTATGTTTTAACAGAATTTGTAAATAGTTTTTTTTTTTTGGTCAAAACAGAATGTTTAAATAGTTTGAGATATATTTGATGATCTAACAAGCCATATATCAAAATGATAGTCAGTTTCATGGAGTACCGTGGACTATCATGATAGGGAATGATAGGCACACTGATTACATTTGTTTGCATGTGTTGTGGTATCACAATGAAATATAATTAATAACAATGATTTTCGAACCAAATAAAATTTCATAACGGAACGGTTACTGTAATTCAACCATATATTCCATGCTCGTTACCAATAGCTACTGACTCGATCTCTAGTGTCGACATTAATTTCTTAACGAGGCCTTCATCAATCAACGCAGCTTATTTGGTGAACATTTGTGTAAAGGATAAAATATGTGACCACTTAAATAAGTTCGGCCGCAACGTGTTAATTTTCACACGTAGTCATGAATAAGACCAATTCGTAGCTTATGTATAGTTTATAGTTTTTACAATGGAATATTTCAGTACTGATTCTGCGTATTTGGTTTTCTACAGTCAGATTTTATATATAGAATATAATTGTTCCCATGCAATAGCTGTGTTTAGACAATCTTAATATATAGTATAAATAAACAGTTATTCCTTTCAAAGAGTTAAATATATGATATAAAAGGATATTAAATAAGATTTTGAGATTTTATAGCTAATAGCCGAAGCCCGAAAGCATTTAAAAGTAACTAGATACAGAATAGTATATCCTACATTTTCCCACTAGAATACTATCGCGAATCAATCATATTCATGGCACTTGGCAATCAATATCAGATATTTTATTTTTATTGCTACTTACATTATAAATTATGAAAATTTACAACTGTTATATGACAACTTTTAAAAGTAATTAGAATCAATTATTTATATAAGAAAGTAGTAACGATCAATTCTTTATAGCATACAACTTATTTATTTGAACACTAATTATAATTTTTATGACATAAAAATATAGTTTTACAACTTTGTTCAAAGTTTAAAAAGTGATTATGAGATATTTATAGCTCTCATTTATTATCCTTTTCGGATTTAGAATATTGTTTATAGAATACATTTTTGATAACTTGCTTATAGAATTTATTAATATTTTTATTTTGAAATATTAGTATCTGGTAAAAGAAATTTGTTGAAAAGCTTACATAAAAAAAAGTTCTGGGAAAAAAACTTAAAACATTTAGAAAAATGGTGGTTGCAACAAAACAATTACGATTGAACTTTTTAAATGAAACTATATTATAAATTATAATAGCAGAAGTCTAATGCATTTGGGACAGACACATACAATTTTTTAAAAAAGAGAGGTGAAGTGATGTTCAGTTGTGAAACTGTCTTTGTAAAAAAAAAAGAGTTGTAATATTTGACATGATAGTTCATGGTTATTAAACTAGAATTTGACTTTGGCTTTTGGTCACTTGTTCAACTATGGGTTGACTTGGGTTCATGTTATATTTTTATTTTGTCAACAGCTTCAAGGAATATTAAATATGTTTTCATGGTTGAACTTTTTATTTTTTTGATGTTAACAGGTACATAAAAATGTCGTTGTTTTAATTACTTTGTTTCACAATTTATATGTTATTACAAAGTAGGAACAAGTCATATTATTTTTCTCATATCATACACTTCGATTATTTAAGATAGTTAAAAAAACTAGAATTATATATATAGATCAGTTGTTCAAATTTTATATTCCTGTAAGTTATAGTATAATTTTTTATTATTGCATATTTTGACACCAAAGCCATAAATGGCGACTGTTTCTCCCCGTCTATACTTTTCTCCGATCGTTTTAAACTTTTAATGTTATTTTCAAATTCTATACTTTATAATTTCTAAATTTTGGAATAATGTAATGATCTCAATTCTGATCGCACACAAAAATACACGCAAATCGATTTATTATTACTGGAATCAGTCAAATGCTTAATTGAAATGACGTACAGCTATTAAAACAGCCTTCAAAATTCAAAAGAACTTGTTAGATTACAAACAAAACTATTTAATCCTTATGCGACTATTTTTTTTTTATAAATTTTTTTTTTGTAATGTGTTTTAATTTTTTTTTATCACCACCTATAGTTCTATACACCCAATCGTGATGTGGAAGACGAGTACGTACACTCATGAACGTTTATTAACTAATTAAGATAGTTAAATTAAATAATTTTTTAAAAATATATTCAATTCCAAACCACAAGTTTTTAAAAGAAAAATCTAACCAGGAGTTTAACGCTTTAATCGATCACTCATTTTAATTGGTTCTCTAAGTAATACGGTCAAAATCAAACCATAAATAATAAAACTCATAATAAGAGTAATGAAGGGTTTAACAGTAGTTTCATTATCTGTTTAGTTTAAAACAAAATTTTAGTAAAACCGATCGCTTTGTTATTTTGCTCGATGCCTGGCGAGCTCTAGTTAATTAAAGGCCCCGGAGAAAATGACGCAAGCATTTGATTTTGCGATTTGCAGCTACAAAGAGACCATTTTCGTTGAAACGTTGAACTTGGCACGCCTGAACGGTTTAAATCAATCAATTTCCAATTAGCTTTCTGGTTCGACGGATTTTTTTGGGTTTTTAACCGGTTTGGAGTTATTGAGGTTGAAATATATTTAACCAAATCCAAGGAGATTTGTTGGTTAAGTCACCTAATAAATTTTAAAAAGTTAATAATAAACCAAGGTTTTTCGGCACAAACCAAAAGATTCTTCTATCCTGATTCTTCAGTTTTTCTATTAAAGTTGAAAACAAAAAAAAAATCAAAAACCAAAAGAAATGATCTTGCAACTATGTTCTTCATCTACATCTTCTTAAACAGATTTCTTGGATAGATAATTAAACTGGTCCTCGAGACTGTGTATGAGTTTCATCATCTCAAGCTTTTCATTCAAGGCCACATTCCTAATCAAACTATAAAACCAAAACGCAATGCCTTGTTGCTCCCTTAGCCTGATCATAGCCTTATCACCATCCTTGTAAACCTCTTTGAGATTTTCAAACTCATACTTAAAAAAAAACTCATTATAATAAATGCACATATGCAAACCGTAAAAGCCAAAGCATGAGAAACCGAATCACCATCATAGACCTTCGTCACGACATAGCTGCCAGAGCTTGCACATTGACCTATATGACGAAGCATGAACTACCTTCTCATATAAAGCTCCAAAAAGAGACTTCACCTAAGGTGAAACAAAATCAGAACACATGACATTAATCAGAATCTGAACAGTTCTTCCTGCAATCCATCAATAATCCAATCTCAAAATAACCAAACATATCATTCCAATAGCAATAGAAATCTATTAATAATTCAATCTCAAATCCGTTTACAAATCATTAAAATTAAAATGTTACGGTTTAAAAATATACAAACAATCAAAAAGCATTAGACGAAATCTCAACATAATGTGGTATATCGCAAAGAAGAAATGAAAAAGATGAACAAGACATAGAACAAAAAAAGACATTGCGTTGAGTGTTCAAATAGCGGTGTGAGATATGAGTTGCACGAGATATACACTACAAAAAAAAGTTGGTTTACATCATTTATTTTTAATATTTCTGCTAGTTATAAATGATGTAAAAGACTTTTGCATCACTTACATAAATGACTCTGAAAGTGTTAATGCAAATAATTTACATCAATTAATAAATAATTGATATCAATATACAAAATATTTATATTAATTATTGCAAATGATATGAATATGTGTCAATTGCAAAAAACAAATGATGTTAATTTTTACATCAATTTATTTAAGTGATGTTAGTATTAGTGTCAATTAAAATAATTGATGTAAAATTATATCAATTTTCACAAGTGACTTTTATAATTGTATCATTTATAATTACCAATATAAAATATAATTATCACATGTAACAATGTTTTAAAATTTGGTCAACTCGGACATATAAACTTTAATATTTTTAAATGACCTTATATACATAATTCAAATTAATATGTAATAAAGACAACTCAGTTGTCAAATGACATTAAAGAACTTCTTTTATAGAAGATTAATTGTATCTTCTCTCATCTTTGTTTCCAATGTGGGACAAACAGATTTTATAAAAATTAAATAAAATTTATTAATTGTTTAATCAGATTATTGTTAGCATCACTTTTTAATTGCTACAATATACAATATTTTATCACTTTTTAAAATTGATGATACCAAAATAATAATATTTACATCAATTATCTAAATGATGTAAATTAAATATATTAACTCTCCATTAAATCACCTAATTAAAAATATTAATTTCAATTCCAAACCACAAGTTTTAAAAAGAAAAATCCAACCAGGAGTTTAACGCTTTAATTGATCAATCATTTTAATTGATTCGCTAAGTAATAGGATCAAAATCAAACCATAAATAAATGATTAAACTATGTAATGAAGGGCTTAACAGGCATTTTACTATCCATTTAAAACAAATTTCAGCTTAATTAATGGGTGCACAGTAAGAAGTGTAGTGTGGTAACAGCAGATTCCAACTCCCTCACCGGCGGCTTAACTGAATAACAAATCGCCGAACTGACTACACGAGAGGCAAGGGCATATCCGTCATTTTGCGTTAACTTCCCGCTTCTTTCCCTTCCTTGCTCCACCATCTCCAATTTCACTTTCTCTAAAGAGTTTCACAATCGCAGTCGAAGACAATCAGAAGAAGAAGAAGAAGATAGAGAGAATGAGGTTTCTCGGAGACTACAAGATCGTTTTACTTACCTGCTCCGTCATTGCTCTCAGCATCTACCTCGCGATTTACGGCGTCGGATTTGATAACGGCATTTTCCCTATCCTCCGTTTCACGAACGATTCTCCGGGAAATCGTACCGACGGTAAGGTTCCAGTGAAATCTATCTTCGATGAGGATTTCATGTACATGTCCATCGCTGAAGATATCGATCGATCTGACTCTCTCCACTACGATTACTACCAAGAATCTTGCCCTTCCGCCGAGAGTATCATCAGTAAATCTATCAGAGACATCTACAATGTCAAACCTAGCATAGCTCCGTCTCTAATTCGTCTCCTCTTTCACGATTGCTTCATCGAGGTCAGATTTTTTGAATTTTCGGCTTTCCCTTTCTCGTTTCAGATTAAGTTAATCACTGTTAGTAGAATTTAGCTTGGTCACTAGATCTCCGGCTGTTTTTAGCGTTACAAATTGTGAATCCGGCTGATTATTTCTCAATCTTGGTTACGGATATGTAGAAATTACGTGTTTGATCCTCTGATTCGATGTGGTTAGCTTACTTTGTGAATCAGATTCTTTAAGTTTCGTTTAGCACTTGTTGAAGATTGCTCATGTTGAAATTAGGGAATTGTGTCTGTTTACAGGGATGTGATGCATCAGTGCTTCTAGATGCAGATGAAGGACTTACTTCTGAGAAAGAAGCAGCTCCAAACCTATCCTTGAAAGGTTTTGATGTGCTTGATGACATCAAGTCTGAGCTAGAGAATGTCTGTCTGGGAGTTGTTTCCTGCGCCGATCTTTTAGTCTTGGCTGCTAGAGAAGCCGTCCTATTGGTAAAACCAGTCTTTCTCTTTCTCTTCTGGTTTATCCATGTTAATATTTCTGAAATGCTTAATCATGTCATTGAAACTCTCAGGCTGGTGGTCCATTTTATCCTCTGGAAACTGGAAGGAAAGACAGTGCAGTGTCCTTCAAGCTTATTGCAGAGCTAGAGCTTCCTTCACCACAAGCTAGTCTCTCGGTAATTCTTGCGAGTTTTGCTTCCAGAGGATTTAACGAGAGAGAAACCGTCAGTTTATTCGGTATTCCTCACTTCTTGATCTCAACATCTCTCTCTGGTTTGCTAAATCTGGTCGTATTGAGTATTCCTCACTTGTTCAAATTGGTAAACTCTTTGTGACATGATTCTTTTCTTCTGACTGTTCCTAATGCAGGAGCACACAGCATAGGAATTACTCACTGCACATTTTTTGAGAACCGCCTCTACAACTTCTCAGGAACTGGGAAGGCTGATCCCGAACTCAATCCAGGGTTCCTCCAAGAACTGAAAACCAAATGTCCCTTCTCTGGCTCGGCTTTATCTCCATCTGTAGCCCCTGGCACTGGTTTAGCATCGTCCTTACCTGCATCATCAGATAATTTCAAGAACAGCTATGGTGTGAGCACAGGAAACAGTAATGATGGAGTGATCGACTTGAGCTACAACAATGAAGGAGGTGATGAAAATTTCGGAACACGCTACTACAAAAGACTAATGGAGAAGAAAGGACTGATGTTTTCTGATCAGCAACTAATGGGTAGAGAAGAGACAGAGATGTGGGTGAGAGCATACGCTTCTGATTCTCAGTTGTTCCGCTGTGATTTTGCCATGTCAATGATGAAGCTATCAAGTTACCATGTGTTGACTGGTCCACTAGGTCAAGTGAGAAGAACCTGTTCGAAAGTCCTGCCCAGGAACTGATTCTCTCTTAACCACTTTAGCTGCCTCGTGTTGTGTTTCTGAGTTGTGTTGATATGATTAGATTTTGATGGAACAGTATTGAAATATGTAAAAAGCGAAATGAGGATTGCGTGAGTTTGATATGAGAAGGCAAATAAATAAAGTTTCATCAGCAATTTTTGGTGCATCTTGGCTCTGACTTCATTGATCTAATCGGATTTTGGTTCTTTGTTAAACGCCAGAACGACATAACCATAGCTGGATTTGCAGCAAGACGAAACTCAGACAAACAATCTTGCGCCTTAAGAAACTAGATTGGTTAACTAGTTTTGACGAGTAACAGAGGAACAATTAATGGAGAAAGTTGGTTCAACACTAAGTAGAGGAATACAAGGCAAATTAAAGACCATCGTAGTTCAAAAACAGATTGAAACAAGTCAAACGAAAGAGGTAATGCATAAAAGGTTGGAAGCTGAAAACATATTACTGAATACACACAATTTGATCGAGAAGAAAATTTCAGTCTTGGATCTCGATCTTTTGATACTTGGCGGGGAGTATCGAGACAATTTGCTCATCCAGGTCTTTTATCATTTGTACGAGTGTCTGGAACAAGAGAAGAATCATAAACATACAATATATGCAATGATTGTCCGATCCAAGTCACGTAAGAAGATGAAACAGATGAACAAGACATAGAACAAAGAAAGACATTGTGTTGAGTGCTCAAAGAGGGGTGTGAGATATGAGATCATTTATTTTTCATATTTGTATTAGCTATAAATGATGTAAAAAACTTTTATATCACTTACATGACTGAGAAAGTGATGGCACAAATAATTTTCATCAATTAATTAATAATCGATGTTAATATACAAAATACTTATATCTATTATTGCAAATGATATGAATATGTGTCGATACAAAAAAATGATGTTAATTTATCAATTTATTTAAGTGATGTTAGTATTAGTGTTGATTAAAATAACTAATTTTAATTATTTACATCACTTATTAATAATTGATGTAAAATTATATCAATTTTTACAAGTGATTTTAATAATTGTATCATTTGCAATTACCAATATAAAATATGCACTAAAACTTCTATAAATTAATAATGTTAGAACTTTAATATTTTATTAATTTATAGTAGGGTTGGACATTCGGGTACCCGATCGGGTTCGGATTGGGTATTTCGGGTTTTTTGGATATTCGGGTATAGAGGTATACACCCGATCGGGTATTTTTATATTTCGGATCGGGTTCGGGTAAACACCCATCGAATTTGGGTGTTTTTGGGTGATATCTGAAATCTGAAATGGATGTCGGGTTCGGATCGGATATGAGTATTTTCATCCGAAATTAAGTAAAAAACCCAAAATATATTTCGGGTACGGATCGAATATGGGTGTTTTCATCCAAAACAAAGTAAAAAATAACCGAATTCAATAAAAAAATCTGAAATCTGAATAATTGAGGTAAATAAGAGGTTTTGGGAAGATCAATCATTTTTTCAGAGAAATGGAAAGAAAGAAAGAAGAAGAATATAGATCTAGGGTTAGAGGTATCTCATGTGTCTTTATGTATTATCGGGTTTTTCGGGTCACTTCGGATACCCGATCGGGTACGAGTATCTGAACTCTGGGAAATCAACACCTGATCGGGTATTATGGGACACCCATACCCGAACCAAATTGCTTACTTCGGGTCGGGTTCGGGGTTCGGGTATTTTGCCCAGACCTAATTTATAGTGATGTTAATTTATCTATAAATTAATAATTATTAATTTAGAGTGAGATTAGTTTTATTTAATTTTTCATTTAAGATTTTACTATAAAAAATTTCAAAATTTTGAGTTAGAACAATATGAGGTAAATAAAATTAATGTTTTAGATGCTATAAATATGCAGTTTCGATTTAAATATTTAATATTTAGAAGAAGAAAAATCTTTTGACTTTGGATAATAAAAGCTACTGATGAATTCACTTATATAAACGACATGCATAAATTCAAATTTAAAAACTAGTGACATAAGTTATCATACTTCAACAACCTATAAAACTCTAAAAATAAAAATAATATATATATATATATATATCTATATATATTCAGAAGTCGAAAACTATGTTGGCTAATTTGATGATAAAGTTTATAAACGATACTACAACTTGATTGTTTAAAACACAACACAACAATTGTTTGATTCTATAAAAATTAAAGACGAGTTGTAACAATATTCAGTTTTTAATACACTAAAACCATATATTAGTATACTATCATATATATATAATTATTAATTTATGATATTAATGAGACCATATATTTACATAGGGATATCAAAAAATTTATTATCTTATTATCTTATCAAATTTCATTGATTTTTACATTGGCCCGACTCGGGACCAAAAGATTTTATTATTTTATAGTGTTTATTAATTTATCGAGTATTAATTTATAGAAGTTTTACTGTAATTATCACATGTAACCGTGTTTTAAAATTTGGTCAATTCGGACATATAAACTTCAATATTTTTAAATGACTTTATATACATAATTCAAATTAATATGTAATAAAGACAACTCAGTTGTCAAATGATAGAATTTATTTAATTCTTTGTAAAATTTTATTCAACACATTTAGTTGACGGGTTTTGGTTGATTAGTTGTAAAAAAAAAAGAGTAAATTTCAAGATGTTGAATGCATGAGTCGACAAGATGTTGGATGACTGGTCTAAATCTTTTGCATCTAATAGCACTTGTAGTGGAAACAATGTTACGTTTCGAATCTTTCGTTCTTAATCATACGTTCAAGAGCATCCACCAGGTCGTTGGAGAATCGTTGTTTTGGGCAAATTATATGGAAGAACGAAACATTTGATAGGAAATGATACTTTGGCTTAACACATGTTTAAACTTGATTGATAGAGAATTTTCATTTTGTATACCGGCGATTTTTGTCCAAAATGGCATCAATCTCACTTTTTCAAAATAGTTGGGCACATAATTGAATTTAGGGCTAGACAAAAGTACTCGTTACCCGCCTCGTGCCCGCTATTTGGCTTGTACTCGCCTTGAAAATTCAAGTATCTGCTATAGGCAAGTCAAGTAACAAGTATACTAATACCATTACTTGCAAGTAAGTGTCAAGTATCAAGTATCATAAAAAAAATTGATACTTGCCTCGTACTTGCTCCATGATTCGTTACTTGCTCCATGATTCGTTACTTGACTTGTTCGTTCACTTCTTTTGATCTTAAATAACTAAACTCCAGCCCAAATATAATTCTCATTATAGTCTAATTACTTTTAAACTCAAATCTCAGCCCAAATATTTTTTCATTATAACCTAATAAACCCAATTAGACAATTATATTCAAGTATTTTAGTTCAAGTAGCAAGTAACAAGCCGGATTAAACTATTTAACAAGTAACAAGGCGGATCAAGTTACTTGCAAGTAATAAGATTTTGGGCAAGTACTTGCTTCGGACAAGTCAAGTATCAAGTCGAACATTCCGTTACTTGAACGGGCTAAGGAAAGTCACAAGTACTTGCCTTGTGCCCAGCCCTGATTGAATCCATCCATGTAGAAAAAGTGTTTCCATAAAATGACATTCAAAGGAATATTTGGTAGTTTAGTAAGAAATATTTGGTAGTTTAGTAAGAATGGGCTAGTCTTTTTAGATAGATAGGCCTTCTGATTTGGCCCATTTTATATATATTCAGAGAAGGCCTAGACCACAAATATTTAGGGTTTAGAAATTGGTCCTCTCTCTCGCCGGACATCTTTCATCTTATTCATCTAAGAGCTTTGAGCTGTGAGTAGAGCAATCGACTATTATGGGTCACTCTAACGTCTGGAATTCTCATCCCAAGAAATACGGGCCAGGATCTCGCACCTGGTAAATCTTAACTTTTTAGCTCTTATAAATTAAGCGACTCGCATGTTTTTGAATCGTGTTTATGTAGTCTCCGCTGTGTTAACTGGGGAAAAAATCTTCTGAAATCTGATCTTCTAATGTTGGTATTGATGAATTAATTCGATATGTGAGCTAGAAACTTGTGTTATTCTTCGTAGTGTTGCTTGAAATGATTAAGAATAGTGTTATAATGTTTTTAATCTTAAACTGCTAGCTCTGATAAATTGGTCAAATCAATCCTTTATGTAGAATAAGTTTATGGTCATAGTTTGTGTTTGATATTGAGCAAATCTTTATCTAATGATAAGCTTTTTGCAAATGTTGGAAATGTGTAGCCGTGTTTGCGGAAACTCTCATGGGCTAATCAGGAAGTATGGTCTCAACTGCTGTAGACAGTGCTTCCGTAGCAACGCCAAGGAAATTGGATTCATTAAGGTAACTTTTTTTTTGATAATATTTCTGTTGAGATTACTTATGTTTACTTGGAAACACTATTAATTTTTCTTGTTTTGTTTTCCATTCTTTGCAGTACCGTTGATCATCATGTTACTCACGAGCATTGTGCCTTTTTTGGTTTTTAAACTTTAAGCGTTGACATCTTTGTAATGGATTTTTATCGACATTTTAAAGTATTAAGATAAGCTTTTCAAGCTGTTGAATCTATTAGTTGCCTTGTTTCTTCCTAATCTTCGTTCTACTATTGCTGAACAATAGCCATTCTCTATGGATTGTTATGTCTCTGTGTTTAAAATAAATACACTCGGATTGATTCACCATTATCTTTGTTATATATTAACTTAGTAAAATATGTAATGTTATATGGATAATAATAGCACAAAATGACGTAAGAAGATTTAATAAGATAAAAGTTATCTTCACTATATTTTAATTAAATTAATACTGACTAAAACATTTAATGTACAAATCAACCACAAAGATATAATTTCATTTTGTACATAAAATTACTGATATAAAATTATGGGAAGATATGACAATTTTTTTATTTTTCGTCTATGTGTAGTGTATTTATTTTGAGAGCTTTATTGTTTACATGTCTAATTGATTATTTACGCAATTGACTATATTTGTTTTCAATTGCCTCTGTAACAAGAGGATATATAGTCTTTGAGCATTTCTTCCTGAAATATAATATGCTGATTCCATTAATAGTAAATGGATAATATCTTAAATTATGGTTTCCAAAACTAGGATGGTAAAAAAAAAGTTCATTATAGTGAATATAATATATCAAAGCCATCAAGAATAGAAAAGTCTTTTGATGTCGAATAGTAAAAGCTTATTTTTGTTCATTTATACAAAATAGTAAATATTTCCATTATATATCACTGGGAACGTAATACAAAAGATCAATAACACAAACTTTGTGATTTACTTCTCCTTCATCATCATCATCGGTTTTGTTCTTTAGATTCCCCAATGAAGCTTCTGCTTCTGCTTGTCCTCTGCATCCTTTCTCTATCAAGTTGTTCTCTATCTTCTCTACTGATTTATTTTCTTCTTTTCATCAAGGAAAAAAAGAGATTATAACATTTTTTGTTTGAATTTATTTGCAGGGTGTGAATCAAAAGGCGTGCCGTATGATTATTCTGCAACTATAGAGGCAAGCAATATAATGCTCTGTTCATTTGTCTGACTTCAGATTGGAAATTCTTGTTCTCTTAATCATGTTTTTGTTTTTGGTGCAGTGTCTAGAGATCCCTTTAAAACCACAGTACAATGGAGGTATCATCGTGAACCCTGATCTACGAGATGGTCCACAAGCTTGGACACCTTTTGGAAACGCAAAAATCGATTTCAGAAAAATCGGACACCATAACTTTGTTGTTGCACGAGAGAGGAAACAACCTTATGACAGTGTCTCACAAAAGGTTCACTTGGAAAAGGGGCTTCTCTATACTTTCTCTGGTAAAAAAATAATTCTGATTTTGTGTGTTTCTTTGAGCACACTCATTAGGATTTTATAATCCTTGTGTCTATTATAATCTGATTTATTCTATCTTTCTCGTAGCTTGGTTACAAGTAAGCAAAGGAAAGGCTCCTGTGAAAGCCGTTTTCAAGAAGAACGGTGAATATAAGCATGCTGGTTCGGTTGTTGCTGAATCTAAATGCTGGTCCATGCTCAAAGGTGGTCTCACTGACTCACTGTTGATGAATCTGGCCCTGCTGAACTCTACTTTGAGGTATATATATATATATATATTTCATGGCCTCAAATTGTGTCTAAATTTTGAATAGATGCCAGGTTCAGCCATGCTTAGTCCTGTTTCATTGTTCATGTGTATAGAGCGACGACATAACTGTTGAGATTTGGGTTGATAGCGTCTCGCTGCAACCATTCACACAAGAAGAGTGGAACTCTCACCACAAACAAAGCATTAAGAAGGAGAGAAAGAGAACCGTGAGAATCAGAGCCGTGAACAGCAAAGGCGAGCCGTTACCTAAAGCAACCATTTCCATAGAACATGGGAAACTAGGGTTCCCATTCGGATGTGAGGTGATAGTAGGATTTTTCAATCCGGGTTATCAAATAATCCTAAGTATCGTTGTAATACTTAAGAGTCGAATCCACGAGGAAGCGAGATTCAACACAATAACAATGTAAGTTATATCTTGAGCTAAGCTAATAAGAAATATTGGGTTTTTGAAATCAAACTTTGTAAATAAATTCAAACTAAATTAAGCAGAAACAAATGACTTTTGATTAATATAACTAAAGGTAGAACCAAGGAATATGATGGATATGCAAAGGCGATTACTAATTCAGTCAATGGAGTTCAATCTTAACTACTCAATTCCAATTCATAGGCCTTAAACACTATTGCAAACTAGTCCACTCTCGTGACAAAAGTATCTTCACTAGTCAATCCTCAGACAATAACTCTCGTTAGCCAAAGATTAAACAGTGAGCATTCTTAGCAAGTTTAACTAGCCACTAAACATCCTAGACAAATACTCTCGTATGTAAGGAGTGATTAGCACTTAATAATCTATTTCAGGAATTTTAACAAACACCTCTCGGTCATAAAAATCCTAAGTCCTAAACAAACTTGATCAGGGTTCATCTAGTATTTAAAACTCATATTAAGAATGAATAATTGACTAACAATCCTAAAACTCCATCAACCTAGGTCATAATCACCCTAATCCATCAACCCCAAGGATCTAGAATGACTACTCACTCATGATCATGCCAACACAAAGCAATTGGATTTGTGCTTGGATCAACATGATTCAGAGTTTTAATTAGATAGAAGAATTGAAGAGAAATCCAAACTTAGATTATTGAAAATAGGATTCATGCAAGGTTTTTCTCTCAATTCTCTCTCAAAAGGAAAAAAATAAAAGCCTCCCCTAAATCTGGGTTCTTGTTGGCTATCTATAGCCTCAAAACACGAAATTGGTTTAATTAAAAAGATACAAATCCGAATAAATCCGGTTTAAGGAAAATAAATCTAATTTTCGGGCATCCCAGCGGTCTGTCTTGACCGCTGGACTTGACCGCTGGGATCCTTCGGTCGGCCTTGGCCGCAGGGGGTGATCCACCAAACCTTCTGTAAAACTCCTGTGGACGCCTTCGGTGTGTCTGAACCGCTGGGAGAGACCGCTGGAGTCTTGCGGTCTTGCTGGACCGCTGGACCTGACCGCTGGCAAGCCTCGGACCTTCTAACTTCATCCCTCACTCCATTTAGCTATGTAATTGCACTCCTTAGCTCCATTTCCAAGCAAAACCTGCAAAACGACATGCAAATGCAAACTACACTAGAGTATGCACCTAATGCCTAGAAATCATGCGAAATGTAATGAAAATGAGTTAGAAACAAAGCTATTAAGATGCTAAAAACACAATATATCAATTCCCCCAAACTTGCCTTTTGCTTGTCCGCAAGCAAACAACAAAATTCAAGCCGGGATAAAGGTTTGAAGGCGAGGACTCATAACCACGAGAAAGTTCACCAAGCTACCAGCACCATACAACCCAGATAATCAATTAAGCCAAACTGGGCATCAAGCAACACAAGTTCGAACCTCTAATCAACCATCCACCTTACTCTTATCGCAACTCCTAATTTTCTGATTGCTCTAGGACAGAAATCAGAAATCTCCACAAGCAATTATTCAATCAACTCTTTAACATTCAATTAAAGTTATGCGTGCAGTCTTGCTAAGGGGTTGTCAATCGCTTTCAATTGGTTTAGGGGAAGACCATTTAGAGGTGGTTTTCTTCATTAGTGAAGGGTTTCTCTCAAAAACACAAGGAATGTTTGACATTAGGCAAAATCCATCTAAGACCGGACACAATTCATGCATACAAGTTCAACCTCTATCGTTCTACCCGATCCTAAACTTCTTCTCCCTAATCAAACTCCCACTCTCATCCTTAGATGCATATCTCTAAAACCCCTTTTCACTTCTTTCTTTTCTTTCACTAACCCCAACCCTTTTTTTTTTTTTTTTTTTTTTAATAACTCTCTAAAGGGAATCATTTTCCTTATTCAAACAATGACTCTATTCATCTCTTTTCCTTACACCTTGGCTTCCTCATTCTTTTCTCTTTATTTTATTTTATTTTGGAGGAAGCAATCAAGGTACATTACAACACTTAGAGTCTAAATCACATATCTTAATTGAATTCCCTTAGAGTCTAACTTCATCCCTTAACCCTCACTTTCTTTTTCATCTCTCAATCACCATCACCAAGTACAAACTAAACCACCTAACACTCTACATATTTTCTCAATTCCGCACTTAGATGCTAGCCATTGATGTTCTAGCTCCTATAATAGAGGTTAAGCCTTGTCGTCTCTAATACTCTCAAGTTTTTGCCCATGTAAACATTATAAAGAAAGAGGCCTCACATACACACAAGAATAGCGATGGTCAGAACAAAAGCTTTGGGTTTATGGTGTGGGACTATCCTAATGATGAGGATAGCTACTTGAGTCAACAAAGAGTGGCAAAGTGAATAAGAAGCTCAAGTATTTTAAAGTGACTATGAAAGCGCATTTCGAAGCCCTAAGCGAGATAATTAAGTCCAGATTAAGTTCCACTTAAATAGAGTTGAATGCAAGCTAGCAAGTTTCGACCTATGAGACTATCTTTCGAGTTGAAAAGATCAAAGAGCAAAGATTCAAGCATTTCAAGATCAAACAAGCGCTACAAGACTATTATCAAGGTGATCGCGCCTTAAGCTAAGGACTTCTCATGGTAGTTTTAATCATTGCCCCCTATGCAAATGGAAATGCAATCCTATATGCTTCTAGACTCGATCCTAAATGATAAAAATGACAATGCAAACTATATGAAATTTTTTTTTGTTTTTTCGAAATTTTTCAAAAAAATATTTTGGTTTTTTTTTTTTTTTTTTTTTTTTTTTTTTTTTTAAACATAGCTATTAACAATGCAAGACTGAAAACATGACATTTACAACCGAGTCTCTCCCCCAAACTTATTTCGCACCGTCTCGGTGCGAGAATAAATCCGAGAATAAGACTACACAAGGGAAGGGGGTGGTACCTAGTACCAAGTGTCAGAGCCGAATGAATACGACTCATTGCTCGAGGCGGGAGCCGGTGGTGTGGGTGAGCGGGTCGCACGTCTCTTCCTCCGTCTTTGGCGCAGCTCGTACGAGGAAGCTCGGGCTGGCTCTTGATCATCGTCCGTTGGGTTCGGTTCTCATTGAAAGGAGTGTCTCGTCCCAGCATCGTCCTCCATCAGGACCTCGGTATCATCTCTCGTGGGCTCCGGATCCTCTCGGTGTAAGTCCTCATTTTCTCTTTGTCCCATGCCCGTGTCAGCTACGTCATCCCGTCGGGTACTAGAGCAGCAGCCTTTGAGTTCCCGCACTTCTCTAGTCAAGTATTTCACTTGGTTCACGACTTTCTTGAGCGTCATTCCTTGCCATTTGCACAGTCATTGAAGCAAGTTGATGTGCTTGTGGGCGGCTTGTAGAGTGGGTTGACGAGGGGGGATCGGTTCGTCCCAAGGCTGGAAATCATATCTCGCGCTCCCATACACTCTCTCGCGCGGTGGTGGTATGTCCTCGTCTCCGGGTCCAAGGTCCTGTTGAACTTGTGTCGAGCTCTCACCCATGCTCTTCCCGATTCTAGTGAGTGCTCCATTGCGTAAAACATCATATAAGATAGGCTCGTCGTAGATGAATCGGATGTTGTCTTCGGTCCCAAGAGATGTGTAGGTGATGTTTGGTAGAAAAAACTTCTTGGCCTCGTTGGCTGTGCGTTGAAACTTGTTTCCAAAGGATGTGCCAAGTGATCCGCAAAGGAAATGCGTCCGGGTGAGGTATTGCACGTCTATACTCTCGAGCGGGACTCTTTTACCGGTTAGCTCAACTCCCTTAGCTTGGAAGAGCGGTGTTAGCAAGCCTCCAATGCTAACTTGAGGCGTTTTATCCGGTGTAGTCATGACCCAATCTTGGATGTAGAGAAGGTAACGTACAAAAATCCCGACCACACTCACGTCAACTATGTTGGCCTCGATGCCTCGACCATCATTGAGAAATTTCAGCAATGGTGCAAGTCCCACCATAAGAAATTTCATCTCCGGATCCTTCATCGTTCCCGTTTCTCTTCTCGCAAAGAATGTGTGGGCTATGGCCTTGTGAGCATAACGGATGGCGGGGTACCGAATGTTTGCCGATTTCGTGAGACCCTTGGAGTAATGCCCAGAACCAATCGTCCCCCACACGAGGAATGGTTTGGTATCAGACCTGCCTGTGGATAGATGTATGCCTCTTGGGAGGCCATAGATATCGCTCAGCTCCTCATAAGTGACCGTGTAGCGCCTCCGGTTTTCCATGAACTCAATGTATCTGACATCATCCCACTCAAGCTCCTGGGGCTTGTTCTCCCGAGCTCTAAAGGTAGTGAGGAACTCTTTGGTTAGGTCGGCATAGGTATCAGAGGCTAGACTCATGAACTTGGCAAGCCCCATATACTCAAAGATCGCCTGAACATCCTCATAAAGCCCCGCTTGCGTCAAAAACTCCGCGTCCGGATATCGAGTCGCAACAAATTTAAGACTCCGTTCCCTTTCCAGTTGGGAAAACCTCGCCTTCCGTTGGGCAAGTGTGTACTGTTGAGGTCGGGGATCCTCGGGACCACTAGCATCTCCCAATGGTTCGGTCGCCTTCGCCTTTCCCTTACGTGACCGCTCTTGAGAGGCGGTAGCCTTTCCTTTACCCTTAGCTCTTCTCCTTGATTCCTCATTGTCCTCTTCTCTTCTTACTTTAGTCATTATCACCTACAAAACCATTCCACAAATAAAAGGCACAATTAGTTTAGTTTTGAATGAAATCAAAACATAAACTCATTTAAAACTCAAATAACCAAATTTCTTTTAATTCAACACCAAGATGTTTTCAAACCTAGTAGTCTTCTAGGATCTTGCTTAGAATATCATTAGCTATCTATTGAAACCACAATCTTCAAATTCCCCAAAAATTTTGTTTTTCACACTATGAACCCTAGAATTTTGATTTTCAAATTCACCATAAAAACTGAAAATTCAAGGAAGCAATAGCTAAACAAAGTAATGGATAATGATTTGCACATCACTATGGATCAAATTCTTCTCCCATTGCATCCCTAATTCACGAATCTATGCATTGCCCAAAGGTTGAAAACTTTTGAAATTTATACCTTAGATTCGGATGAATGGATGAACTAGATGAGGAATGAAGCAGGGATTACTCAACAGATGCTTGAAAAACTCAGATTTAGCAATTAAAATCACGGAAAACACTTGAGAATTGAGAAAGTTCTTGAGTTTTCAAGGTTTTAGATTGAAGGTTTTGAAAAATAATGAGAAGGGTGTCGATGAAAATCGATTTTGGGGAGGAGAATAGTGTGAAAACCAGTTTAAAATCGAAGTAGTTTATCTTTAATGAACCAATTTAAACTGAAAATCAAAATAAAGAGACTTACCTGGGCTCGCCAGCGGTCTGTCTAGACCGCAGCAACAGCTCCACCAAACGTTCTGTAAAAACCCGTCAAAACACGCCTTCGGTCTGCCTTCACAGCTGGAGTAGAACGCAGGTTCCCTTCGGTCTGTCTAGATCGCAGCAACAGCTCCACCAAACGTTCTGTAAAAATAGTTCGAGCCTCCTACGGTCATGCTGGACCGCTGGAGCTGACCGTAGTAGTGATGCGGTCTGTCTTGACCGCAGGGGTCGACCGCTAGCGTAGAAATTGCTCCAAACACTTCTTATTCCACTTTCCATTGGCAATATCTGAACCTATTAGTCAAAAACATGATGTAAAAAGATAAAATGAAAGAAAAATATGTACAAGGATACCATGGGAATGCCTCCCAAGCGCGCTCGTTTAATGTCATGAGCTCGACTTGCCTTGGCGTCTATTGGGATGGTGGATCCGAGAGATATGCAGTTGCACCTTCCCTCGATGTGACATTTGCCAAGTACGGCTTCAACCTCTGACCATTCACAACAAACCCTGTACCGTCCTTGTTCTTCAAAACAACAGCGCCATAGGGACGTACCTCTCCAATAACAAAGGGACCCGACCACCGAGACTTGAGCTTTTTGGGAAAGAGCTTCAAGCGAGAGTTGAACAGAAGGACTTCATCACCTTCTTTGAAGTTCCTTGGCACTATCTTCTTATCATGAAAGACCTTGGTTCTCTCCTTGTAGATTTTTGAGCTTTCATAAGCTTCAAGTCTCAGCTCATCTAACTCATGCAGCTGTATCAAGCGCTTCTCCTCCGCGGTCTTGATATCAAAGTTGAGCAGCTTGGTCGCCCACATTGCTTTGTACTCTAGCTCAACAGGGAGGTGACAAGACTTCCCATATAGAAGGTTGAATGGCGTGGTACCTATTGGGGTCTTGTAAGCTGTTCTGTAGGCCCATAATGCATCATCAAGTTTCACTGACCAATCTTTCCTAGTAGTGCTCACTGTCTTCTCCAGGATTGCTTTGATCTCTCGGTTAGAAAGCTCGACTTGACCACATGTCTGCGGGTGATACGGACTTGCTACCTTGTGTTTCACTCCGTGCTTCTTCAACAAACTCTCAAACACCTTGTTGATGAAATGAGAACCACCATCACTGATTACACATCTCGGTACACCAAACCTTGGAAAGATGATTGATCTGAAAAGCTTCAGCACAACCTTGGCGTCATTTGTGGGAATGGTCCCATGAAACATAGTCTACCGCCACAAGGATGTATTGGTTACCGTAAGATGATGGGAATGGTCCCATGAAATCAACTCCCCACACATCAAATATCTCCACTTCTAGGATTGGGGTTTGAGGAGTTTCGTTTCTCTTGCTTATGTTTCCTTTCCTTTGGCAAGGATCACACCTCGAGATGAAGTTAAACGCGTCCTTGAACATAGTCGGCCACCAAAACCCAGCCTGGAGTGCCTTTTGAACCGTCTTGAAAGTGGCGAAATGTCCCCCAATGGTTGAACCGTGGCACAAAGTCAATATAACCTCAACTTCTTCTTCAGCAACACACCTCTGGTATAGGTTATCTTTGCAGAGAGTGTACAAGTAGGGCTCGTCCCAATAGTACCATCCAATGTCTCTGAAGAACTTCTTCTTGTGATAAGCATCAAGGTTCGGTGGTTCTCTTTCACAAGCCAGATAGTTCACTATGTCACCATACCAAGGAAGTTTTTCACTCAAACTCTGAACCTTCTCAAGCTGATTGTGGGTATCGTAGGTAGAATGTAGTAGAGTGATCGCTAGAAGTTGTTCCTCAGGCAAAGAATCATTGATTGGTATGTCATCAACAACTCTCATTCTAGATAGGTGATCAGCAACGCCATTTTCAGTTCCCTTCTTATCTTTAATCTCCAGATCGAACTCTTGGAGAAGTAAGATCCATCTCAGTAATCTCGGCTTTGCATCCTTCTTCGCCAAGAGGTGTCTCAATGCTGCATGATCTGTGTGCACAATGACCTTGGAGCCAACCAAGTAAATACTATAGCTAGTAGCTCTTTCTCCGTCGTGGCATATTTCACCTGTGCATCATCGAGAGTTCTACTAGCATAGTATATCACATGAAGCTTCTTCTCTTTCCGCTGTCCCAGAACTGCTCCAACTGCATAGTCCCTAGCATCGCACATTATCTCAAAAGGGATACTCCAATCTGGTGCTTGAACAATAGGTGCACTCACTAGCTCTTTCTTTATTGTCTCAAAGGCTTCCATGCACTCTTTATCAAACTCAAAACCAACCTCCTTGCAGAGCAACCGTGTGAGAGGTCTAGCAATCTTTGAAAAGTCTCTGATGAACCGTCTATAAAAGCCTGCATGACCCAAGAAACTCCTAATGTCTTTCACTGTTCTCGGTGGAGCCAAACCAACCATTACATCAATCTTCGCTCTGTCCACCTCAATTCCTTCCTTGGAGATCTTGTGTCCCAACACTATTCCTTCTTTCACCATGAAATGGCACTTCTCCCAGTTCAAGACGAGGTTCGTCTCTTCGTACCGCTCCAATACCCTGCAAAGATTAGCTAGACAAGAAGCAAAACAATCTCCATATACGGAGAAGTCATCTATAAACACTTCCATAGTATGCTCAATTAAATCAGAAAAAATAGACATCATGCATCTTTGGAAGGTAGCTGGGGCATTACATAACCCAAATGGCATCCTACGATATGCATAGGTACCATAAGGGCATGTGAAAGTTATCTTTTCTTGATCATTTGGGTGTATCGGGATTTGAAAGAATCCCGAGTACCCGTCAAGAAAACAATAGTATGGATGGTTTGCTAACCTCTCTAACATCTGATCGATAAAGGGTAGGGGAAAGTGGTCTTTACGGGTTGATGCATTAAGTTTTCGGTAGTCTATACAAACTCTATGACCGGTTATGGTTCTAGTTGGTATTAGCTCATTGTTATCATTCTTGACTACCGTGATTCCGCCCTTTTTTGGTACCACATGTATCGGTGAAACCCATGTGCTATCCGAAATTGGGTATATTATTCCCGCATCCAAGAGTTTGAGAATCTTTTCCGCACTACATCTCTGAGGTTTGGGTTTAACCGCCTCTGATGCTCCACGGAAGTCATTGATTCACTCTCAAGGTGGATCCTATGCATACAAAGGGTTTCTGAGATGCCTTTAATATCATCTAGGGAGTATCCTATGGCTTTTCTAAACTTTTTCAATTCACCTAGAAGGGCGGAAGTCTCTACCTCATTAAGTTCATCACTTATTATGACCGGGTATATGTCATTAGAGCCTAGAAACGCGTACCTTAGACCTTTGGGAAGAGGTTTGAGGTCGATTTGGGGTGCTTTGAGCTCACTCCAGTCTCCTTCCATGCTAGACTTACCATTGCTAGCTTCGAGTAATGCAGCCCTATGTCTCTCTTCATTCAGTTCTATAAATAGGCTGTCCTCACAAGATGGTAGATGCGAATCAAGTATCTTCTCATACCCCTCACTTGTCATCTCCAGCAACCCAAACTCACCCTTCTTCACTGTCAATGCATTTTGAAGGGAGTCCTCTAAGGCAATCTCCTCTAGCAACTCATCAGCTAGAGCATCCATCTCTTCAATGTAGAATATCTGACCCTCAATTGTTGGTTTCCTCAAGACTCTGTTGATATCAAAGGTCAACACTTCTCTACCCAACCTCAAGTTTATCTTACCTCCTTCCACATCAATCAGAGACCCTGCAGTACGTAAGAATGGGTGCCCTAATATGAGTGGATCCATAGGTTCCTCATCCATCTCAAGCACTATGAAGTCTGTCGGAATCTCAAAGTGTCCGACCATGACCGGGAGATCCTCAAGTAGGCCAATGGGTGTCCTAATAGACCTATCCGCCAGCACAAGTGAGATCCTGCAATCCTTGTATCTTGTGAAACCAAGCCGCTTAGCAACTGACAACGGCATTAGACTGACGGATGCTCCTAAATCACAAAGACATCGGTTGAATGATAGTGGACCGAGTGAACAAGGCAAAGTGAAACTCCCTGGATCTTCTTTTTTCTTTGCTATCACTTTCCTCTGAATGATAGCGCTGCACTCATGAGTAAAGAGCACCATGCTCTCCATTTGAGTCTTCTTCTCTTTCACAGCATCTTTGAGAAACTTGTTGTACGGTGGTGAGAGCACAAAGGCATCGAGCAGAGGCATTGTGACTGTTACCTCTTTCATTTGCTTATCGAACATGGCTCGATACTTCTCCATGAGTTGCTTCTTGAACCGGCCTGGAAATGGAAGCTTCGGTTCATAGGGAGGTGGTACAAAGAGTTTTTCCTTCTTAGAAAAAGTTGAACCCGTTTTTGGAGTTGACACCCCTATATTGTCCTTGGTAACTTCTTATACTACTTTTCCTTTACCCTTTTCTAACACCACTTTCTCCACATCTATCCCGGTGTCTTCCACTTTCTCTTTCAGTCTTTCCTCGTCATTTACTGTCCCAGTTTCATCCTCAATCTCAATCACTACATCCCCTCTTTCTTTGGCATTGTCCACATTGCTGTCTCCACTAGGTAACTTCTTCCCACATCTAAGAGTAATTGCATTCGCATATTCCTTTGGGTTAGTCTCTGATTTGCCTGCAAAGCACACCAATAGGACGCTTAGAAGAGGAGCTGCTCATTTGAGCAACTTGGGAAGACAGGCTCTCATACTTGGCATTTAGGTCTTGGTAAACCCCATCAACTTTGTTGTGGATTGCTGTCATCTGAGTTGTGAGCTCCATTGCTCCTCTGCTTTGATTCTCTAATATCTTCTTAAGCATTGCATTAGTGTCATCTGAACTTGGTTTAGAAGCACTGGCTTGACCCTGGTTCGGATAGAAAGCTTGGTTAGGCGCGAAGGGGGCTCTAGGCTTGAAGTTCCCTTGGTTGTTTCCCTGATAGTTCCCTTGCTGATTATTGCCTTGAAAGTTTCCTTGTTGATTTCCTCCTTGAGGTCTCACAGATGGGTAAGTCTGGTCTTGTGGATTCTCCACATTTGGGTTTCTATAGGAGAAGTTTGGATGGTTCCTATAGTTGGGATTGAAACCCTTGTTAAAACCTTGTCCTTGACCACCAATGTAGTTCATCTCCTCTTGTACATCTTCATAACCCACATCACCAGCATCTTGATACCCTTGAGACCCCTCATTGTCACCAACAAAATGAACTTGCTTCTGAGACACTTGCAGCAACTTATCCATATTCTCATTCAAAGCTTTCATCTCTCTACGGTGCCTCTCGTTCGCCTCACTACCATCTCTCGAGCTTCTATCATAGTCTTCTCCTCCATAGTTGCTGTCACTAGTCGCAAGACTCTCCACCAGATTCAGACCATCTTCAGCTTCTTGACCCAAGAAATTTCCCCTACTAGCAATGTCAAGATGAGCTCTATACTTTGGCGAGACTCCTCGGTAAAGAGTTCCCAAGAGACTACCCGGTGTGAAGCCATGGTGTGGACACTGAGAAGTAAGACCCTTGAATCTTTCCCAAGCTTCGCTGAAACTCTCATTACCACGCTGAGTAAAGCTTGATATCTCATTCCTCAACCGATTAGTACGTGTAGCAGAGAAAAATTTACCCAGAAACGCCTTCTTGCACTGATCCCAAGTTGTAATAGAATCTGGAGGTAAGTTCTTCTCCCAAGTATGAGCTTTCTCCCCCAAAGAGAATGGGAAGAGGCGCAGCTTGAGGGCATCTTCAGAGACGCCATTCATCTTCGTAGTACCACAGAACCTATCAAACTGATCCAGGTGATCAAGGGGATCCTCCATTGGCAAACCATGAAATTTCGAGCCTTGAACCATGTTGATAAGGCTTGCTTTGATCTCAAAGTTGTGGTTGTCTACTGGAGACGGCTGAATGCCGGTTCGGTGACCATGTGTGTGCGGTTCATCGTAAGCACCAATGTTCTGATGAGGTCTCTGAGGGTGTACTTGCAGGTTTCCACCTTCTGCTCTAGGCTCACCATCGTCATGATCATTGGGTATGTTCCTGTTATCGGCCATCTCTGCTTGTTCTTCCTGAGCTAACCGTTCTTGTTCTCTCCTTGCCCTACTATGAGCACGTTCCAATTGTCTTATATCGTCCACTCGGTCAATAAGATTCGTTGGTCCGCGACTTCTCAGGTTCATGCACCTAGTAAGAAAGAAAAGAAAGAAAAATCAGTAACTGAAATAAAAGTAAACTTAGTCGCAAAACAAAACCAAATGTTAATGGTTAAATGCGTCGCTTCCCCGGCAACGGCGCCAATTTGATAGTAGGATTTTTCAATCCGGGTTACCAAATAACCCTAAGTATCGTTGTAATACTTAAGAGTCGAATCCACGAGGAAGCGAGATTCAACACAATAACAATGCAAGTTATATCTTGAGCTAAGCTAATAAGAAATATTGGGTTTTTGAAATCAAACTTTGTAAATAAATTCAAACTAAATTAAGCAGAAACAAATGACTTTTGATTAATATAACTAAAGGTAGAACCAAGGGATATGATGGATATGCAAAGGCGATTACTAATTCAGTCAATGGAGTTCAATCTTAACTACTCAATTCCAATTCATAGGCCTTAAACACTATTGCAAACTAGTCCACTCTCATGACAAAAGTATCTTCACTAGTCAATCCTCAGACAATAACTCTTTTAGCCAAAGATTAAACAAGTGAGCATTCTTAGCAAGTTTAACTAGCCACTAAACATCCTAGACAAATACTCTCAGTATGGGAGTGATTAGCACTTAATAATCTATTTCAGGAATTTTAACAAACACCTCTCGGTCATAAAAATCCTAAGTCCTAAACAAACTTGATCAGGGTTCATCTAGTATTTAAAACTCATATTAAGAATGAATAATTGACTAACAATCCTAAAACTCCATCAACCTAGGTCATAATCACCCTAATCCATCAACCCCAAGGATCTAGAATGACTACTCACTCATGATCATGCCAACACAAAGCAATTGGATTTGTGCTTGGATCAACATGATTCAGAGTTTTAATTAGATAGAAGAATTGAAGAGAAATCCAAACTTAGATTATTGAAAATAGGATTCATGCAAGGTTTTTCTCTCAATTCTCTCTCAAAAGGAAAAAAATAAAAGCCTTCCCTAAATCTGGGTTCTTGTTGGCTATCTATAGCCTCAAAACACGAAATTGGTTTAATTAAAAAGATACAAATCCGAATAAATCCGGTTTAAGGAAAATAAATCTAATTTTCGGGCATCCCAGCGGTCTGTCTTGACCGCTGGACTTGACCGCTGGGATCCTTCGGTCGGCCTTGGCCGCAGGGGGTGATCCACCAAACCTTCTGTAAAACTCCTGTGGACGCCTTCGGTGTGTCTGAACCGCTGGGAGAGACCGCTGGAGTCTTGCGGTCTTGCTGGACCGCTGGACCTGACCGCTGGCAAGCCTCGGACCTTCTAACTTCATCCCTCACTCCATTTAGCTATGTAATTGCACTCCTTAGCTCCATTTCCAAGCAAAACCTGCAAAACGACATGCAAATGCAAACTACACTAGAGTATGCACCTAATGCCTAGAAATCATGCGAAATGTAATGAAAATGAGTTAGAAACAAAGCTATTAAGATGCTAAAAACACAATATATCATGAGGTAGAAAAGAACATTCTTGGGGATAAAGTATACCAAAACTGGTTCACTCAAAGGTTCACAGTGACGACTTTCGCGAACGAGATGAAATGGTACAGCACAGAAAATGTAAGAGGCAAAGAGGATTACTCTACCGCAGACGCTATGTTGAGTTTCTTCAAGAAGCATGGGATCGCTGTACGTGGCCACAATATTCTATGGAAAGACCCTAAGTATCAACTTCAATGGCTGAACTCTCTCTCTGGTCGCGAGTTCTACGACGCTGTGAAACGAAGGGTTTTATCTGTGGTTTCGCCGATACAAAGGCCAGCTTGAGAGTTGGGATGTTGTTAATGAGAATCTCCATTTCTCCTACTTTCAGAGCAAGATGGGTACTGCAGCCTCTTATAAAATCTATAAGATGGCGCAAGCGTTTGATCCAACAACCACCAAGTTTATGAATGAATACAACACGTTAGAGGAACCGAGGGATTCGGAGTCTAGTCCTGCAAGGTATTTGCAGAGGCTTAGGGAGCTTAAATCTATCCGAGTTTGCGGTAACATATCGCTAGGGATCGGCCTTGAGTCTCATTTCAAGAAGCCTAACATTCCGTATATGAGATCAGCTCTTGATACTCTTGGTGCTACCGGTTTGCCTATATGGCTCACGGAGGTCGACGTCGAAGCTCCTCCCAATGTTCAGGTAATAAGCTCACCATCTTTATGACTTTATCCTCCTGTCTTGAATTTTTCATTTCATCTTCATTCATTGTGTTCTGTTTTCTTGCAGGCAAAGTATTTTGAACAGGTCCTAAGAGAAGGTCACGCACATCCGCAAGTGAAAGGAATAGTGACGTGGGCAGGTTATTCTCCAACAGGTTGCTACCGGATGTGTCTCACTGATGGAAACTTCAAGAACCTTCCCACTGGAGACGTCGTGGACAAAATTTTACATGAATGGGGAGGCTTCCGGAGACAAACCAAAGGTGTCACTGATGCTGATGGATTCTATGAAGTTTCACTTTTCCATGGTGACTATGATCTCAAGATTTTTGATCCTCTCACCAATGCAAAAACTTCTCACAGATTTAAGCTGACTTCTGATGTCTCCTCCTCACACACTCAACCATCCGCTTTTGTCTTTCGTGTTTAAGAAGCCAAAGTATACAATTACTTTGTAACTGAGTAGTTTGATTCTTCTTAGTCGAAAATCGTGGCAAGTGTAGTGTGTTTTGTTATTAATCTTGACATGATATATGTATATCTCTCTGCGGAAACCCTTATGGGCTAATCATGAGCATCATTGGGTTGGCTTCTTAAAATTTAAGCCTTGCAATTGTAATGGATCTATCAGTAATATTGATTCCTCTTAACTATTTCGATAATTTCTTTGAGTTGTTGAAGTCCTTAACTCTAATTGCCTTGTTCTAGCCCAATCTTAATTTGATCGAATATATATGTTCAGGCAATTGGCCCAATCTGAAACATATATTAAACAGAAAAATGTATAAAATTATATATTATAAGTAACTTAAATATGTGTATAAATATTTAATTTATTTGTGGTTAAAGTAAAATTTAATATGTGAAAGCGTTTTGCAAAATGACTACCTTTTTTTTTTTTTGAGATTGTGAATATATTTTTACAATATGTGTTATGGAAAAATCAATAAATTAGTTTACATATATCTTATTGAGTGTTTTGACTATTGACTATAATTTGTGCGATTCAATCTATTGATATGGATCATTAACAAATTCATAGGAGATTGACTATTGACAAGGTAACAAAATTATGACAGTAAAAGAAATAAAGTAAATATATTGACTGTAAAAATAGTATATATACTATACTATTGGAAACCCTAAACCATCCATCATCAAGTAATTCTTTAGCTCCGCCATGAAGCTTATATTGCTACTGCTTGCCTTCTGCAGTATTTCTTTATCAAGTTAGTCTCCATCATATCCTATGATTTTACTTTATTTTTGTTGTTATGTTAAATCTCCTATAAGATTCTGCAATATATCTTTTCATGTTCGTTCATGGGAAACAACTTTTGAATTAATATGAGTTATTTTGTATGAAAACGTTTGCAGGGTGTCAAGAAAAGCTCGTACCTTATGATTACTCGGCAACAATAGAGGCAAGGAATGCTCTGTTTATTCGTCTAACTTCATGGGAAATTGTTTTTCTCATATTTTTTTTATTGTGTTATATGGTGCAGTGTCTAGAGAACACTTATAAACCACAGTACAATGGAGGGATCATCGTGAATCCTGACCTACAAAATGGTTCACAAGGCTGGTCACAATTCGGAAACGCCAAAGTCGATTTCAGAGAATTTGGAGGCAATAAGTTTGTTGTTTCCCAACAGAGGAATCAATCTTATGACAGCGTTTCACAGAAGGTTCATTTGGAGAAAGGACTTCTCTATACTTTCTCTGGTAAAAAATAATTTCCAAATTTGTGTTTTCTTGGAGTACACTCTAGAATTTAATAAACCCTATCACGATTATGATCTGCTCTGTTTTATGTTCCTCGTAGCTTGGTTACAAGTTAACAAAGGAAACGCTCCTGTGAGAGCCGTTTTCAAGACGAACGGTGAATTTAAGCTTGCCGGTTCAGTTGTTGCTGAATCCAAATGTTGGTCTATGCTCAAAGGTGGTCTCACTGTTGATGAATCTGGTCCTGCCGAGCTCTACTTCGAGGTATGAATGAATATTCACAAACGAGCAGAGCATTAACAAGGCAAGAAAAGGAGCCATGAGGATCAAAGTCGTGGACAGCGAAGGCCAGCCAATACCAAACGCAACCATTTCCATAGTACAGAACAAACTCGGATTCCCATTCGGGTCTGCGGTAGAAAGTAACATACTTGGGAATCAACAATACCAAAATTGGTTCACTCAGAGATTCACTGTGACGTCGTTTGAGAACGAGATGAAATGGTACAGCACCGAAAAAGTAAGAGGCAAAGAGGATTATTCGACCGCAGATGCGATGTTGCATTTCTTCAAGTCGCATGGGATCGCTGTACGTGGCCATAATATCGTATGGGCTGATCCTAGGTTTCAACCTGGGTGGGTGAAATCTCTGTCCGGTAACGATTTCTATAACGCCGTGAAACAAAGGGTTTACTCGGTGGTCTCGAGATACAAAGGCCAGCTTGCTGGTTGGGATGTTGTGAATGAGAATCTTCATTTCTCCTACTTTGAGAGCAAGATGGGTCCTAGAGCCTCTTATGACATCTACACAATGGCGCATAATATCGATCCAACGGCAACAATGTTCATGAATGAATACAATACGTTAGAGCAACCTAAGGATGGGAATTCTAGTCCAGCAAGGTATATGCAGAAACTTAGGGAGCTTCAATCTATTAAAAACATTCGATTAGCGATCGGTCTTGAATCTCATTTCAACATTCCTAACATTGCATATACGAGATCAGCTCTTGACACTTTTGCTGCCACTGATTTGTCTATTTGGCTCACTGAAATCGATATTGACGCTCCTCCCAATGTCCGGGTAATAACTTATATTCTCTTACAAGTTATAAGTTATCATTTTCTTCCTTTACTACAATATCTCGTTTTAAATTTCCGTTTGTTTATCTCTATTTATTTGAGATTCTGTATTCGTGTAAAGTTTTCTCTTTTTTTTCTTAAATTGTTAAAAACAATATTTGTAATTGATGTTTGGTTTTCTTACAGGCCCAATATTTCGAGCAAGTCCTAAGGGAAGGCCATGCGCATCCACAGGTGAAAGGAATAGTGATGTGGACAGCATATAATCCATCAGGTTGCTACCAAATGTGCCTCACCGATGGAAACTTCAAAAACCTACCCACTGGAGACGTCGTGGACAAGCTGCTACGTGAATGGGGAGGGCTTCGCAGCGAAACCACAGGAGTCACTGATGCTGATGGATTATGTGAAGCTTCATTCTTCTATGGTGACTAGGCCTGGGCATTAAGGGTAACGGGTCGGGTAATCGTGGGTAAGGGTAAGGTAAAGGTAATAAGGGTATCGAAAATCATTACCCGAAGTATACCCTTAAAGAATAAGGGTCGGGTAATCGTGGGTAAGGGTAAGGTAAAGGTAATAAGGGTATCGAAAATCATTACCCGAAGTATACCTTTAAAGAATAAGGGTCGGGTAGTGCGGATATCGGGTAGGGTAAGGGTAATAAAAGTATTAAATTTCATTACCCAAATGGGTAATTCGTATGACTAAAATACCTATGTAAACGGATAATTTGGATAAAATAACTAAATACTTTATTGATCATTAATCAAAATACTATTTTGATTATCAAATCATATTCTCCTTCAAAAAATAAAAATCGTTATCACATACTTACCCAATAACCAACTTTAGTTTTAATTCAAATTTCCATCCAAAAGATATTTTTAATTAATAAGTCAATTATACATATAAAATTTATATCTATTATGTGATTTTCACTTTAAGTGTTTCTGGTGATGATAAAAAAATAAGAGAACAAAGCAAAATATCATTTACATGTAAAACATAAAAAATGTTAACTATCAAATGTATAATCATAAAAACGTAACTACCCTTATGGGTAATTTGGGTACTCTGGATAATACCCGACCCGTACCCTTACCCGTAATAATAAAATTTTGTTAGCCAAACGGGTAATTTTGTCTATCTTTACCCAAAATATTTGGGTAATTTAGGGTTAGGTAAGAGTTGGATCGGATGATCCGACCCGAAGTGCCCAGGCCTAATGATAACTATGATATCAATATTTCTCATCCTTTCACCAATTCAGGTGCTGCTCGCAACTTTAAGTTGACTTTCAATGACGCCTCGTCACAGACCCAACCATCCATTTTTAAAGTTTAGACGCTAAGTTTACAAACTACTTTGTGTGGAAATGCCCATGGCTATTCTTGAGCCTCATTGGGTTAATTTCTAAAAGTTTAGACCTAGATATTGTAATGGACTTATCAATATATAATATTTTAATTCTCTATGACTATTTCGTTTAGTGTTTAGCTGTTGAACTTTAAGCTTCCGAACCAACTTTAACTTTAAGCTGATGAACTTTAACAAGGATCCTTGTTCTAGCCCAACCTTTGTTCATTCTCTACGGACTAACTGAATCTAAACTTCTGTATTAACTTAAGAGACTGCAAGAAATTTTTAGTATTTCTTTTGCTAAAGATATTGGGTCAATACATATAAACTGTAAATCAAACAATCCTATACTTCTTACCCAACATTAATTGTAAAATACAAGGAAGTTTGACCAAATGCATCGTTTCCATTGCAAAATTTAGGACGTTAAAAAATATATAGTAATCAAATTAATGTATTAACAGAAAAAAGTTTGATGTAGTAGTGACTAAATGAGTGATGACAAAGAAAATAAGACTAATTGAGTGGTCAACTTTTTTTTGCAGAATGTGGAAATTTTACCTCGTCATTCAGTATTAGAAAATTGAATAAAACATCCTTTTTTGTTTCAAATGATAAAACATCCTTTTTTGTTTCAAATGATAAAACATCTCTCTATATATGACTAACAATAGTTTTCGTCTCCCAACCACACCCATTATCGAGTTAATCAGCGAAACAAGGTTAGCAATCATATGGACTAAGCTTGCATTTCGTTCTACAAAATTAAAATATCTGCAAGGACTTAACTTGCATAGGCAGAGAGGTATTTTATACTTTAATTATTAAATTTACAGTTTTTGATGGTAGATTTTCTAGTTTTGAATACCCATTTTCTGCTGAAATAATTTCTCTATAATTTGCTTATTGTTAAAGAACAATTTCTCTATAATATTTATATAACACTAGAAGCATTACACATACACCTCCAGCGATTCGACATAATTCCAAAAATGTTTCACGAGGCAGCAATTTTAGCCACTCGATAAATTCTATAGGTAGGGGTTCATTTTAGCCTCAGCAATTTTTTTTATTTTTTTCATTTTTGTTGATAAAATTACTATGATTATTTTACCCGTTTAAGTTGTACAGCTTTTTATCCCATTTGAGAATAGGATAATGTTACTTAAAAGGTAGATATAGATTTAGGTTGACGGTATTATAGTCTATGTATTCTAACTTCTAACAAATTTGTCTCAAATTGTGTACTTTATAGTCATTTTGCATAAGGAAACAAAAATATATATACCTAATATGAAGCCTTTTTGAGTGGCAGAAGAATACAGTAAAATCTGACAACCCCAAAGCTTTTATATATATATATATATATATGAGTTTTGTCTTGATATTTCAGTTTTAACAAGAATGAAGAGAATAAATATCTACAATGGCTTTTTCCTCTGCATGCTTTTTCTTGTTTGGTGTCTTGTGCATTCAGTGATTGCCGCTGATCCTTTCTCGCAAAGAGAATCTCTTAAAACAGAGGTAACCAAAACTGATAAAACCTCATTAAGTAGATATATCACAGAATCAAGGGTTTTTTAATGTCTATAAATTCAAGCTTTCTAACATTAATTGGTAAGTTTTGGTATATATGAAGTGTCTAATGAAGCCTCCACGAAGCAGAGAAACGCAAGGATTGTTACTACTTAGCCGCTCTGTCGAAGATGACTCTGATGAAGAATGGATGATAGATGGAAATAGAGCCATTAGAGAATTGGCACAGAGAATTCAGCTTCACCAAGGAAACATTTACAGCTTCTCTGGTAATATATATATATACACATGTGACACATAGAATACAATACATCATCATTTCATGGTTTCTTGTCTAGTAAGTTACTATTTCAAAATCATTTTAATCAAATTAATGATAATTTCTGATTGGTTTAAGTTTGCATCGGTAATGTTTATCTAGATTGAACATCCATAGACCATAGTTGATTTTGTTAATGGAAATACAGCTTGGGTGAAATTGAGAGAAGGAAACGACAAAAAAGTAGGAGTTGTGTTCAGGACAGAAAATGTAACATTTGTTCATGGAGGTGAAGTTAGAGCAAAACAAGGATGTTGGACTTTACTTAAAGGTGGCATTGTACCCAGGGCCGTAGCATAAAATTAGCGGGCCGCAAGCTAGAGAACAAAAAGAGCCGGTTTCGAACTTGGGCCTCGGTGTAAAAAGATGAAAACTCGCAGCTTCAGGTTTCGAACTTGGGTCTCGGTGTAAAAAAAATAAAAAATTCTTACTTACCACTAGGATAAAGAAAATTTTCTGTAAATGAGGGCCGAAAATACTTTTAAATATTATGAGGGCCGCAGCCACTGCTTCTCTTGCTTGTGCCATGCTACGGCTCTGATTGTACCAGATGTTTCAGGCCCTGTAGATATATTCTTCGAGGTACAACATTATACTATGAGTATTCATATACGTTTATATATTCTCTGTGTTAATAAATGTGGTTTTTATGCGAAAACAGAGTGAAGACAGAGAAACAAAGATCTCAGCAAACAATGTGTTGCTCAAACAGTTTAGCAAAGAAGAATGGAAACTGAAACAAGACCACCTTATTGAAAAGGTATAAATGATTTATGCATATACAACATTTATATTCTTATATCTTTTATGTGTACTCTTATATATGATTTATTTTAATTGCAGATAAGGAAGAGTAAAGTGAGATTTGAGGTAACTTATCAGAACAAAACTGCAGTAAAAGGCGCAGTGATATCCGTAGAACAAACCAAGCCATCTTTCCTCTTAGGCTGTGCAATAAACTTCCAGATCCTACAAAGCGAAGGGTACAGAAAATGGTTTGCGTCACGATTCAAGATCACATCATTCACTAATGAAATGAAATGGTATACAACAGAGAAAGCACGCGGTCAAGAGAACTACACGTTAGCTGATTCCATGCTAAATTTTGCACAAGAGAATGGGATATTGGTTAGAGGTCATAATGTGTTATGGGACAACCCAAGAATGCAGCCAAGTTGGGTGAACAATATAAAAGATCCGAAAGATTTGATGAGCGTGACCTTGAACCGGATAAATTCGGTTATGAAGAGATACAAAGGGAAGTTAACCGGGTGGGATGTGGTAAACGAGAATTTGCATTGGGATTACTTTGAGAAAATGTTTGGTGCGGACTCTTCATCACGCTTCTACAATCTGGCTTCTAAGATTGATCCTGATGTGAGATTGTTCGTTAACGAGTACAACACGATAGAGAACCCTGAAGAGGTTACAGCGACGCCGATTAAGGTGAAGAAGAAGATGAAGGAGATTCTTGCATACCAAGGAAACAAAAACATTAAAGGAGCAATTGGAGCTCAGGGTCACTTTAGTCCAACTCAGCCTAACTTACCTTACATGAGATCTGCATTGGATACTTTAGGCTCACTAGGTTTGCCTATTTGGATTACAGAGCTTGATATGCCTAAATGCCCTAATCAGGTCTGTCATCAACTACCTTGGCTAACAAGAAAGCCTCTTTCTTTCTTTTCAATGTTTCATACATAAAGTGGTTGACTAATTCAATTGCTCCATAGGAAAAATACATGGAAGACATTCTCAGGGAAGCTTATTCGCATCCTGCGGTGAAAGGTATCATAATATTTGGTGGACCTGAGGTGTCTGGTTTCGACAAGTTGACACTTGCGGACAAAGACTTCAAAAACACAGAAATGGGGAATGTAATTGATAAGTTGCTCAAGGAGTGGCAGCAAAAATCTCCAGAGATTCCAAAGATTTTCGTGGAGGATTCCAAAGAAGTTTCATTGTCGCATGGACATTACAATGTGAATGTAAGTCATCCGTGGCTGAAGAACTTGTCCACCATTTTGAGTTTGGAAGTAACTAAGGAAATGGGTCAGCGTCAGGTGGTTAGAGTTGTAATTAATTCTTGAAATTACAGAAATATGAAAGATTACTATAATGAAATAAACCTTGAAAAGTTATCCACAAATCATAACGTCTTGAAGAAAGTTATGCCTAAACTTTATAGACGATTGAACTATTTTGTCGTCAAATAGCCTCTAAAGTAGAGCACGAAACTAATCATCGATATATTTTGAATTTTTGATAAATATATTTTTAATATATATATTGCGTAACGGCTTTGTTACAATTTTGCTTCTTGGTCGATTTTACTCCAACTCAACAAAAATATTTGCTTGCAAGCGTCTCACTTAAAATTGCTTATGTTCGAGTCTATATATAGTAGATAATATGACCTTATTGAGTGAATCAGACGTTAGTATTTTTATTGGATTAGTACCCACTTTGTAAAGAACGGAGGAAAAAGACTGAAGAGTTACGAATTTCTGGATGATTTCATTATAGGGTCGATACATACATTTATAGTATATGCAGAAGATCATATCTAACTTCCTAAAATAAAAGATTGCCAAATCTATATACTAAGTATCACAAATAATCATTAAGATCCTACACTTGTGGGATACGGCCATACGGGATTCACATGTGTCTTTAGGGAAATAAAAAAGGTATGATGCGAAATAAATAATTAATGTAATGTGATATTTTTTGCTCAAGATATGAATGAAATGAAGGTAATTAAAAAAAAAAAAAAGTAATATATTTTTAGGTTTGGAGTAATAATACAAGTTCACGTTCTTCTAGTTTTAGGTTGACCATAGTAGTCTATAAATGTAGTAGTTCCTACATATTTGTTTCAAATTGTTTAGTTTGTACTCATTACCCCCAAAGTTTTAAATACTGAGTCTTTTGGGGATATTTTGTTTGTTTACAGGAAGGAAGATGAAGAATATCAACAATGGTTGGTTCCCCTGCATTCTATTACTTCTATGGTGTCTTGTGCATTCAGGGATCGCCATTGATCCTTTCTCCCAAAGCGACTCTCTCAAAACAGAGGTAACCAAAACTGATAAAACCTAATTAAATTGATACATCGACACAGAAGTGATTTTTACTTTTGTAAATTCAAACTTTCTAACATTGGTATATATGAAGTGTGTAATGAAACCTCCACGAAGCCGTGAAACGCAAGGATTATTACAATTTAGCCGCTCTGTCCAAGATTACTCTGATGAAGAATGGAAAATAGATGAACATGGCGTCATTAGAGAAATGGCACAGAGAATTCAGCTTCACCAAGGAAACATTTATTGCTTCTCTGGTAATATAATACAACATTTCATGGTTTCTTGTCTAGTAAGATACTATTTCAAACTAGAGATACTTGGGGTTGGGTCTATTCTTTATAGTTGTGTACAATTAAGTTTCAAGTTTCTGTTCTCAGGGTGTTTGGATTAGGAAGAATGTTACCCAACTTGAAATTAAATCGAATATAGATCAGTTAGTTACGGCTTAAAATTTTTTTTGGTTTAGATTCAGTTTAATTTCTATCAATTTAAATGATTTTCAATAATCAAATTTAATTTGGTTCCGTTTTGTTTTCCAGATGTGATCATTTTAACCAATTTAATGATAATTTCAAAATGGTTTCTTACAGTTTAGTTTAAGTTTGGATGGGTTAGATTGAACATCCATAGTTTCTTTGTTAATGAAAATACAGCTTGGGTGAAGTTAAGAGAAGGAAACAAGAAGAAAGTACGAGTTGTGTTCAAGAAAGAAAATGGAAGACTTGTTCATGGAGGTGAAGTTAGGGTGAAGCAAGGATGTTGGAGTTTGCTTAAAGGTGGCATTGTGCCAGATGTTTCAGGCCTTGTAGATATTTTCTTCGAGGTACAATACTAGTTATATATGTGTATTCATATGTATAATGAAACAACACTGTGTCAACGAGGGTTTAATGCTATTACAGAGTGATGACAAAGAAGCAGAGATCTCTGTAAGCAATGTGTCGCTAAAACAGTTCAGCAAAGACAAATGGAAATTGAAACAAGACCAAATTATTGAAAAGGTAGCATTGATCTTTTTTTTTATCTGTATGAAATTATGAATCCATATTGTTTTTGCTCTTATATGATTTATGTTAATTGCAGATAAGGAAGAGCAAAGTGAGATTTGAAGTAACTTATCAGAACAAAACTGCGGTAAAAGGCGCAGTGATATCCGTAGAACAAACCAAACCATCTTTCCTCTTAGGCTGCGGAATGAATTTCCGGATCTTACAAAGCCAAGGGTACAGAGAATGGTTTGCGTCGCGGTTCAAGATCACATCATTCACCAATGAAATGAAATGGTATACAACGGAGAAAGTACGCGGTCAAGAGAACTACACGTTAGCTGATTCAATGCTAAATTTTGCAGAAGATAATGGGATATTGGTTAGAGGTCATACAGTGTTGTGGGATGACCCAATAATGCAGTCAAGTTGGGTACAAAAAATAGAAGATCCGAATGATCTTATGAATGTGACATTGAACCGGATAAACTCGGTTATGACAAGATACAAAGGGAAGTTAACCGGGTGGGATGTGGTTAACGAGAATGTGCATTGGGATTACTTTGAGAAAATGCTTGGTGCAAACGCTTCATCAAGTTTCTACAATTTGGCTTTTAAGCTTGATCCTGATGTGATATTGTTCGTTAATGAGTACAACACGATAGAGAACCGTATGGAGGTTACCGCAACACCGGTTAAGGTGATTGAGAAGATGGAGGAGATTCTTGCATACCAAGGAAACATAAACATTAAAGGAGCCATTGGAGCTCAAGGTCACTTTAGTCCAACTCAGCCTAACTTACCTTACATGAGATCTGCATTGGATACTTTAGGCTCAGTAGGTTTGCCTGTCTGGCTTACAGAAGTTGATATGCCTAAGTGCCCTAATCAGGTTTGTCATCAACTTATACCTTGCCTAACAAGAAATTATATCTCCATCTTCATTCATTAACAGAAACGTAAAATTGATTAACTATATTGATTTCTTGATAGGCGAAATACATAGAAGATATTCTCAGGGAAGCGTATTCGCATCCTGCAGTTAAAGGCATCATAATATTTGCTGGACCTGAGGTGTCTGGTTTCGACAAGCTGACACTTGCGGACAAAGACTTCAACAACACAGAAACAGGAGATGTAATTGATAAGTTGCTCAAGGAGTGGCAGCAAAAATCTTCAGAGATTCCAAAGATTTTCGGGGAGGATTCCAAAGAAGTTTCATTGTCGCATGGACATTACAATGTGAATGTAAGTCATCCATGGATGAAGAACTTGTCCACCAGTTTGAGTTTGGAAGTAACTAAGGAGAAAGGTCAGCACCAGGTGGTTAGAGTTGTAATTAATGCTTAAGTTATTATACATCTGAAAGATTATCATAATGATATCGAATTGAAAAGTCATCAACCACTACTCATAATATCTTCTTGAAGAGAGTAATGCCTAAAGTTTACAGACTATTGAACTTAATCACATTATTTTCAAAACACATTTTAAAGGAATTTTTCTAAATCTAAAACAGAATTTTCGGAACACACCTAAACCAGTTTTAATATTAAAAACCACACCTAAACTTAACATTTTCTTTCCTACACAACTTAAAATTCTTGTTACCAAGCTAAAGCTCTATACAAACTCGAACTTATACCAATAAACAATTATAATTTCATTTCAATTACATTTATATCGGGTCTTGAAACACACACATGACACACCTATATGTATTATGTATATGAAAGGAAGTCAAAAAGCAAAGAGAACACATGGAGGACGGGAACATCGAAATGGGAAGAGCATAGGAATTATCAGCAATTGAAAAGAGAAGGTGACACATTTAAGAGCCTAAATTGCAAAAGCGTATAGTACTTGGTCGAAGTGCGTGTTGTTGCACGTGCGCACATGTGTGAATTTGTTGAACCTTGCGTATTTCTCTTTTTTAGTTGCACACGTGCCCACATGCATGCCTGATTTTGCTAGCTATTATAACCCTTAAATGAAAATGCAATCAAAATTCCATTCTTTTTTTTCCCCATAAAATTTCTTAAATTATTTGGACTTACATAGCATGTGTCCCAAATCAGAGATACACTTCCAAAATTTATGAAGTTTCCTCACACATTTCAAACTCTCCCAGTGTTATCGTTTTATATTTTCTCTGTTTTGATTTAAGCATAAAATTACATATATTGTAGTTTTTTACATTAAAACATATAAGATTTTCTTCTTGTTAGGAAACTTTTTTTTGTTACCTTTTGTAGAAAATAACTTTTACTCATTTCAAGGCTTAATTAATCATGATATAATGACAGCACTAGCTCGTTATCCCAGGTATAGAGAGTGCTAAATACACGAAAAGGAACATTAAAGAGAAATAATTAGGAGAGATTTTATTTTCGACAGGAGAGATTTAGGTAAGAATTAAATTAGAGAGTACGAAAGGGAATAAAAAATGCAAAACAAAAATGTGAGGACATGTGATATCATAAAAGCGTAGTCAATAGACCGTTCGGATCTTCTTGTCACTACTTGTCTGTCGAAGTCGCTTTGACCCATGCACCATCTAATGACTCCCACTAATGTAACTTAACATTAACAAATATTCATAATAAGTGAATACTTAACATATTATATATTATATATGTGATCCATGGGGATTTATCTCTTCTAGGCTAGTTTTGGAGAATATGTCACGTGGGAACTTTCAATTAGGACGATATATATGTATTATAAAAAATCCCAAGTGTTGAGTTTCAATTTAGTTAGATATGCGTTGTTCGTTTATATATCTGTAAGCCGAAATAATATAATTAAGTTTTGGTTTTTCATATCTTTGGATTGAATGAAAAGGCTTGGATATATATGAACGATGCATGTTATACACTGGCATTGTAAGAAAAAAGTATGCAAAAATAAAATAGAATTTATTATACAATTGAAAACGAGTTCACATGTTGCGAACTTGCAAAGAACGCTTGAGTCAACCTATTCATTAGCTTAATTGGTATAAGATTTATTTCGTTCATATTTGCTCGAATAACGACAAAACAAAAGCCCAAATTATTAGACCAACCTAAAGTTTGAAAATTAATAGGCGGAAGAAGTAGGAGACGATGATAATAAGTTAAAATAAGATATACTCCGTACCTATTGAAGATAAGACCAAAATTGAATAAATAATTAAACAACGATATAGTGAGAGGTATAGATGCATGTGTATAAATACTAATACAGAAAAAGAAGAGTGGCTTTAAGTCGATTCTTCACCCACAGTTTTTTCTTTAAATCACAACTATTCGATCTCAAGATCAACAAAAAGAAAAATATTTTATTTTTTATAGAAGATAAAAAGAAGAAAATGTTGGGTTCGAGTAGTGGATGCGAGTCAGGATGGACTTTGTACTTAGACCACTCGGTTTCTTCATCAAGTCAATCTTGTTTCCGAGACATCAATGGGTTTGAAAAAAGAGGAAGAAGCAAAGATTCATGGGACCAAAGCTATGTTCATAAAGAAGAAGAAGACGAAGAAGACGATTTGTCAATGATTTCAGATGCTTCTTCTGGTCCAAGGAATATTTCCGAGGAAGATTCTGTGAAGAAGTTAAACGTTGTTGGTCTCAAGAAACAGAGCAAAAGAGAAAAGAAAAGGAGAGATCACGAGAAAATTAACTCTGTTCTTGATGATACAGCTAGTTCTCCCCTTTTCAATTTCCCTAATGTAAGTCTTTTCTAATTTTTTCAAAGGACTAAATCATTAGTCACAGCAGAATTCTAATTATTTTTTGAATGAGGATCTTGATTCTCTTAATCAAGATTTAAGTCTTCTTGTTATTTTTCTTACCATCTATGTGTTTATTCAAAGAGTTGATTAAACTAAGTGATTATAGTTTACAGTTCATCAGACTCTCTCTTTTATATTTTAAATGAAGATTTAGGTTATTTTCTCTTTTTGGGATTTAATTAACGTTACTTTTTTTTTTTTTTTTCTGGTAGATGTTGCAGAAAAGTGTTAGTGGTAATAAGATAGAGCAAACCTTTCAAGAAAGTACATTGAATTACTCGCAAGGCTTCTCGGCAACTCAGTTTCAGGTTTATCCCTCTTCACTTTTTCTCTGTTAGAATCTGTTGAGTACACGTGACTTGTCTCAAGAGAGTCTCAAGTATATGTATTTGTGCAGGACAAAGCAGCATTCCAAGAGCACTATGGTTATTTGCATATGGAAACCAGATCCTAAATAAACCAGTTAAGTTAGATGTTCACTACTTTGTTTATTCTTACTTGAGATTATTTGCTAAAATACTTTAAATTTTGTCAAACTTTTGCAAACTACACCATAATTTAAAAAATTAGAAATCTACTTTTTATGTTAAAATAAAATGACATTTGTATCCTTAGTTAATAACTTAAAATTAAAAAATAAAATAAAAATATTTTGATTATTTAATTTTTATAAATAGTAAAACATAATTAATTTAAATATAATAAAAATCTAATTTTAACATTAATTCGGAGAAAGTGGAAGTTTGATTTAGATAATTTTGTTTTTTAATTAGATTTAGATATATTTTCTTTACATCAGTTAAAAGTATTTGATTTAGTCAAGATTCAGATAATATTTGTTTTTAATTAGATTTAGATAAAAAATTTTAGATAATGACTAATCCAAACATCATAACTAAATTTGAATTTAAATATATAATAAAAATTCTAGATTTTTTAAGATTTAGTTAAGAATTTAGATAATTATAAATCCATGGAAGAATAAATTATAAACTAAAATTAAATAATAATTTTTTAAAATCAAATTAAATTATTAACAAAAATTATATTCTATATTTTTAGTCAACATGATTAATTTTTAATTAATTAAGAATTTAAAATATAGGATAAATAATTCTACAAAAAATACCAAGAATAAATAATTCTACAAAAAAATACAAAAATTTAAGTATAAGTCGGTTATTATAAAGTAAGTTGATGAAAAAAAATTAAGTCAACAGAAATAAAAAAATAAATGGACAGTTCAATAAATCAACTTTATTAACAAATCAACATAAAATGAATATAAGTCTACCAATAATAAATAAGTCTACAAAAAAATAATATAAATCGGCAAACGAAGACAATAAGTCAATAGTTTAAATATGTCGACTATGTAAACAAATCAACCAACCATATATAAGTTGACTGTTATAATATAAGTCGATGGTAAAAAAAATAAGTTGACATAAATAAAAAATAAGTCGATAGTTCAATAAATCAGCTTTATTAATAAATCAACATAAAATTATACAATTTTATCAAGAATAAATAAGTGTACGAGAAAAAAATTTAAATCGACTAACAAAAAAATAAGTCAACGGTTATAAAATAAGTCGATGATGAAAAAACTTAAGTAGATAAAAATAAAATATAAGTCGTCAGTTCAATAAATCAACTTATTAATAAGTCAACATAAAATAATATAAGTTTACGATGAATAATAAATAAATATACAAGAAAAATATATACGAAAATTAACTAATTAAAATCCAACTATGATTTTTTTTGTTAGATATTAGTTTTCACAACAAAATAATTAATTTCCAAACAAAGTTAAATTAATTATAATTTTATTTATATTATTGAAAATAAATTAAATATTAAATTTATTATTTAAAATTAAAAATATCGTGTTTAATTAAATAAATAATAAATAAGGATAATTTGATCTTTTGTTTATTATAAAAAGATATTTTTTAAAACATGTAAAATTAGGTATAATTTTCAAAATTTGTAATAAATAATTAAATATGATAAATATGGGGTAGTTATCCAACTCACTCTTCTTACTTTATGAATAATATATCCAATCTGACTAAAAGGTTGAAATTAGCAGAGGAGGATCAAAATGAAGAGCATCTATTTTGGACTTTTGTGAAGCTTTTACGGATTCAAGAAAGGAAGTCTAAGCAAAAAAAAAAATAGTATAGAAAGAAACACAAAAATGAATGGACAAAAGAAAGGGCTCTGAAATCTCCACTGGATCTGAATCTTTCCTGTCTCTTGCTTTGTAATTTCGTCACAAACGAGTTTTCCTTATAGCCGCTCTAATGTAACTCTTGGTTTACAACATTTGTTCAATTGCAATTTTCGTTATAGTGTAACAAATTTCAGTGCCTAATTAAGCTTTTTTTGTTTTGTTGTTTCTAGAGCATTTCCAAGAAGTATCCTTCTGTTTTAAGAATAAACGTTTAAATTATGCAAATATCCATTAACACAAAAACTTTTCAAGCTGCTAATAAATCATCAAATAAAATGTCCGGAAATAGAGGAAAAATATAGCGCCTTATCAAAAGTTTTGCACTCTTAAAATTCAAATCAAACGTGTCCCTTAATCAACAAAGCACGAAGGAACCTATTTGAAATCACAAATCTAAAGCCTAAAACCATTAAAGGATTTATAGAGACTTATCCAAATTTGTTTCTCCGCATGTTGACTTGTTGTTATAGCCACTCACCATATATGCATTCGTCTTTTTGACATAAGTCTAAGGCTCATAGAGCTAATTTTTAGAGGTTTCAACTTTGGGTTAGACTCGACCAGGGAATAGCTAATTCTAAAGAGATATATAAAGGATGTGAGATTCTGTTGTTGATATAACACAGGATGTTGAAAATCTCGTTATTGTTGCTCTTTTGAGTTCTGAGTGAGATTAAAAATGTCAACTGGCCCAAACCTGAAACGGCCTGATACTACTCTGGTTCATCTGAGCTTGGCCCAAGCTAAAATAACGTAGTTTTAAAATTTTTATTTTTAATGTAGGTAGGGTCGAACCATGCCTTAACTAGCCGTATAAATGGTTGTAGTTAAGTTGGATTTGATTTTCTCTTCAATGTAGGTAGGTATGCCCAAAGGAAGAATGCTTTAAAGTTTGTCGACTTCTACAAACCACATGTAGCGAAACCCGAAAGGCCCTGACTTCACGAATAAGGAGACTGGTGAAGCACACACTGTGGTTGACTGTTTCTCCAACTTAGGTACAGCCAAAGTTACCACCTTTAAAGACGAACCAAGAAAGACCCGTCATGCATGGCCTAGTTTTTCTCTCAGCCCTCTGTTGATTTTGAACACCCAAAGTGTAAAAAGGCCCCTATGACTTTATTTCTACATACATATTTGACGAGAATTGTTAGAAATCATCAAAATGAGTATCATTTCTATGACTATAAGTAGATTTTGGTAAGGATCCCTTAAAATTTTTACTTTTAACTAGGTAGTAAATAACTCTTTAAGGCCTTGTTTTTGCAGAAAATCTTCATCTGTGACATTAATTTTCAGAATTTCCATTAACTAATTATGTATAGCTCTGAATTAAAGATCGTTCTTTAACATTGATATTTTATGCAATTTCTTGACAGATAATTTCAAGTAGTTGTATATATATAAAAGAGAAGGTAAGTGGCGTGCTCACATTGGTTAGTTACACTTTCTTTTTTTTGTTTGATAAAAATTTAATCACACTTTTTAAAGCCTAAAATTAGAAATCTTAGGACTCTCCATATGATTGTGTTGTTAGTCTATTCTTTCTCAGTTCTCACCAAAACGTACGTAATAACATATTTGTGCCGATCGACAGAAATTGGCTCGTACTGCACTTGATCTCATTCTTTCTATTTTTGATAAAACATCACTTCGACAAAAGAAACAAATTCTGAATTTTATTATTTTTGGGTGTCTATGTGTGGAAGTGTGTTTTCCATTATTAGAATCGAATCATGCCTTAAATTAGCCAAGATGGTTGCTTTTCAACGTGGGTAGGTTTCTAGGGAGTACTATACTATTGCCACGTCTGAATTAAACAAGTTCATATTAAAAAAATGTAAGATTTAAAATCTGTTATTATTTTTAATGAGATTTGTTGACAGCTAATTTTAAGTAGTTGGGGCAAAAAAATGTAGGTGATCACATTGATTTCACCTTGTAAAGCCTAAAATTATAAATCATAGGACTCTCTCCATGCAATTATGTCGTGTTGGATTGCTTCTCTCATTCAAACGTACATACAAAACATAAATTTATGTCGACGGAAATGGAGGCCTTCAGTGTTCTTCAGTACCTTGACAACAAATCCATATTGGTCGTTGGAGCTGCTGGCTTCTTAGCAAATAGTACGTTCTCTCTCTCTTTCTCTATCTATAATACACATACTTTTATATATATGATCATACTATTTACTAAAATTTGTCAAGTTATAAGACAAATATTATTAAGATCTATCTATATTATGAAGAGAACACGAACTACGCTCAGAATAATTAAATTTCAATGTATCACTAATACAAATAGGATCGTCGTTTACGTTAATGTTGTTGTTGCGTCACCATCCATAATCAAATATGTATGTATGCATGCTATTGAAAGAATAATCATTTAAAGTATGAATTGCAATATGCATAGAGTCAGATAAAGAAATCTACGCATTGTAAATCCTTGTATCAATTATCAGTAAATAATTTGAGGGTTGATATAAGAAAAGCTTTATTATTACCCTGTACAGACAAGACTGCGTATGCATATTTTTGCATTTGATACAAGTTGCTTCTTCGTTATCTTTATATGCAAATGCTTTTATTTTATTATATTAAACTACTTAACTAAGCTCTTAAACTTTTTTTTTTTTAAGCTCTTAAACTTGTTATTTTGGAAGTATATATTTTTATTTTTATGTAAATTTGAATGCAGTTTTTGTGGAGAAGATATTAAGAGTGGCACCAAACGTGAAGAAACTCTATCTCCTTCTAAGAGCATCAAAAGAAAAATCTGCTACCCAGAGGTTTAATGACGAGGTCTGTCTCCACATACTTAGGCTGTGAATCTCTGTAGTTGTTTGATAGGTTAGGTTTTTGTGTCGAACAACTCCATTTAATCACCCAATCAATTTTTTTAGAAAACTGTCAAGAAAATCTAAATCTAAGTAGCGTAAAAATAAATAAATTAACAGTTTAATTATAATGATAAAGATTTCAATTGAGATTAATTAATAAAATCCAGAAATCCACGGAATATGGATAAAAAACACCTAGTACTGTAATAAATGTAGATACAATTAAAATATATTAAATGTTTATATAATAAATAAAGAAATGATTTAAATTTTAATTTATCATCCCTGAAAATACTAAATTCGTAATAATAGTATGAATGATATTTTCTTTATTATTAATAATTCATTATAGTTTTATTAAAAACTTGAAAGCTCATATGGACCGTCGTTGATTGCTGATAATAAAAATCTTATAACTTTTGAGGTGTCTAAAATTAAATCAATGCAGATTTTGGGTAAGGATTTGTACAAGGTGGTGAAGGAGAAGTATGGTCCAAATCTACACCATTTTACATCAGAAAAACTCACTATTGTCAATGGAGATGTTTGCCTTGAAGGTTTGGGTCTTCAAGACTCCAACTTGGCAAATGAAATGATCCACAAAGTTGATGCTATTGTTAATTTAGCTGCAACTACCAAATTTGATGAAAGGTTTTGATTTTGACATCTTATTATTGATTTATTGAACTACTATATAAGAACTGAATTTTAACGATCACTTACATTACAAAAATAAGTAATTGGCTAAAATATTGTAAAATATTCAGAAATCCATAAATCAGTGCGAAAGCAGATTAGCGACATAAAAAATAGACCAGTGGTTATAGTTGATATGTTTTACAATTCTACTGTAAAATTAAAGGAATGTTAATTAATTTGCAGATACGATATAGCACTTGGGATCAACACATTGGGTGCTCTCAATGTCTTGAACTTTGCCAAGAGATGTGAGAAGGTTAAGATCTTTGTTCATGTATCAACAGGTATATACGAAACTATTCTGTCACTGACTGCAAAATGACTTGTGTTTATTTAATCGCAAGTGAATACCTTTTTTTTTTTAATCAACTATCGCGAGTGAAATATATTTACATATATACAAGTGTTCGGTTGCACACATGACACAACAACAAAAAAAACTTTCACGTCAACTAATCTTTGAATTGAACATAATCTTAATTAGAAGGATGTTAATATATACATAAGTTCCTATTTTAAGGTCATTTCTCCAAAAAAAAGAAGAAGAAAGAAATGTATTTTGTAAGAGTATGTGACGATAAAGACGTTCTGGATTTTATTTGTGAATATCAAGAAATAAAAGTTCTTCGTCCACAATTTTTTTTTTCTAATCAAGAAATAAAAGTATGCACATCGAAGTTTAAACTGAAAGGGCCACATTTATAGGAAATAGGACCATAATGCAAAGGACTATGGGACAAAGGACAATAATGCAAGTAGGCGAGGTTATCTTGATTTCGACATCTAACTACCAAGTAGGAATTAAGTACCAACACTAATTAAAAAAAAAAAAAATCTACCATGTTTTTGGTCTCTTACTCTTTCCTTTCTTGAAAGGAAAAACTAACACTCTCCGAGATTTTGCCAATCTATCGACATTGAGCACAGTTTACACATTCAAATAACCCGAATTACAATGATAAGGACTAAGTGTTCCGACCATTTTCGTTCGGAGGGTAAATTTCTTTACAAAATGTATATATAACTAAATTTTTTAACAAATCAATTAGATGTATGTATTAATTTTAAATTTTATTTAGTTTGACCTCTATTGTACTATTCAGTAGACATTACAATTATTTAAGACAATAAAATTAGTATTATTTGTGAGAAATTTTCTTTTAATCTTATTAAAGAAGATTTCATAATTAAAATGGTAACCAACTAACGAAATTGATCATATAGCGTATGTGTGCGGGGAAAAATCTGGCTTGATAATGGAGACAACGTACCGTATGGGTGAGACATTGAATGGAACCACCGGTCTAAATATCAACCATGAAAAGAAATTGGTTCAGGAGAAACTGGACCAGCTCCGAGTCACCGGAGCCTCCCCTGAAACCATCAAACAAGCCATGAAGGATCTTGGTCTCACCAGGTATAATATGTTCTATTTAATTAGTTTATAAGTTTTTCTTGCAAATAAAAATGTCAGTTAATGTTAAAAATGGAAATGATAGGGCAAAGATGTATGGATGGCCAAACACATACGTATTCACGAAGGCAATGGGTGAGATGATAATAGGGACAGAAAGAGAAAGCATGCCACTTGTTTTGATTCGTCCTTCAATTATTACCGGCACCTTCAAAGAACCATTTCCTGGTTGGACCGAAGGCATCAGGTTAGATTATCAAAAATAATACTTTTGTTTCTTCAATAATACAAATACTCCATCCGTTCTACAAAGATGCATTTTTAAGATTATGCACACAAATTAAAATTTTTTTGACAAAACCTAAAATACACTTACTTTATAATTAATTTTTTTTTTATCTCTAATTAATAGGAATAAAATAAGAAATGTTATATAACTTTTGCATAGAAAACACAAAACATCTATTTTTATGAAACAAATTTTTTTACTAAAACATCTCTCTTTTAGAGACGGAGAGAGTATATTGCTTTGTGTTTTCAGTCAAAATTTTAAAATCAAGAATATATTATATATGTAGCTCTCTTTAATGGAGTATAACGAAAGAAAAACGAATGATATTACATACTATATATTAGTGATATATATTACATAGTATTTTTAGTCAATGAAGTAATTGCTCTTTAATGTACAACAGGACCATCGATAGTTTAGCTGTTGGATACGGTAAAGGCAAACTCACATGCTTCCTCGGTGATGTTAATGCTATTTCTGATGTGGTACCTACTTTTTTTCTTTCTTTCTTTCACATTCATCTTAATTTACATTCTACATTAAAGTATTTCAGTCCTTCAAGAGGTTTCCACACAGATATATGTTTTTTCATATCCTTTTTCAAATTCACACTCTACTATTTTATTTTTTCTAAGCATTAATTTCTTATTTCTAACAAAGATTAAAATTTTATGAAGCAGATGCCAGCGGATATGGTAGTAAATTCGATTTTAGTATCGATGGCCGCTAACGCCGGTAAACAGAACGAGGTTATTTACCATGTGGGTTCTTCACTAAGAAATCCATTGAAAAATGAGACATTTCCTCAAGTAGCTTATCGATATTTCACAACCAAACCATGGATTAACGATGATGGTAAGCCTGTTCGAGTAAGAAATATTGAGATTCTGAGCTCTATGCCTAGTTTCCACAGATACATGACTATCCATTACTCGATTCCATTAAAGGTAATAATCGTACAAAACTAAACCATTCCCTAATATAGTTTTTTTTTTTTTTAGATTTTGAATAACCGGGAATGGGTTCCTAATTACATTTTTAACTTTTGTTTTGGTTTATTATAGGGACTTGAATTAGTAAACATGATACTTTGCAAGTTGTTGGATAAAAACTTGAGGGATTTCCACAGGAAGATACATTTTTTATCGCGGCTTGTTGATCTCTATAAGCCTTACCTCTTTTTCTATGGAATGTAAGTGATTTTTTAAAAGTTAAAACTTGTTTTTTTTTTCCTCTGATATGATGTGGTTAATTTGAGATTAATTTAAAATATATCGGTAATGCTACCGGATTATGTATACATGCAGATTCGATGATACAAACACAGGAAAGTTGCAACAAATGGTGCTGAATACGGGAGCCGAAATTGATATGTTCTATTTCGATCCAAAGATTATCAATTGGGACGATTATTTTGTGAACACACATATTCCAGGGCTGGTTAAGTACGTTTTCAAATGATCACATTTCATAGTCTGTCTTATTGTGTTTACTACAACGAGTATAAATTATGTGGACTCGTTGATCTATTTTTATTCAAAGTTTGGGGTATACACTATTGGGCTGTTTGTATTTCTAATTTCGGTTATGTTTCTAAAGTTCGGTTATATGGACAATACGTTTTCGGCTATGCTTAAGTTCGGTTATGGGTTTTGGCTTTTGTATTTATAATTTAAGCATTTAATTGCATCTCTATAATGAAATAATATTTTCGATATAATTTTAGTCGACGCCTTGTGTTTTTCTTGAATGCCTCTTCAGACTTGATCTTACAAAGGTTTTTAGCATTGGATAATTACTAATTGCATTAGTCAAGTTTTCGTATCCACTAAAATACATTTCATGATGTGTCATTTTCTTATTGGATCTTAATCATACTAATTGTTGTTGACACGAGAAATCGACATTCAAGGTTTTTTTTTTGTGAAAAAAAAATGATAATAATATACCATCACTCCCAAAGTAACTATAAAATCGTTATTTTACTCCCGAAATAAAATATATGACTCCCAAAATAAAATATATGAGTCTTTAACTGTACTCACATAAATTTAACAAAAACCAAAAGAAAATTTTAACTCACATAATAATACATATGAGTCTTTTTTTTATATATTGTTTGATTTTTTATTTTATTTTGACACATCATAAGTATATTATTTTGATATTATTATTATTATGCATCCGTGGAGTTCAATTTTTCTTACAAAACAGAGAAAACAAAAATTAAGCTGAGAGGTCTGATGCGTAACGAACGATGCCGCCATTTTCCTCCTCAATCTCATCGCCTTCATCTCTCACGCTTCTCTCAAGATCGCCTCTTTCTTTTTCCATCTTCACTCCCAAAACCCTAATCTTCACCAGAACTAGAATCCATGATTTCCCTTCTCCCCTTCTTGCTTCCCGGCGACCTCGCGATTTCATCAACGTAAATATATCCAATTTCTGTTCCTCTACTTGTATATCTACACGCTTCAATTTCTGAACTATTTATTGGGTTTTCAATAGGGGAGAGATGATTTAGCCGACGATACACGGAGCTGGAACCGGAAGATTAGACCGGAGTATGGTTTCGATGAGGATTACGAAGGTGAAGAAGACGAAGATGATCAAGAAGAAGAAGATAGAAGCTTGGATCTGTTACTTAGATTTGTTGAGAATGTCTTTAGAAAGATTTCGAAAAGAGCAAGGAAAGCTGTCAGATCAATTTTACCTGTTTCGATCTCTACGAAGCTCGTAAGTCATTGATGATCCTATCGAGTATCTTAATCAATTCGAAAATCTTTAAAGATGCTCACTTTATTCTGTATTGGATTTAAGATCTCGGATCACGATGTTCTATTTGAATTTTTGGTTTAATTTTAGGTGGGTTTTTCAGTGAATGGAGTTCTTATTCTTGCATTTTTGTGGATCTTGAAAGCTTTCCTCGAGGTAATATACTCTTAAATTCATTGAATTATAAAGAAAGGTTCTTCATTGTTGTTAAAAGAATTGAACTTGGAACATTGTCTGTGTTTTCTTACCTTTGCGTGCTATATCTTTGTTATCGGATTCAGTGACAATGGTTGAGTTCTGTATCTGCCATAAGTTTGAATAGAGAAGGTAGCATCAAGCTTACAACTCTGTTGATGAGTTGCATTGAATCCAGTTTCATGTTAAATACAAAGTGATGCTAAGAATGTCTAAGTAAATAGAAAATGTTACTGAACTCAAGTTAAGCTTAAGCACCACCTCTCTGTTTATTTTCTACTCAAACATAGCAAAGTGAATGGATCAGTAGATAGGCATGTCGGTCAATCCGTGACTATACTCCACAAGTCTTGTCTCTCGGTTTTTGAATACTTGAGCTAATGTGCATATTCTCTAATGTTTAGGCTATTTTAGTCTTTCAAAAGAGGCAATGTGTTGTGTTACTTAACATAAACTGTTGATAACTTTTCCTGTTAGATTGGCTTTTTATGACATTTTCATGGTGGAACGCAGGTAGCTTGCACACTTGGAACTATTGTATTTACGAGCATTCTACTTATACGTGGACTTTGGGCCGGTGTAGCATACATACAAGAGAGCCGCTACAATAGGATCAATGAACTTGCTGATGACCCGCGTGCATGGAACGGGATGCAACCAGTTTCTTGATTAATTCACCGGAAATCAAAGTTCTGACTTTTGGGAGCCAGAATTGGTTTAGGTTCTTTCAAGGCAATAAAAACCACAGCTGTGTTCAGAATCAAAAAGAAGTTACAGTGGATGTTCATTGGCAATGTCTGATGATTTACTAAAGTAAAAAAAAAATGTAATATTTGTGACATTCACCGGGAATTAAGTCGTTGCCAATGAATTGGTTTCGATGACCCTATATCTTAGTTTCTAAATAAATAAACCAAACATAGAATCATACCATTTTACTTTCTACTCGTTTTGTACATAATCAAAATTATTAGACTTCAATCAAAGCTTCTTTGCCCCTTGGCTTCTAATTTCTGCTCTCACCTCTCCAAGAATGTTTTAACAAAGAGAATGCAATCCTTGCCCTACTACATTACACCAAGCAAGCATTGACTTGGTGTAATGTATAAACGGGGAAATGTATAATCAGTTGTTTTTTCGGTTTTGCTTTAAAATGTTAGGTTCAGATTCGGTTACTCGGCTAAAGTCTTTGCCTTCTATTGGATTTGTTGTTAGCTTCGTATAATATGTTTTAGTCAAAAACAATAACATTTGACTACACTATTGTTTTTGGTTTTTTTTCAGGACTGAATTACATGAACGAGGCACCTTACAATTCCAAGGGACAAAAATGATAGAGATAAATCTATAGAACGCTTTGTTTTAGATGTGTTATTACTTATTAGTGCTAAAGAATTGAAGATAGAGAAAATAAGTTTATAAGCTAGAGGTGTTACAAGCGGATATGTTCTAATGCACTTGCAAATTACAATGCAAAGGCATTAAGACAGGCATATATTATTTTTCACCTAAAACAAAAAACCAACTAAAACACCCACAAAAGGCAAAAAGTCAACAATAATGCCAAAATATTAGTGGGTGTATGAAATTCCACTAAGATGCATTTTGAAGTTTGATGTTCTTATGTAACTTTTATTCCCACTGAGTGGTACACATATATATAAACAGATTAACAGAGACAACACAACACAATGCATATTTGTAGTATATAAGTATTTATCTCCAAATATAAAACTCATTTTTCAATTAAATACGCGTCGACTAGTAAGGATTTAAAGAAATATATGTCGGGGTATAGCTAACTTAGTATGTTTGCGATCTCATCATACCTGATTTAAGAAAAAAAAATTTAAACAAAAATCAAACACACACGATTTATATATAGTGTTTATGTGTAATGTGAGAGTGACATCCATTTTACTAGATATGATCAAAATTTCAGTATACATTTTATCTTTTTATTGCTTTACACCAACAACAACAACAAAAAGTAAGTAAGAAAAAAAAATTACAAAAGATAGAAAAACGTATACAAAGCAGATACATGCCCAAAATATATAATCTATACTAAACACCTCTGTTTTTTTTTTTTTTTTTTTTTGTCTCCGAGTCCCATAGAGAAGAGGGATATATATACTTACTAACCCTTCAAACATTTTTCACATACGTACGTAGCATGACATTTGAATCCAAAACCCGTTAGGTGAAACAACACTCACTAGCGAATAACGATAATTGCACTTGGATAATTTCCATGTGACGTTGTCCTAAATATTTCTATCTACGGATAACTTTCTTTTTCTTTTTTCTCGTCTTGACGTATACAAATATTCCATTCCATTCACCAAAAAATAGAGAAGTAGATCACTCTTATATCGAAGTCAACTGTCTGGTGTAGAATAAAAACATATGCATTATTTTGTAAGCAACGATCATATATATATATATATATATTTGACGCCATACTATATTTTCGTAAACATGAACATGCATGTATGTCCGACAAGAAATAAGTCAACAGGGTATATGATTCTACAATTAGTTTATCGTCAGCACTTGATAAGTCTGTCAATGCATATATTTTTTTTAAAGTATCACATTCTATCTGCACCATATGCTGATATGGATTATAGAATCACATGTTTTACATCTCCATTGGAAAAAAAAATATTTTATTACTACTCACAAAATGTCTAGTTAAGTCTTATATAAAAAAAATGTTTAGTTAAGTATTAGGTCAACAACATATACGAAGTTGTATTTTGGTAATTTGAATATAAAATAAATGGTGATACTAGATGATACGTACATAGTAACAAAATAATACACTAGAGTCTAGAGTTATAATGATTTTGCAAAATAATGGTGATGTACTAAAATACAGTCTAGTTGTTGAGTGAAAGTTTGTTTGTTACATATATCACAATATACTGTAAATGCATAAGTAATTATTTTCCAAGTATATGAAAACATGAAACATTAATTAATGACTATTGTGAATGATAGCTAAATTACATTAGAAAATACTAAAACGTGGAAAAGGTTTACTACTATCATGATTATAGTAAAATTATGTTAGTTTGAAACTTTTAATCTACCTAAAACTAAAGGAAGATTCTGACAGAAACAAGAGACTCTGCTGCCTAACAAAAGGAGCATATTCCCTTGCATGTTGTTTATCGTTATATATATTCCTGTAAAGTAAATTGCATTTATCAATAATTAATTATAGATGTTTAATATATGATATAAGTTGGAAATCAGTAGATTAACCTCTACCTTTTTATCATTTTTAATTGGATGTGATCTAAGACCTGATGATCCACCCGAAAAAGATCTTCAAGCTATCTGTTAAGACATTTTGCAACATTTGTTTTTTCATTTTATAGAATACTAATACTTTCTCTAAAACTTTCATGTACAACAATAAAGAAATCGACAGATATCAAAAGTTTAAAATAATATCAGTAGTGGGGCACGTAAGATTACTTATCAAGTATGCATGCGCGTGCGAACGAACAAGGATGTATATACGAGCTTATCCAAATATTCATCATCTTGGAAAATAAAAGAAGAAAGCTCGTCAAATTGAGGACCTTAGAACTCTAGCAGCCTCCGGTGACATATTTGACAACGTCCATGCCAATTCTTTGGACCATTTTAATTTGTTGTTGTTTTGATCATTGGTTTTTCTTTAGACCATTTTTCAACAAACAAAACAAAAGGAACAATTTCTTTGGACCATTATTAAGCTTCGAATTTGGTGATGCATATGGGAATAGAGATCGAATAGTTGAATTAAAAATCGGTAGTTTCAACATGTTTTGCGAATCTTGTTGCATTTGTTATGGTCGTGGGTTGGAAAACTTGTCAAACGATCTTATTGCAAACGTCGTTGATTATCTTCATATATTTTTTTTGTTGAACTGCTGCAATAGGATTTTTATTTTAATAATTGATAGCCACCCAAGATGTTATAAATTTCACAACTGCTTATCTATGACTATATGTATAACGTTATAAATTATGAAATATAAATGGTTCGTCATTTAAGCTACGAAAAACAAAAGTCAATTCATACGGTAAGAAACTACGTGGAATTCATTAAATATATTAAAGTAAAAAAAAAAGAGAGAATACAGACGTGGAAACTCTAGCTGCTGTAGTGTATTTGTAGAAAGGCAAAATAAAGTAGCAAATCTTTTGGGAACGACCATTTCACAGACATATCTTTTTTCTGCAATTTTCGCAGGTTCTATGACTCTATAAATATTTGATCTCTAGAGCAATCTCTTCCTCAACATTTCATCATCTCATCTCATTCCTCTCTGATTTATCGCTTCGAACGTATAGTCTCGAAGTTATCTCTCTCAATCTCGCTCTCTATTTTGTTCCTCGTATCGAGACTAATAAGCAGAGTGCCAACTTCGACCACTTGCGTGTAATCGGATATAGAATCTGTGAGGAATCTTTAAAGAATCTCCCTTTGCTTCTTCTTTTATACCGTTTCTATTCATGTTTGGGACTCTTTCATCCGCCGAAATCGAAACTGCCAGATTGAAGCGTAATTTGGGGATTACGTGCAATTTAGGGTTTTCCTGCTCTGGATTTGGTGGTATGAGATTCCAAGGTGAGGACTTGGTGCCACAGCGAAGTGATGATGATGATGAAGAAGACCAAGTTGTCACCGAAACGACGCCGTTTCAGTTTCAGCAACTGTTGCTTCACCAGCAGCAGAAATTCGTTGTGGGGTATGCTCTTACTTCTAAGAAGAAGAAGAGTTTCTTGCAGCCCAAGCTTGAAGTTCTTGCTAGGTGATGAATACAAAACTCAAAATGTTTCTTTGATCCTAAAGTTTTGATTTTTACATTCAAAGTTTCCAAATTTGTTTGTTGAACAATCTTTGATGTTGCCAATTTTGTTTCGTTCTTCTTTTTCCTGTGAGACGACTGTTCTTTTGTTGGCCTTTAAACAGAACCGACAATATCTTTTCTACTTTCAAAATGATTATTTAGGACTTTTGACATTTTCTTCCAGATTTGGTTCTTGTTTCCTGACTCTTGTTTTGGTACCTATTATTATTGGTTTACCTGATTCTATTGCGGAGGACCATTTCCACTTGCCATGTTTTTGTCCTTAATTGAGTTCTTTACTTAGACTTACCCTAGTATACTTGTGATATCAGGAATCTTTTTTAACACCCTTTGTTTCTATGGGAATATTCCTTGTATAAATCCTATTTGGATTAGTCTCAGTCTCTATTGAGGTTTGACTTTAGCTTTTAAACAAATAAAATACTTGATGTTTTGCCTTTTCTGTGGCTTGGAAATCTTCTTAAGCCACATGGGTGTTTTGGTTAAAACAGTCACTTTTCCTACTTGAAATATCATGTTCTAGAATGTATCTAATAGGTCAGAGAGAACCTTTCTTATTGGGTTTGGATTTTGGTCTCTTCTTTTGCTTCTTTCTAATCAGCCCATAGCTTTCATTCTTTTTTTTTTCTTCCAGTAAAGTTTTAAAGAAAATGCTAACAGTAATATCTATTTTAGGAGAAAAGGCATTTTCTTTGTCGCCATCGATTTGAACCGGCCGCTTTCTGAACAAGGGCCATTTGATGTCGTTTTGCATAAGGTTTGTGAGAACTAAGAATGCTCTGAGATTTAATGTGTGTGTTTCTGCTGGATTTCTAATAAAAGTTATATGATTGTTCACTTGCAGTTGCTGGGAAAAGAGTGGCATGAGGTTATTGAGGTAGGTTCGAAAAATTTGTCTGTCTTTCTTAAAATGTTAAGCTAGAGCAGTTTGTGGAAATTATCCATTCATCATGAGTATGTTGTCGTCAAATACAATGTCATGTTCTACAGTCTCATGTTTGTGTCACTGTATTTGAAGGATTACCGGGAAAAACACCCAGAAGTGACTGTGCTTGATCCTCCAGGTGCAATACAGCGTATATATAATCGACAATCGATGCTTCAGGGAATGGCAGATTTGAATCTGTCAGATTGCGGTGGTAACAGTTCTCAATAAGTTCATTTGACATTGAAATTCAAGAACTTTTTTAAGTTTCTCTCAAATTGACATTAAAGTCTTTATAGGCAGCCTTTTAGTTCCAAAGCAAATGGTTGTCCTGAAAGATTCAGCAGCTAGTGCTGATAAAGTTGTGGAAGCTGGTCTTAAATTTCCACTAGGTACAATTGAACATTTCTTGCCACTAAATGTTCTTATATGTATAAATGATGATTATGAACAAGAATAGAATAGGTTCAAACTTTTTTCTTTGAACTTTTTTCCAGTTGCAAAACCGCTCTGGATCGATGGAACTGCAAAGTCACATCAACTGTTTTTAGCTTATGACAGGCGCTCACTTGCAGAACTTGACCCGCCTTTAGTCCTTCAAGAGTTTGTTAATCATGGTATTGGGTTAAACTCGCTGTTGTTGTCCCATGTATTATGTTTTCAAAATATTGAATGCATCTTTTTCTTTGGTGTCTGAAGGTGGAGTTCTGTTCAAGGTTTTTGTAGTTGGTGATGTTATAAAAGTTATGAGAAGGTTTTCTCTACCAAATGTGAGTAATTGTGAAAAAGCCAAAGTTGATGGGGTCTTCCAATTCCCAAGGGTTTCATCTGCTGCTGCTTCAGCGGATAACGCAGACTTGGACCCTTGTGTTGCTGAGCTTCCTCCAAAGCCTTTCCTTGAGGCGCTTGTGAAAGAGCTAAGAAGCTTATTGGTATAACATTTTCACTGCTTTTCTCCACATTTTTCCCTTGCAAATCCAATAATTTGTTGATGTTTTCCTTTGATAGGGACTTCGGCTTTTCAACATAGACATGATTAGGGAACATGGGAGCAAAAACACCTTTTATGTTATTGACATCAACTATTTTCCTGGCAAGTGTTTTTTTTTTTCCTTTTGTCTAGTTTAAACATGGAAAGCAGAGAAATGAACTTTTCTTGATTTGCAGGTTACGGGAAAATGCCAGAGTACGAGCAAGTATTTGTAGATTTCTTCCAAAATCTGGCGCAAACCAAACACAAGAAGAGACAACATTGTAAATGAAAAAGGAGGGGGAGAGAGTGTTAGATGTTCCCAGGAGGCTGCGACAACTAATAATGTCTAATTATGGATTTGTACAGAATTAGCTTTCTCTTTTGGAAGCAATTATCAGATAACAAGTTTTGATTAGTGACTTGCGTTTCAAATAAAAAAACACTTTCGCCTTTCTCATGTTTGTTTTTCTCACAACGAAGTTAACAATCTCCATAGTTGACCAAATCATCTCAATCAATCCCTTAGACCATTCCGGTTAGTTATAAACCGAACCAATTCAATTCAATTGGTTCGATCAATTGATTTCAGAACAATATTTGGGTTCACTCTTAGAGGTGAACCTCTTTGTTCACCTCCTTTTTCTCTAGCCAATCAAAATGACTACGGGTGAACCTATTAGTTCATCTCTTTTTTCTCTAGCCAATCAAAATATATCATGTAATATTATTATTAATCACTCTTTCTAAATCTAATCAATTATTCATTAATTACTTTTTCTAAATCTAATCAATAAAAATATATCAATTAAGATTATATTTAAACAAAATAATAAATTAAAATTAAACAAATGAAATAAATTTAGAAAATAAAATAAATTAAAAAAAATCATCCAATAAGATTATTCACGTAATATTATATTTAAAGAAAAATAATAAATTAAAACTAAATAAATAAAACATAAAAAATTATACCCTAAGGGATACAATTCAGCGAACCCAATGGTTAAAATTTTTAATTTGTTTTACTTATTTAATTTTAATTTTTTATTTAAATAAAAATAATAAATTAAAACTAAATAAATAAAACATATAAAACTATACCCTAAAGAATACAACTCAACGAACCCAAGGGCTAAAATTTTAAAATATTTAATTTGTTTAGTTTTAATTTATTATTTAACGAAAATTAAAGAAATAAAACATATAAAACTATACCCTAAGGGATACAACTCAGTGAACCCAAGAGCTAAAATTTTAAAATATTTAATTTGTTTATTTTTAATTTATAATTTAAATAAAAATAATAACTAAAACTAAATAAATAAAACATATAAAACTATACCCTAAGGGATACAACTCAGCGAACCCAAATGCTAAAATTTTAAAACATTTAATTTGTTTAATTGTTTTAGTTTTAGTTAATTATTTAATTATCTGTTAGGATATATAGTTTTATATGTTTTATTTAGTTTTAGTTAATTATTTAAATAAAAATAATAACTAAAACTAAATAAAATATATAAAACTATATATCCTAACAGATAAAGCTCAGCGAACCCAAAAGTTAAAAATTTTATTTTATTTATTTATTTATTTATTAAATTTTATTTAAATATAATATTACGTCATATAATCTTATTGGATGAATTTAGAAGAGGTGGACCCAAGTATTTTTCTTGATTTCATCGTCTGTGACTCTGATTACTTTTAAGTGGTGGTGATAGTCTTGAAAAGTTTTCCTTAGTGGATACTGTTGTCTTCGACAAAGCTGGGACACTGACGAAGGGACACCCTGTTGTGAATGAAGTTATTGTTCCTGAAGATCCAAGGTTAGGCTCTTTACTGATTCGAAATATTCAATGATCTACATGTTCTTCAAGGGTATATTGATGTTTAGATCATTTCCGTAAGTGTGGGTTACCTATGTTAGGATTTATAAAAGAGACCTTAAGGCTCTGTCAGTTTACTTGAATGTGAAGCTCTCTTGAACAATGAATTTGAATGTCGATTAAAATTAGCGGGGAATCTGATGGGAACAAAATAGACTAGCGAAACATGGAGGAATAATAGTGTCCAAAGTATTCGTCTAGTTTCATTATGAAGTCTTCTAACCTACGAACTATTGTTACCTTTTCACATGCAATTTTGCGCCTAAAAGCTTTGTCAGGCTTGATATGTTTTTATGCTTCTCAGTACATCTCTTCGATACATGTGAACAATGCTAGTTGATAATAGGAAATAGAATATTCCCGAAACGTTTGTTTAGATGCTGTAGATATTATTCCTCTTATCGTGGGAATCCCTGAACATATGTAACAGCTATTTGGCTATATATTGAATCGAATACACAGCTCTCCTTGAGGAGACTTCCAATAACTTTCAGTTGAAGCCTTGTTCTGTCTCAAATTAGTTTTATTTTCGTGAAGTTATCCACAGACTTGTGTGTTTGGTAAAAACATCTGACTCCTCATGTTCTTACGAAATTTAAGAGTGATTTGGCACCTCATAATAAGTAACCATTGTAGTGTCTTATATCTTTCATAAGTTCGATGACTTGTCTCGGAAATTATTAAATGAGCATCATTCATAAGTAATTTGAAGAAAACAGACAAGCGATAATTTGAGAGAAAAGTCGTCTCAAACCAAAATATGAAAATACTTAACACATCAATAGATTAAGAGCCGAGAAGAGATTTTCAGTCACGGCTTGACCTTCAAAGCGTTCATCACTTGTCGGAAGTACTCCTCTCTGGCATCCAGGCTTTTGTGCATTTCTGCGATTATCTGAAACAAACAAGAGCAAGATCAGGAGGAGCCCATAAGATCAAAGTCCGTACGACCGATATGTACCTTTTCGTCTTCCAGAATTTTTGGGGGCGCGGGAGTCATTAACAGACCACCTGAGCAAAAGGATGAAAACAATCATTAAGGTAAAGGGCTATCAAATTTGACAAAATCTTCTTCATCATCAACACATACATACCTATCACCCATCCAACACCACCCACCCCCACTATATAGGAATATCCAATCAATTTCTCAGCAATTTTCATCATTTGTCCCGTTGGCTTGGCCTCTATACATAGATTGGTTGAATCAAGCGCGACACTGTGATCTCCCCATGCGACAGTAGGGCACCAGTTTCCCCTTACGAAGGGTGTTTCGAATCATCTTCCTCGAGTTGTCTCTTTTTCTCCGAATTTGAGAGCTAGGGTTTTCTGTCTCCTACTGCATTCGCACCTTCTCTCTTCCGTCTTCTTTGGTTGTAAGACAACATTCGTGTATATCTGAGTATGCCTCTAGTGCAATCATAATCGCCTGCATTGTCTTCTTCAAATGTGTGATATTGTATTTAGTTCATTTCTTGATTTGGCCACATGATCTTGTTTGTGAAGCATTGGCTTTTTGGTTATCTTGAAATTGAGTCCAAGTCTTAGCCTCCCCCCAGATTAGTCCTCAAATAGGATCATGTTATCAAATATGAAACTTTCAAATACCATATAAACCAGTCAGAAAGATTGGTGCTTTTGATAAAGACTTAAAAAGAATGTCCAACAAGTTAGTTTTCAATTCTTAGTTTCTTACATATGAACGCAGACCAATCAGAATCATTTTTCATTTTTTTTTTGGTTAAAGGCTTCGGACCCATTTAAAAAATGTAATACCTTTGACCATTCCGGTTAGTTATAAACCGAACCAATTCAATTCAATTGATTTCTTCGTCTCTCTGATAACGCAATCCCTTAAACCTTTCGTCTCTTTGCTACTCTCCCTCGTCTCCTTCCAACAATGTCTCTCCTCCTTCGAACTCTACCTATTCGACCTGCCTCCTTTTCTCTTTTCCGAGCTGCCACCGCTATATCCGCCTCTAACGCCGCCGTTTTATTCTTCATACCCAAACGAAGAAACCCAGTACTTCCCGGAACTCGAAGAACCTTCTCCAATTCCACTACCGCAGCAGCTGCCGCCGGCGATGTGGTAGTGAAACCGCTTTCATCTCCTTCGTCGTCTCTTAGTTGGGTATCACGCACAGCTTTATGCGGCGAGTTATCAGTTGACGATGTTGGTAAAAGGGTCCACCTTTGCGGATGGGTCGCTCTTCACAGAGTCCATGGAGGTCTCACTTTCCTTAATCTTAGAGATCATACCGGCATTATCCAGGTTTTCAATTTCGACCTATCGTTACCTAATGTTTGCATTATAGCCGTTCAGTCTTAGGTAACAACAATAGATTAATATGTACAAGTTTCTTCTTGTCAACTATGAACTTGTTAACTCAGTGCTTGGTATTGAAACTGAGTAAAAGAAACAATGAAGCAGTGTTAAATTCAATCGGATTTTACTTGTTTCTAGCTGTGTTGGTTTCTTTGCTCCGAAATGCTTATCCTTGACTTGGACCTCTTTCAACTCCTTTACCCTATTTTTGTAACGTAAAGATGGATATTTGGGGACTGTATGCGTCTTTTATGTTTGAAAGCTTTGTGATTTTAGGTTAGGACGCTTCCGACTGAGTTTCCTGAGGCACATGGCTTGATCAATGACATGAGGCTTGAGTACGTTGTTTTGGTGGAAGGTACTGTTCGTAGCAGGCCAAATGAGTCCGTTAACAAGAAAATGAAAACAGGATTCGTTGAGGTATGCCTTCTCTTTTCATTCACTTCACCTGCGTTTTATGTTTCGGTTTTCATTGAAAGTTGATGCGGGTAGTATGTTGCACTAGGTAGTTGCAGAGCACGTTGAAATATTGAATCCTGTGAAGTCAAAGCTTCCCTTCCTAGTTACTACTGCAGATGAGAATAAAGATCCAATAAAAGAAGAAATTCGCTTGAGGTGAAACCTTAGCTGTATGATTTATCTTTCATGGTTGGTTTATTGTATGGAATCTTCAAATGCTAACTCATACTTTGGATTCTGCTTGATGATGTTAGATTTCGATGTCTTGATCTACGCCGTCAGCAAATGAAGAACAATATAGTTCTTCGCCATAATGTGGTGAAGCTGATTAGGAGATATCTAGAAGATAGACATGGTTTTGTTGAGGTGCGTCCTTTCTCTATTTGAAACAGGCGCTGTATTTAATTTATAGTATATTTTCAGTTTTGGCTCTTTCCCAGTTTTTCATGTTGGTGTGTTGTTTATGTCAGATTGAAACTCCAATACTCTCTAGATCCACTCCAGAAGGCGCACGAGATTATCTGGTTCCCTCAAGAATTCAGGTGCCTTTACTTCTTTTCATCCTGATCTTTATTTCCCATCAGAGAATTAAGTTTCCCTCAAGTGTAAGTGTATATCATAGTTTATAGGTCTGATTTTATCAAACCTCTCTTTCGAAGTCAGGAACATTCTATGCTTTGCCACAAAGTCCGCAGCTCTTCAAACAGATGTTAATGGTCTCCGGTTTTGACAAATATTACCAGATAGCAAGGTATATATATGATCTTTGGCACTTAAGCTTGGTCCAGCATTAAAGTCTCCTTGACATAAGTGGCTCATCACCTTCATTTACCACCAAAAGAAGGAAGTTTGATGCAAATGATTTCTCTCTCTTGCGTTTTATATCCACACTATCAGATGTTTTAGAGATGAAGACCTAAGAGCTGATAGGCAGCCTGAATTCACTCAGCTTGATATGGAAATGGCCTTCATGCCTATGGAGGACATGCTGAAGCTGAATGAAGATCTTATCCGTAAGGTTAGGGTGCTGAATTATTCTATGACTTTTTATCTTCTGTTACAGTGACGCAAGTGGCTCAATGTTGTCCAGAAATATATGTACAAACTTTTTGCTTCATGATGTGTTTCTTGTGTAAATATTTCCTGAAATTCTGAAGCTCATTTCTATGTGGATCTTTTCACTTTAATATAGTTTGATGTTCTTTCATTATTTTTAATTGTTTGACCTTCTTGTGCAGGTATTTTCAGAGATCAAAGGTATTCAGCTACCTGATCCATTCCCAAGGCTGACATATGCTGATGCAATGGATCGCTATGGCTCAGATAGACCAGATACAAGATTTGATCTTGAGTTGAAAAACGTAATATTATCTGCTTCTCGATTATTTAGTTAATATTATAGAGTATAGATATGTCTCTTTGCCTGCCTTTGTTTTCTGCTTGGGAATAATCGCTTATGCTGTTTTTTATCCTGAACTGAGAAGTGCGTTTTATAACTGTTTCCCAAATTTTGTACATAAACTTAGAAGTCTATTTAAAAGTTAATCCCTAGTTTCTGAAACTGCAGGTGTCAAACGTTTTCACAGAATCATCCTTCAGGGTTTTTACGGAAACCCTTGAAAGTGGTGGAATCATTAAGGTATTATGTGTGCCTTTGGGTGCTAAAAAGTATTCAAACTCAGCTCTCAAAAAAGGAGATATTTACAACGAAGCCATAAAATCTGGCGCAAAGGGTCTGCCGTTCTTGAAGGTCTTGGATAATGGTAAATAGATAAATTATGCTTACTTCTTTCTCTTCGTATTTATTTTCTAGTAATAGTGATACGATTATACTTTGTACATTCAGATCTGATTAGATCTAAACTTCTGATGCAGGCGAGGTTGAAGGAATTGCAGCATTAGTGTCTAGTTTAGACTCGGCGGGTAAAACAAACTTAGTGAGACAATGTGGAGCAGCCCCCGGTGATCTTATATTATTTGGAGTGGGTCCTGTTACTTCTGTTAATAAAACCCTAGACAGGTTAAGACTCTTTGTAGCCCATGACATGGATTTGATTGACCATGTAAGTTTTTCCATTGGCCAATCACTTTTTTGTTCGACTTGATGACAGTTCATGAGATTTATGCAATTTCTTGTATATTATATAGTCCAAGCACTCGATTCTGTGGGTGACAGATTTCCCAATGTTCGAATGGAATGAGCCAGATCAGAGGCTTGAGGTCCGTCGTTTCTTATTTTGATTTCTTGCAAGATATGAGATTAATGGCCAAATATGTTGTATGTTTATATGGAAACACTTTTCTCTTCAGGCATTACATCATCCATTCACAGCTCCTAGGCCTGAAGATATAGATGATTTACCTTCTGCTCGAGCTCTCGCTTATGACATGGTCTATAATGGGGTCGAGGTAAACCAAACGTCTTGACCATATCATCTCTATCTAGACAATCGCTTGGGAGATCTTTTGATACACTCTCTTGACGTATACCAGATTGGTGGAGGAAGTTTGAGGATATATAAGCGGGATGTTCAAGAAAAGGTTTTGGAGATCATTGGTATCTCGCCTGAAGAGGTGAGAATCACTTTCGTTTTTTTCAGGCACCATCGATTTTAAATGGATTACTCGATATTTACAGATAAGCCTCATTTCATTTTTTGTTCCTACAACCAGGCTGAAGAAAAGTTTGGCTATCTTCTGGAGGCTCTTGATATGGGTGCTCCTCCTCATGGTATGTAAAATTTCTTAAGGTCAATTGAATCTCAGACATAAGAAAAAGAACATTACATGATCTTAACGTCCATGTCTAGAGTCTAGACGTGTTCAACCTGTCTTTTGTTGTGTGGGGACTAGTTTCCGCGTAGGTTCTTTAAGAACAAATGGTGTTAAACGTTTTTGACACTCTGTCTATAAGTTAGCACTCTTGTCATGATGATGTTGAACAAGATTGGTCAAGCATGTTAGATAAAACATTAACTTTGATATGAAAATGCAGGTGGAATTGCTTATGGATTAGATAGAATGGTGATGATGCTGGCAGGTGCGAGTTCTATAAGAGATGTAATAGCCTTCCCAAAGACAACCACAGCGCAATGTGCCCTAACAAGGACTCCTGCGGAAGTCGATCCAAAGCAGCTTGAAGATCTCTCCATCCGCACCAAATAGTAGCTCTCAACACAAACACTACTGTATTTTTGGTGCTCTTGAGAAGATAATTAACTAAAGAGATTGTAATGGTATTTCTCTTCCCAAAATTCTTTTCCACATCATCTATAAACTCTTCACATAATTGGTTATTGATTTTAAAGAACTTTGTTATGAATGGTCACTTTCTGAAACAGAAATTTCATAAATGATTTGCAAAATTGCTAATTTCTTAATTGGTATGTCCTTTACTTCTTTTCCCCGAGTTGTCACATTTGTCATAATGTTAGTTTGTTTGAATTAACGCCAAAAGAGCGTTGCTATGTCTTATACGTGGACATGGTTGCTGTTTCAGACAATTCTTATGAGAAAGGTCACAGCGCATTTAACTGACTAATTATTGAGCTCTTCTGCTGTTAGTATTAAACTTAAGTTACCTGAAGAACAGTGGAAGCAAACCGTAGCCAAAGTTCCAAATGAATATACAGTTTTGCGAAACTAAGTGACAGAGACAGACTGATGTTTTACAGTAACATGGCTGCAAAAGCATGAAAAACATTCACATTAAGTTATCCTTTTTTTCCATTAGAGCTTCTTTCTCTCTGCTGCAAGTGCTTCCTCTTCATCTTCTTCAGTCCCTTCCATTCTTATATCTGGCAGAGTGTGTGGATCAGTGAGAATATCCATCTCTTCTTGGGATATTGAGGTTTCAGGAGTATCATCTACTTCCTCTGTGGATATAAGGTTTGAACTTTCCTTTTCACCTGATTCATCATCACCCTCAGACCTTGAATTCTCTTCCACCTCGGTTGTGTTTGCGCCTGAGATGTTCTCAAGTAGAGAAGATTCTGAAGTTGAGTTCTTGGACTCATCTTCCATGGAATCTATGTTGGTAATGTTGGCAGGAACAGTGATGTTAGGATCAGATTCATTACGTGTTTGCTCAGGTTCGATAACAGTCTTTAGATCAGAGATTCCCGCAGGCGGTGCACCATCTTCTTGACTCCGATCTCGCATTATTTCTGTTTCATTCTTCAGAAACACTGAAGCTTCAAGAATTGTTTCTGTTGAATTGCCATTAACTGTATCACCTAGCGATTCTGTTACCACGCTTTTTGTTTCAGAACTAGATGATTCGCTATCATTTTCTTTCACTTCTGTGGTTGTTTTGTTCACCAAGTCGCCTTCTCCTATCTTTAAGTCAGGTTCCTTCTGGATCTGGATCTCTACCTCACTCTTAGTGGCATTCAAATTGTTATCCTGAACTGTTTCATTTGAACTTTCTTTCAATTTCTCAGTGTTTAGTAACCGGGACTCATGTGACACCGCACTAGAAGCATCATCAGCCTTGTAATGCTCCTCGCGTGCTTCATCAACAGTCATATCAATCTCATCAGCATGACTAGTCTCTATTTCTTTCTCATCCAATCCACTCTCTTTCTCTTCTTCAAGTAACTCATCATCCTTATCAGTATCTCCACTGGTCTTACTTTGATCTTGTTCATCAATCTCATCTTCCTCATGTTTGTTTTCTTCCTCATCCTCCTCAACAACTTCCTCTCCTTGCTTGTTCTTATCTTCTTCATCCTCCTCAACTACTTCCTCTTCTTCTTCTTTCTCTTCTTCCTCATGATTACCATTTTCTTCTTTACTCTTACTCTCCTTCTCTTCCTCTACATGGCCAACCTCTTCATCATCCTCATCTTCCTCCACATGCTTCTCGTTCACCTTCTGGTTATGATAACCAGGAAGAAGATATTTTCTGCCAAGCTTCACCAATCCATCTTCTTCGTTCTCTGACAGCAACACTGTCGATTTCTTGCCATCTTTCTCATAAAACTCCTTCTTCTTGTCATGAGAATACTTAACTTGATAGATTAACCAAATGCAAACTCCAAGCAGAACACATATCTGCAAGACATGCTTCCCTTTGATACCTTTGCTCCCTCTTTGGCCTCTACTTGATGCTTTCTTCATCTTCAACCAAAAAAACTTCTTCTCACTGTTATACAAAAACCATACTAGACTTTTAAAAGCTTTTATAGAATAAGACAATCAAATTACCTCAAAACCAAATCTTGATTTTGGAATTCAACTAAAAATCAAAAACAACAGTAGAAGATGTGACATGCAAAAGGAAAAAAAAAACAGATTAATTACAACCTTCTGATAGAAGTAAATAGAAAGTAAAAACCAAACTAAACAAATTGAAAACCTAATCAGCAAAAGGAGACTGAGAACCTAAAACCCCCAAATCTTGTAGACAAATTCAACAAAGAACAAAGTAGTTGAATAAGAATGAACATGTCGAAAAGGAACACCAACGATAGCTTCGATTTAAACAGCTAAAGGAGTCAAATCAAGAAACCATTTATGAAAATAACTTAATTTTACAGAAAAAATCAAGAACGTAACATCCACAAAGAGATTGCAGGAAAAGATGAGATACACAAGGGCCAAGAATCAGATTCGGAGACAAGTAAAAAGAAATAAAGTTGGAGTTTTGTGAAGAAGAAGAAGAGAGTACCTGAGAGAGAGTTATCTTTGAGAAGAAGACAGAGAAGCTTTCGAGCTTTGAGTTTATAGTTAAGGAAATAAAAGAGAAAAACTATGAACAAGAAACAGTGTGAAGGACAAGAGCTAAGGCCCAGACAACGCAAAGAGGGTGAACCGATGACTATTGTCTGGCTGCTCCCTCCATTTTTTTATTCATTATTTTTGGGGAATAATTTTCAATTATTTAGTATATAAATAATAAAACAAATTATATTGAATAATTGCTGCAATAATTATGCAATTATCCAATTTCAAAACTTGCAAAACCATGAGAATGGGAAAAATATAAAATAAAACTATTCTAACCAAATAATTAAATCAACTAGTTCCTTTCTCTCTCTTTTTTTTTCTTTAAGGTAACCAACCTAATGTGTTTGGGTCATTCTTGAAGTGGTCAAAGTGGCATAGAGAATGGGACAAGACCAGCTTATTAGATAGAATTAGGGGTGAGCCTTCGGTTTTTCGGTTTAATCGGTTCGGGTTAATCGGATTTTCGGTTTATTTAAAATTTGTAAATTTAGCCAAATTGAACCGAATAAACATTTCGGTTTAATCGGTTCGGTTTTTAGTTTATTCGGTTCAGTTATAAACTAAAATTGTAATTCTGAATTAAACCGAATTTTTTTTTCCAGTTAACCGATTCTTTTATTCGGTTCAAACCATTCTAAATTTATAAAAAAAAACCCAAACCCATTAACAATTAGGGTTTCGATGAGTCACTGCACCCGTGACTGGTCGGCGGCGACAGCATCCGTGACTGGTCGGCGGCGACAGCATCCGTGACTGGTCGGCGGCGACAGCATCCGTGACTGGTCGGCGGCGACGGCAACCGTGACTGGTTGGCGGCAACGGCAATCGTGACTGGATGGTGGTGACGGCACCCAAAATTCTTTTATCAAATTTTGGATTGGATTGATACCATTGTGAATATGAGGCAAGTCCAAAAACGAAGAACTTGACCGAGAAGATGTCTTGTTCTTTGTCTTCTTCACCGATTTGAAGAAGAAGAAGAGAAAAAACGAGAATAAATCGAAGCAGAAGAAATCGAAGCAAAAGAAATCAAAGAAGAAGAATAAGAAGAAGAGATCATCGAAGAAGAAGACTAAAGTAAAAGAAGAGATAAAAGAAGACCGAAGAAGAAAGATCGAAGAAGAAGAGATCGAAGAAGAAGATGAAGCGAAGAAGAGGAAGAGTTGCGAAGGAGGCAGAATGAAAAGAATAGATCTAGGGTTTTCGTTTATATATGTGTCCTTAAATCCGATTAAACCGATCGGTTATCACCATCCGAACCGACCCGAACCGACCCGAACCGACCCGAACCGACAGCCGATTTCCTATTAAATTGCTTCCGATCGGTTAATGATTCAATTTTAATCGGAATCCGAACCCGAATTTGTCGATTCGGACCGACCCGAACCGATCTATCCGAACCGGACGCCCACCCCTAGATAGAATTGCTGAGCAAACAAGCAAGTACTCATTTGATATATTGTCTGATGTGTGCTCTTTCTTCTTTTATTTTATTTTATTGTCAACATGCTCTTTCTTTTTTTATCAGCAGGTGTTTTTTTTGTTCTTTATTCCATCCAATTAATGGGGGACCAAGTATACGGACTTGGTAAATCTTCAACTAATACGGCGTTGATTGGATTTAACAATAGTTTAAATAACCATGTGTTAGTGGCTCAATGTTATCAGCTAGTCTTGGTAGAATGAATGGTACCGGCTAGTCTTGTTAAGAATAAATAATCAGAGATCGAATTCTGTTATGGAATCCTATCTCAGTGTTTCATATCTATGGCCATTTTTAGTGGCAGAATACCCAATATTTTACAGACTTTACCACAACTATAAATTTCCTTATAACTTTATGATAAAGAATAATCCACTTTTCTCTCTAAATAGAATTTATCTAATTCAAAACCATTTAACCATAATTCAATATCTACTAATCAACTTAAAACAACATCTAGTACTATTTAACTTAAAACAACATATTCTATTTAGTATCTGTTGTTTTAAGTTGCACATACGCACCAATAAACCCATCGATTAATTAGGAATGTAGCCACATGCATTAAAGAGGTAGGTCCAGGTTTTTATACAATGAAATTAATGGCATAACATACAGCTATTCTTCCCCATTATGAAGGATTCCAAATTTCAAAACTGAGTTAAGTTTAAATTCGATTTAAAGTTGTATCAATTTTCTTTTTGGTTCAGAAGTTGAAATTTCATTCAAAGCCATTCGATTTTAATTTTTATTATCATCATATACATTTAACATTTTGTATTTATACAACTTTTTACAGAAAAGAGGTATATGTTTTCTCATGTACTGAATTCTCAATGAGAAAAGTAATTCTTACAACAATCTTTACACACATTAAATAATCAATAACAATTTATTTAGTTTCTTTATCAAAAAAGAAGACAATTAATTAAATTGGAAATCAATATGGTTTAGTTCCAATATAATTGCCTGCAGGGTCATAATTTCACACAACAATAGTTGCACCATTATCACACTTAGCCTTACCACAACCGAGCCTAGCTGAGCCACGCCACACGACCTGTGTGTAGTGCCCACAAACCGGACCGTGGCACGAGTTTGAGTAGTAATCATAGTACGACTTCTCATCTATCCACATCCCAACCGCCTGAGCCGCCGACATGTCTCCACTACCATAGGCAAGGTTCTCTCCATATGGTCCAGAGGAATGTTCGAGACTGCAGGGACCGGAAGCTAGTTGGTTTGCGTAGTCCTGAGCCACAGCGGCTAGACTGGAGTCCCATCTTAGAGGGCTGACTCTGACTGCGGCTCGGGCTGCATTATGGGGTCTGAGGTAGCTGGCAGGAGAGTCATGGGACTGCGGATACTGAGAGTATTGTGCGAAAGAAACATCGATTTGCGTGAAGTAACTGATGAGAAGTAGGAGAACCAAGTTTTCAATAGCAACCTTATGAAACATTTTTTATTCTTTTTGTTTATCTTGTAAAATTGATGGAACAATAATAATGTGAGATGGCTTTCTTGTGTGTTTCATGGATACTTATACAAAGTTTAAAATATTTATATGTGTATAAATGATAGTTTATGGCCTAGTTGTAGTCACGTTTTTAAGTAAATATGATTAGAAATTATATTTTAAAAGTTTTCAAACATTGTGAAATGATGTACGCACGTTATTAGGGGTTTAGGTGTGCAAAAAAAGGTGGGTTGTGTAGAGCTGATAGTGATGAGTATCTCGGTCGGTTATGGGTGGTGGAATGATATCTTTAAAATTATTAGTTTCGGCTGTGGATTAGATATTATTCTATAGAGAAACGTACAATGATCATCGCTTATGTTTCATATTAAATCCGATACGATATCTTCTGATTCAAAATTCGCTATTGGTTTTAAAAGTTGACTTTGTTGGCTATTCAGCTAACCCGAGTTTAGATAGTGAAATATATGGATATAACAAAGCCATCGAGATCTTTCTCTTTAACTCTACAACGTGTGATATGTGTCTCCAAATGTCCTAAGTCGTGCTTCTACGTTTTTTTTTAACCTTTTTACATCTAATATACGTAAAATATGGTCGAGATTTTATCAAAAAAAAATAAATAGAAGTGGTCGAGAAGGTTTAGAGTACCCATGGGTTCAAGCGGCCTTTACCTAAAGACCATCTAAAAACTGCAATTATATATATATCAACTCTACACACATATATTTTTTTTTGTCTCCTCCCCCCCAATCAAGCCTAATGTGAATATTAAGAGAGAAGTTTATAGGTAATCATATATATTTGCCAACGAAATGAATGTATATATGCAACAAATAGAATCTTTAGAACGCTAAGCTGGTGCAAGGTACGTGACTTCTTTTCTACAGCTCCACGACTATATCAGGGAGGAATCTCTCAGCCAGTAGTATTTTCACGTACGTATCACACTGATTCTTGAAAATCATCTCCCCTTCCTAATAGTTACAACAAACCTAATTTTCAATTTGAAGTCAGTCATCAGCGGTAGCATAACAACAGCGACTTTGACGATTGACCATATCAAGACTAAATTTATATATGGTTGGCATGCATAATCTTTTATATATATATCCCAAATTACAAAAGTGTTTCAATTTTAATATTACAGTAATCTACGTATATATAGTGTGCCCAAGCAGCCGGATGATCTATGCACTTTCAGACGATGTCAATGAAAAATATTATTTATAGCAAATTTAAGTCGTTTCCGTTGTCAATTCACATTATTCCTCTATAGCTTATCTTCCGAATAAAAAAACACCATCTGAAAAATGTATGTTTACAAATAGTTTCTTAAATCATTTGATATTTTAGCATTACATCACAATTTTATTTTTTTTGTAAAAATGGGAAAATGTTTTGGTCTCAGATTTATCTCTCTGCTACGAAATTGGAGGAGAAAGGGTTTTTGTTCATTACATCACAATTGCAAATGAACAAAAAAAAACAAAAGTTAGCATTTTCCGTTTGTAAATACGTTACAATTTTGATAAAAGAAAGAAAAAGAAAACATTACGTAATAATTTACAAGAGCTTTTCGATAAAAGAAAGTTCGGAAGTAAATATATAAGATCGTTTTCTTATGTGTATACCAAATTTTAAGTGTAAAGAATAAAAAACTAAATATTTGGGCTCTAATCATGTGTACGTATAAAAAAAAGATAGGAGATTTTTATATATACTAGCAAACAAAGCAAATGCAAGCCGTAGCATTGCATTTTTCTTATTTCGTTATTAAATACAAAAGAGGACCGGACTGGACAAAGTAATCATCATTAACAACAGGTATAGCTGAAAAACATAAAAACAATACACACGTATATAACATATAGTACTTGGGAACATTCAATTGGGGATTTTGTATTTAGTAAGGCCACTCGCCATTAAAGTTACCGAGAGGATCATAGTTGCAAGTGATAAAGGTTCCTCCATTGTTGCATCTCACTTTTGCACATCCCATCCTCACCGAATTTCTCCACACAATCTGAGTATAATGGCCACATTTTTTGCCTTGAGCACATGTGTTGGAATCATAATCGTAGTCTAATTGCTCGTTCACCCACATGTTAACCGCTTCAACGGCTGACATGGAACCGCTGCTCCCAGCGATGTTTTCTCCATATGGCCCGTTCGAGTGTTCCATAGCGCAGTCACCTATACGCTGGTTCGCATAGTTACGGGCATAAGCAGCGACGCTCTCGTCCCACCTTAAGGGTTCCACTCCAACCGCAGCTCGTGCTTGGTTGTGTGCTGCCAAGAAGTCTTGAGGACTGTCTTGGGCCTTCAGAGGAACGATAAGAACAAGGAAAAAGATTGTGGCTATGAATAGGTTGAAGGTTTTCATCTTTTCTCGTTTTTGATGTTTAGAGGTTTTAAGTTTTTGTGGGTTTTAGAAGTGAGGATTGCAGGAGTTATATATATCAATATTTGTTGAACGTTTAATATTTCGGAAATAAACACTTGTAATTTTTAAAATGTTAATTTGTTTACCACGAAAATCTTAAACAATTTACAAACTAATAGTTAGAAAAGTATGGTCTTCGGTCTAATATAGGAAGCCAAGCATGTTTATACATATATAATTATCAGAAAGTTCAGATTAATTGGACCTTGATTTATCCAAAGCACGATTTACCATATTAATTGCAGTGATTAGTAAAATTTGAATTCGAATATATGATGATGCTTTGCATCCTTAATTAGATTGGCTGGTTGAATACCATCACTGCTTATGTGTGAAAGTTAAGTATGAACTATCTATACATATGTGTTCCACTTTTAGGAAAGTTATTTTGCATGTTCATATTTGACATGGATTGAACAGTCAATACATAAAATTTACAGATGATCTATATGTTGTTGTCGATGTCAAATTTTTATGTTTAAGATGTTAACTGTGATGTGTAACGATGAAACACACTGATGATTTAGAACATGTGGATATAGAAGGCGAAACTAAGAAAACTAGAAAAGACATTAAAAAAAAACGTAAAAACGGTGATATCATATGTTTTTGTTTGTTAAAACAATAACTCGAGAACTCTCAACAACTACGAAAGAGTTTTAGGACAACATGTTAACTTAGATAAATCATCAATAACTTTTCGAGCATGAGTATCAGCGACAAAGTAACAATATGTCAAATAAGTTATTAAAATAAACAGTGTTGGTGGTTGTGGTAAATACTTGGGTTTACCAGAAGAATTCTCAAGGAAAAAAATTTAGATGTTTGAGTACATTATGAAAAGGGTGAAGGAAAAGACGCAAAACTGGAATAATAAATTCTTATCAGATGCAGGTAAAGAAGTACTGCTAAAGTCAATTGCCCTTGCAATGCCGACTTATGCTATGAGTTGTTTCAAACTTCTAGTTACCATCTGTAACGAGATTAATTCTGTTTTTCCCAATTTTGGTGGGGTTCAAAGGAGAATAAAAGACGTATAGCGTGGTGGGATGGAAACGATTAAGTTTCCCCAAAAAAGAAGGAGGTCTTGGATTTAAGAACATTGAGAAATTTAATGACTCTCTACTCGCAAAACAAGCATGGCGTCTACTAAAACATCTTGAGTGTCTGTTAGCTAGGGTTTTCAAAAGTCGATACTACTCAGATTCAAATATTCAAAATGCAGGTCTTGGTGTGAAACCATCACATGGGTGGAGATCTATTCTATTTGGCCGAGATCTTTTGTTACATGGCCTACGTTACCAAGTCGGTAGCCACTGTAATATTAATCCTATTGTGGATAAGAGGATCCCGACACATCCTCTGAGAACACTAACCAACTTTTTGGGTCCCATGAACTCAACAATAGCGGATTTAAGGCAGCCTAATGGACGTCAATGGGATTCACATAAATTAAGCCATTGGTTATCAGCCGAAGATGCAGACATTGTAAGCAGGATATATATTCCCCAACATTACTGTGAGGATAAACTGATTTGACATTATACCAAAGATGGTAACTATAATGTTAAATCTGGATATTGGCTTTCAAACCATATACCTGACACAACCAGGTTGCCTACTGTTCCGCCAAAGGGTTGTCCTCTTCTCAAGACAAGAATATGGAAGACTTCTATTCCTCCAAAACTTAAACACCTCCTTTGGCGTGTCCTGTCATCGACACTAAGTTCAGGGTCAGAACTATGTCGAAGAGGTATACCGGTGGACCCCACTTGTCAAAGGTGTAACCTGTTACATGAAGAATCGATCAACCATCTGTTATTTCAATGCCCATATGCTTTGTTAACTTGGGAAGCTTCATGTCATCCGATACAAACCTTGCTAAAATATTCAAATACTCTTGAGGATAATGTTGCAGCTTTGTTATCATCATGGGACACAAGTCAACCTGACGAACAACAACATCTACCTTTTTGGATAAGTTGGCACATTTGGAAATCTCGTAATGATTTAATCTTCAATAAGATTAGTTGGGAACCTGACTCTCTTATCCGTAAGGCAAAAGACGATGTAATAGAATGGACTGCAGTGAAGACAAACCATCGACACCAATATCAAGATTCTGCCAACAATTTTAATTCTCGTCGGTTCTGTTGGATACCTCCTCCTATATGAAGTTTAAAAGTCAATTTTGATGGTAGTTACAATTATCAAACCAGTCGCGTTGGAGCGGGATGGATTATTAGTGATGCAAGTGACAATTATTGTATCTCGGGTAATGCCCAACTAACCCAAGCTTTTTCTCCATTGGAAGCAAAAGGGTTTGCTCTTTTATATGCATTACATGTAACTTGGTATAGAGGATATCGACGACTCATTTTGGAAGGAGACTGTAAGACACTATTTGATATCCTCAACCACAAATATTCATTTATTATGATGGAGCATCTCATCACGGATATCCGCAACTGGGCGGATCGTTTCTTGGAAATTACATTTTCGTTAATCTCAAGAGATTGCAATAGCGTGGTAGATAGATTAGCAAAACCTGCTTATGATCAAACTGTTATTTCTCAAATTTATGTAATTCCTCCGTATTGTATTCGAAGGCATTTGTCAAACAATTTGTAAAAACTTTCTAATAGAACAAGACGTTAAAAAAAAAAAAACAATATCATGTTGATCATTCGATTTTTAATTAATACTTTGGAGAAATGAGGAAACTCGTAAATTAGATGCGTAGTTGTTGAAGTTTCACGTTTCTGACTTTTGTGTCTTCAGACTTAGGATGGCCAAACAATCTAGATAGTATAGATAGCCATCACGACTTTTTTTTTCAAATTTGTGATGATGGCTGTTCATTAAATCTTTTTTTTTTGGTTCACAAATGTCCATTTATATCAACACTGTTTCAAACAATATACTTACTAATGTTATTATAGTTTAAATTAATTGACCGACTATTTTTATTTTATGGTTAATATTAGCCCATCTCATATTTTTCCACACGCAACTATTCTGTTTTCTCGATAATCCTTTGGGTTATTATGATACAAATCGGGTTTCGATTGTTTTAAACGAAAATTCTGACATTTTAAACACCACCCGAAGCAAATATAATCTTCTTTATCAATATGGAAAGTATAAAAAATGCAAATATCACTCTGATACAATTTTCATAAAATTGAATTATATATTACCCAAGACATATTTTTCATTTGGTTCCTGAAATCAGCTTACTAAAGAAACAAGTTTTTTTTACGCGCATATAACATATTAATACAAGTAGACTACTGTGATTGAACCCTGGTAGGATGAAAAACTAATACATATATATGGTGGTCCAATAGTTGGAAAACTAATACATCTAGGGATAGAGTTTGAGCCACTACGATTTTGATAAGATAAATATTAATAAACTTGCATTATGACATCATTTATAATAATAATCAAAATTTTAAACACAACAATTTTTATTTATTTTACTTGCTCACAATTTTATTTTATTCCAATATTAATGCTGATAAAAGAAAAAAAATGTATTATTCCACCACAACATATATATTATACAACCCTTATATAAACACATGCATGCACAAAGGAATCACCATATCCTGATAGATGATGATCATTTATTGAAGTTATAGATTACACGTCCTCTATGGACAAGTTTTATTCGTCTGTATGTACATATACTTAGTAAGGCCAACGACCAATAACATTACCAGGAGGAGAATAGTTGCAAATCACAAAGGTTCCACCATTGTCACACCTGACTTTGGCACACCCAACCCATTCCGTGTTTCTCCACACAACCTGAGTATAGTGGCCACATGCTTTTCCAGAGCGACATGTGTTTGAATTGTAGAAGTAGTCAGACTTCTCGTTGACCCACAATCTCACTGCGCCAGCTCCGGATAAATCACCACTGCTCCATGCCAAGTTTTCACCGTAACGCCCGCCTGAGTCTGAGTGAACGAGACGACAGTCCCGCTTTCTTAGTTGAGCATAGTTCCAGGCGTATCGAGCCACGTCCGCATGCCATTTTATAGGACCCACACCAACTTCAGCTCGAGCACGGTTGTGCCAATCAAGGTAATCTTGTGGCTGGTCTTGGGCTGTCAGAGGAGCTGCAAAAGTTAGGACAGCTATAGCCACAAATATTAGGGTTCGCGAAGAGTTAAACATCTTCATTTTTTTTCTTAGTCGTCTATGAGCTCTTTCTTTTTGTGTTGTGTGTTTTGGATTAGAAACGAGGGATTTATATAGAGTTTACGTTGGAGTTATTCTATGGACTAATAACATTTACGAGCTATTATTTTACCAACGAGAACACTTGTAGTATTATTATTTTTTAAATCTGTTTTACCAAGTCTTTTAGGCGAAGGGGTCATGAGAGGGACTTCAAGATTAAATAAATATAAAACAAGGATTTGATTCAAACGATTTTTAAAGTATTAAAAATGAAAGACACAAGTTCTTCAGATCTTTCCATGTACGTACATTGTATATTGACATATTGTAGCCTTGTTTTTAATTATATTATTCGGAACAAATCATTAGAATATATATACTTCCTTTCCGTTTATATAATTATATGTATATATATTTTAAAAAAATATAATATATATATATATATATTTTTAATATCTTCATTTTTTCGTAGAGTACTTTATGATTTCCGGGTCATAAATGAGGATTTATATAAATATATAAATACATAATAAGTTGGAATAATTAAATGGTAAAATTGATAATTATTCTGGCTAACGTATACAATTGTAGTAAGCGTATTCGTAATCTGTTTTACCACGTCAATTAATTAAGACGACGATGTCAGAAATATTAAAAAAATTATTAAACGTAAGACAATTTGTTATTTTGTTTGTATATTAATATTACCTTACTTTTAAATGTTTATATTAATACATCAATTTATAATTTTTCTATTTTTTTCTGTTGCAAGGTTATATATATAGTTCTATATAATGAGATATATATATATATGGTTGATTTCTCAAAGGTCTAATTAATCGTACTAGAAACACACAGAGAAAGGAAAATGTCCAGATAGAAGAAGAAGAAAATAATAACGATCGATGAAGATAAGCTTTCTGACAATACCGTTCTAATTAAACTGGCAAAGATGGCTCAACCGTTTAACAAAAAAAAATGGCTCAACCTCAATGGGAGAAAAAGTATAATAAAAAAGAAACCAGCAAACCTTTCTAACGACACAGAGGCTTAAGCCCCGTCAAACATGAATAATCTAGGAAAAAATACATTTATAAAAGTATGTATTGTGAGATTTAGGAAGATACTAATTTATAAATTTAACTATAAAAATACGTATATATTGTGTTTGTAAAGTTTACTTTAAAAACTCTGTAACAATTTAGGTAAAAGTAGAACGTTCAAAAATAATCTAATGCCACACTTAAATGTTAAAAAAACATATTTTTGATATATATACTAGAAATGAATATGAGATTTGCTAAAGGAAATGCACGGCCACGAGGGAAACAACAAACAATTAAAATACTGTATGGGAACTTGAATATGCTCTTGCTTAATAAGTTAAAATGGATTTGCCGACCTAAAAAGTAGCTAATAATGAAAGCTTTCTGTCGATACTATATGGAAAGAAAAAGAAAAAGACATGTTCTTGGGTGGTACTATATATAACTTTTGGGAACTTTTTGATAGTAATAAGAATTTCAAATTTAAAATACTGTACAAGAAACCTTAATCAGCCATTCATTACAAAAAAGCAAAAGGAAAATTATCAAGTCAAATTAAGAAAACAACAACAACAAAAATAACTGTATAAAAAGCTACACAAAAAATGTTCTGGCGAGAATCCGTATAGGATCAAAATCCTCTTCGTAGCGGGAAACCCAGCTAATGCTGCGTCAGCAAAAATTAGGACAAGACACATTAAACTACTAAAATACCCTTTCTTTTATAACGCACGTCTCTTTCACATACGGGGATATTATTGTCATTATATATCTAAGTGCCGGGCCCTATATATGCAGAGGATCTCCACCGCATGAGCTTTTGTTGTTTTTATCATCTTCCTAATTGCTTCGATTTCTCTGCTAAATACTCACTAATTTGTACTATCAGATACTCCCTGAGCTTCACTTTAAGTCTCCTTGTGCTTGATTTCGACTTTACCCGTTATTAATTGAGTCTGAGACTGTTCGTATTCCGATTTCGGAGAAAGATTACTTTTTTAGAGAAGGAGAAGAAGATTTGAAGTGTGTCAGTGAGCTAGGGTTCAGTGTTTTCTGATTTCCGGAGCTTTTGGTGATTGTTATTTTCTCTTAAATAGGCGATTTTGATGACGATAGAGCATCGATGTTGCGGTCCCGACTTCTTCATAGATATAGCTGTGATTGTGTTTCTTGTGTTGTTCGCTGGTCTCATGTCTGGTTTAACATTGGGTCTTATGTCTATGAGTCTCGTTGATCTTGAGGTTCTTGCTAAATCCGGTACACCTGAGTATCGCAAATATGCTGGTAAAAAACTTACTTTTGTCGCCGATTTGATTCTTTTTTACTCATATGTAATAGTTTTGCTCAGCAAAGTTTTGTTATTTCTCAACAATTTGACAATATTTCTAAGTAAAATTTTGTTATTTCATAAATTGACAAATCTTGAATTGCTTTACACGTGTGTGATTAGATATCCCGAGGGTCTTTTGTTTGTTTTTGATGCGGATTGGTTATCAATTAGTTCATCCATTGGCCGTTTTGATTAACTTCCAAACGCTTCTGTTCAAGTTAGGTTGAGTTTGGTTTCTGTAATATTCAGTTGCTGCGTGTGAGTTTATACTAGTGAAGATTTTGGTCTTATTCTAACTTTACTAATCAAGCAAGACTAGAAAACCCTTTTCAGTTTTTGTTACGTTTAGCTAAAACCTCCAAATTTGATGACATTTATTACTGTTTTGTTATCGATGTTGTGAGCAGTCTATTTTGTTCCCATGATTGTTGCATGATCAATTTGGTCGATTTTAGGTCTCTTTTAGAACTCTTTCTCTCTGTTAATAATGACCAGAGTTGTTTTTGATTGCTGCAGCAAAGATATTGCCAGTGGTTAGAAATCAGCATCTGTTGCTTTGTACTTTACTTATTTGCAATGCAGCTGCTATGGAGGTAATGTTTTAACTTCACTTTAGTCTCTGTGATCCAAGGATTTGTGAATGTTGTATGTTGTGTTAGTAATCTTTTATCTTTTCAGACGCTTCCAATTTTCCTTGATGGTCTTGTGACAGCATGGGGTGCCATTTTGATTTCAGTGACATTGATTCTTCTCTTTGGTGAGGTGAGACTAGCCCTTAATATTCAATAGGAAGACAATTTGTTGAGCATTTTTAAATCATTTCCCTGCATCTAAGATGTAAATGCAAATCATTATATTAACATTGGTTGTTGGCTTTACTGCAACTACAGGTTATACCTCAGTCAATTTGTTCACGTTATGGTTTGGCTATTGGTGCAACAGTGGCTCCGTTTGTCCGTGTCTTAGTCTTTATCTGCTTACCAGTTGCATGGCCTATTAGCAAGGTAAACACACTTTACCGATCTTCTCAGGAGTCAGTGTCTTATTCATCATGCTCTTCTTTATGATAAATTTTGTACCTTTGAATAATCCAGCTGCTGGACTTTCTATTGGGTCATGGTCGTGTAGCACTTTTTCGAAGAGCTGAGCTGAAAACACTTGTGGATTTTCATGGAAATGAGGTATGCATTGATCCCATCTTCATACCTGACAAGTTTCTATCCATTCTTTGTCATTTTGTTTAAGATTTTGTTTCTTTCAGGCTGGTAAGGGTGGAGAGTTGACACATGACGAAACGACAATCATTGCAGGAGCTCTTGAACTCTCTGAGAAAATGGTCGAGGATGCAATGACACCAATAGCTGATATCTTTGTGATTGATATCAATGCCAAACTAGACAGGTTTTGTATTGTGAGAACTATCATATCAGAAACACACTTGCCTGGAGTCTTTATTCTTCTCGGGCTAAACTTTTTTTAATTTCTATGTTTCTTTGGTATAGAGATTTGATGAACTTGATTATTGAGAAAGGGCATAGCAGAGTTCCAGTATACTATGAGCAGCCAACAAACATCATCGGCCTTGTTCTGGTAACTCTCAATCTCATGTCTTACTTCCACAATTTGACTTGGTTCTCTGTGAAGTCATTTTCACAAACATTTTCCTCTATAGTTTTGTCTTTATTGCCTACAAATATGCTGTTTCCACTTCTAACCATTCATATCTTTTATCTTCAGGTAAAAAACTTACTGACTATCAATCCAGATGAAGAAATACCGGTCAAGAATGTCACAATAAGAAGGATTCCAAGGTGAAATTTCCAAGTCTAAGCAATTAAAACCTCACTGAATGGGCTTCAAAAACTGATGTCTTACTCTTTTTTAGAGTTCCAGAAACCTTGCCTTTATATGACATATTGAATGAGTTCCAGAAAGGACTCAGCCACATGGCTGTTGTTGTGAGACAGTGCGACAAAATCCACCCGTTACCTTGTAAAGATGCTAAAAATGGTAAGCCTTTTTCATTAATGGACAAAACATTGTTTTGCTGAGTTACAAGTTTTGAGAATCTTTGCTTTGGTTTGTAATAGAGAGTGTCAAGGAAGTCCGACTGGATGTGGATAGTGAGGGAACTCCTACTCATCAAGAGAGAATGTTAAGGACAAAGAGATCACTTCAAAAGTGGAAGAGCTTTCCGAATCGAGCAAATTCGTTTAAAGGAGGGTCAAAGACAAAGAAATGGTCAAAGGACAATGATGCAGACATCCTACAATTGAATGGGAATCCGCTGCCTAAACTTGCTGAGGAAGAAGACGCTGTTGGAATCATTACAATGGAGGATGTTATTGAAGAACTTTTGCAGGTAAGGATTGTTATAGCCTATCAAATACAAATTTTTTGTTTTGTTGACAAGACTATTTATGGTTGGTTTTGTGGTTGCAGGAGGAGATCTTTGACGAAACGGATCACCATTTTGAAGACTCCTAACGCAGTGCTTGACCACTGAATATGAATGTGAAAACTTTTCTCGTTGTTTTCAACTTTCATACTTGGTCACGTTTCCGGTGAATGTATATCAATATAAGCATGAATGGTAACTTTTTCTATGGTTTGACGGCGTTATTTAAAGCACCTTGTTGGCTACATATGATTGGCATATTAAAAATACTATAATGAAATATAATCATCGTATATTCGTATTGCAAAAACAACTATATTTTCTCGTACGATGTTTTTGGGTGATTTTGAAAAAAACATTAGATTCTCTCGTCAAATAAAACAAAAAAAATCAACAAGGAATTGCATTTTCTAACGCTCATCCGTTATCAATTCCTCTCGTCCAATGCTGTCAGGACACTTGATCCTCTTTTACGTCGCTTTAAGATTTTATAGTCTGTTGCTGTTGAGGTTTGAATTCAATTACAAACTCTATTTATATATTTGTGCTTCCATTCCCATTGGTAAATGTTTTTTTGTCTTTCTCCTAGTCCTAGCATTATTCGCTAAATTGAAATGCCGACCGAAAATGCTTTTTGCACAAATATCCTAAGCATACTAAAAATATTATGATGAAATATGATCATCGTACTACTACAACATCACAGCCAGTGAAAAGGCAATAGTTTCTGTTCGAAGAAGATCTAGTCCCGACCGTGTTTTCTCCTCTTCTCTTCCCTTCTCTTCTTCTTCTTCCTATCTCTTTTCTTCTCTTTTGACTTGTGCTTCTTACTAAGTTTCTGCTTATGTTCCTTTCGTCTTCTATGACCCTCCTCCTCCTCCTCAGAAGAAGAATCAGTCTCATGTCTCGACAGAGGAACTAGCTTCCCATCTCCTGTATCAAGAGTTCTTGACAGTTCCGTCACAGGAGGACAAGGGAATGTTTCATCCATCCTAGGACCAACAGAGCCTCTGCCACGCTTGACCCTATAATAGTACAGAATCACAAGTTTTATCTACCAGTTGGTTCAAGACTTTAAAGGAAATAATCAGGCAGCATTCTGGATTGAGTATGAAAAGAGCTACCTCGATTTGAGAAAAGTCGCAACTTCGACATCACCTAAGCCTTCTTCATCAGCATCTTCCGAATGCCATCTTTTGTTTCTGCTCCGGCTTGACGATGATGATAAACGAGTAGTAACATTCTCATCAACTGAATTGCATCTCTTAACAAAACTGCTCCTACAGTTGTGCTCACTTTGGCCACTGCTGCTCTCTTCTCTTGGCTTTCTTTTGAGCCTTTGATCAAACTCAATCTCTTTACTCCGAAGGCTCCACATCTCACTGGTTTCCACAGCTTTGTTTGCTGTATGGCACAAAGAAGGAACACATAAGAGATAAGCTAAACAAATTTGAATCATAATGTTCAATTGAAATCTAAAAACACGTTGCTGAACCCCAAAAAAGATTATACCTTGCTGAACGCCAAGAACAGTAGCCGTGAGAAATCTTGAGTTAGGTCGATGCCTTACATTAGGCTTCTCAAGATATGCTCGCACACCTTCTTTCTCAGCTTGTCTTCTCAATTCTGCTGCTTCTCTTAAAAGAATCGAAGCTATTCGATTTTCAGTTTCCAGATCCATCTAGTCCCACAGAACCAACTGTTCAAAAAGTAACGAAACCATGGTAAGCGAATAAGTTCAGACCTCAAATCTCCAAATCAAGAGAAGCTTTCAAATCAATCTGGGTAGATCAAAGATGTAAAACGATAACTTGATAGAATTATCTAAAGCTCACATTAACCTAATTCGAAACATTAATACATTCAAGAATCATAAAGCTATCCAAATTCTAGTCTCCCAATCATAGGACTTCCATTAAAGCTATGTTCTTTCGACTCGAAATTAATGAGTAGACGAAGAGAAAAAAACACAACGATCGAAAATTGGTTTCCCAAAAGAGGGATTTTTGAGAACCCAATTGATCATAGAGGAGAATTTTACCACGAAATCGAAATCAAGCTTCACAGAATATTCGATTCCCCGGCGTTTTCCGGCAGGCGCAGGGCAAAATCGTCGTCCGAGCCAAAGAATACGTAAATTCGTCGTTTTAAATCGGCTAAAGAACAATTACTTGTAAACCGAACCGGAACGGGAGAAAATTTCGGTTTTGGTTTGGTTTGGTAGAGATAACTGTTGGAATAAACCGGGTTGTTGTCCTCAAACCGAGGAAGAACCCTAGTTTTATCACTCTTCACTTGATTAAAACCCCAAAACAAATCGTATCTTAACTCATTTGCTGCAATTTTTCAGTGTAATCGTTGTGCGAAGCGGGATAAATGTCGTCGACCCATCAATTAGCTTCTTCGATGATCTACTCTTCCTCATCCACTTTCTTAGCCCCTTCTAATTTTAATCTCAGGTGCGCCGTTTTTTTTTTCCCTTATACCTTTTAATCTCAGGTGCGCCGTTTGCTGCTGATAAAATCTAGGAGGATGAAGATCAATTTGAATTCATACTTCCAGAAACTAATTATATTTTCTTCTCTTTTTTTTTCTCACTTTATGTTTGCTTCATTTTTATTTGTGTTTAATCCTATGCTTTTGTTAAATTGGAATAGTGAATAAAATGATTTGAAGTAAATGTTGGATGTTGTTGTTGTTGTTTGGACATAGAACAGTGCATTTTCTTGCGATGATATAACGTTGTGATAGTTTATTTTGTGTTTTATTCATTTTTCTGGTTTGGTTTATGCTTTGTTATCTCCTTTTTTTTTTTGGCTTCAGAACTCGAAATGGTAGCTTACCAATGGCAAAACGGGTCAATTCTTGCAAATGCGTAGCAACTCCGCAAGAGAAGATCGGTATTTCTTCGTGTTACTTCTCTTTGAAAACACAACTCCCTGTTGTTTTTGTGTAATGATTAGTAAGATGGTTAAGTTTGTTAATAATTTATTGTTTAAACGTTTCTCATCTTTATAGAATATAAGACGAACGTGTCACGGAATTCAAACATGTCCAAACTTCAGGCTGGATACTTATTCCCGGAGGTTTGTACCTATTCCTGTCTTGATACTATATAAGATTTGAGATGCTAGTTTTCATTTTTCAATCTATTGGCAGTAATTTAAAGGAATTTGCCTTGATTCAATTCTAACTTTTAATCCATCAAGCATAAGCATTGCTCTCTTTCTTAACAGAGAAAACGTCTGTACAACATTAACATTTTGAAAGCTTACAGTGATCTGAATTCTGAAACATGAAACATGACCTTTGTAATAAGTTAAAATATCCTCGTGGATTCTCTATATAATGCTCCTCTCTTTTGGCAAATGCAACAGATTGCAAGAAGAAGGTCTGCACACTTGCTGAAATTCCCAGATGCACAAATTATAAGTCTTGGAATAGGCGACACAACTGAGCCAATTCCAGAAGTGATCACTTCTGCTATGGCAAAGGTACATGTATTTTCTTTCTCTCTCTGGTTAAAGGATATCTTTAACTGATTTTACTAGTACTACCCTAGCATGCATTACAGTTCATTTTGACCAAAAAATAAATACATTTTTTAATATCTTCTGTTGTAGCATAGCTGGATTAAAAGAAAAACAGAGAACTTCTCTTAATGTAGATTGTTCTGGTAGCATAGTATTCACGCTGGTATGTAATTTGTAGACAATAATTATGTTTTTTTCTCTGGCAGAAAGCTCATGATTTATCCACAATAGAGGGATATAGTGGTTACGGTGCTGAACAAGGGGCAAAGGTCAGTGCACGCTTTGTTGCCACCTTAATGCATTCTTCTTATTGTTTGATTATTATGTGTTTTTTCAACTCGCTTTGATTTTACTATGGATAGTCTTGAACTGCTGCTAAATTCAAGAGAAGATAGATAGTCTTGAACCAGTTCATATTTGTAACAATATTATAGCTTAATTTGTTAAGTATTCAAACTCAACCTTGATTTTACACATTGAAACAGCCACTGAGAGCTGCCATTGCGAAAAGCTTCTACAGCGGCCTTGGCATAGGGGATGATGACATTTTTGTTTCTGATGGTGCTAAATGTGATATATCACGTCTCCAGGTTTGTTTTGTTACTGAATATTCATCTGTATATTGATACAAGATTAGGATAGCTGAGCAGTTGTTTTTTGATTCCACTTCTTGCAGGTTATGTTTGGTTCCAATGTTACAGTTGCTGTTCAGGATCCTTCATATCCGGTAATTGGGCAGACATGAAGCCAAATTGCAGTTGTAGTCTTCTCTACTTTTGCTTCATTTTAACTTTGAACTATGCTGTCTCGATTTTTTGGGTTATACAGGCTTATGTCGACTCCAGTGTTATTATGGGTCAGACTGGGCAATTTAACACTGATGTGCAGAAGTACGAAAACATTGAGTACATGAGATGCACTCCAGAGAATGGCTTCTTTCCCGACTTATCCACCGTTGGCAGGACAGATATAATTTTCTTCTGTTCCCCAAATAACCCTACTGGCGCTGCTGCCACGAGAGAACAACTCAAGCAGTTAGTTCAGTTTGCAAAGAAGAACGGATCAATAATAGTGTATGATTCCGCATATGCAATGTACATGTCTGATGATAACCCACGCTCCATTTTCGAAATCCCTGGAGCTGAGGAGGTAATAGAGTGATTGATTATAACATTTTAAAGGTCTTTTTTTTTCCAACAACTTTCTTCATGGGCACATTCGCTTACAGGTCGCTATGGAGACAGCTTCATTCAGCAAATATGCCGGTTTCACTGGAGTTCGACTTGGTTGGACGGTCATCCCGAAACAGCTACTCTATTCAGACGGCTTCCCTGTTGCAAAAGACTTCAACCGGATTGTCTGCACTTGCTTCAATGGTGCCTCTAATCTCTCTCAAGCTGGTGCTCTTGCTTGCCTTACACCAGAAGGACTTGAGGTTAGCTTATTAGCTAAAGAGAGATCCTGAAACTTAAACCAGTTCCACAAGTTCATATATGAAAAATTTGATTTCTTGTCTTTTGAAAACATTGCAGGCAATGCACAAGGTGATTGGTTTCTATAAAGAAAACACAAACATAATCATGGACACATTCACTTCTCTCGGGTATGATGTTTATGGAGGAAAGAATGCGCCTTACGTATGGGTTCACTTCCCAAACCAGAGCTCATGGGATGTGTTTGGTGAGATTCTGGAGAAGACTCATGTGGTAACAACACCAGGAAGTGGGTTTGGACCAGGTGGTGAAGGGTTTGTTCGTGTTAGTTCCTTTGGTCACAGAGAGAACATCTTAGAGGCATGTCGAAGATTCACGCAGCTTTACAAATGAAGAACCTTGTTGTAATCATCACCCTCTTAAATGACTTGACTAGGGTTGAAATAATATCGTCTCTGTTGTGTTTTCTGGAATTGTATGGAAGATTGATCATGCTTATTTCGCTGTTTTGGGCCTAAAGATCGATCTCTTCATGAAGTTGATGATTACACGTGTGTTGGCCATCTACTATGAAAAAAGATCAATCACACATTCAAAGAAGAATATTTGTCTCAGGAAGAGCTAAATCTTTACCAAACAAAAAACCTTCTGAAACATCAGAATTGCATAATGCTCTGATGCACTTGGCCATGTACTGGCCTTGTCTCGGAAGGAGCTTGAAAGCAATGAATTACAAAGGAAGAAGAAGACGCTTAAACAGTGTAGTAGATAAATTAGAAAACAAAAAGAATACCCATGAAATGATCTGATCCTCCAGTTTTATTCCAGAAACTATATTTTAAAGAAATCATGTCCAAGTAGCTCTTCAATAACTCAATGAGATTCTTATCCTCTGTGAGAACCCGGGATATAGAGACTTTCTTCCAATATTTTGGAGCTCATGTAGTTCATCAAGCAATGTTGATTTAAAGAATTTAAAACTAGTTCCAGAGCATGATTGAATATAACCAAAAAAAAAGTGATTGAATATATCAGATTTTGTTTATATAGTTTACTCATCAATTAGAAAACTGAGAGACTCTGTATCAGATTTCCGAAGGTAGATACTTAACATAATACTTGGTTTTGAATCAGTTTATTATTAGGTTTTGAAAGGTGTTTATCAGGTTTTAAATAAAGTTTTGATGCAGATTTTGAAGTTTGCTTTGTGATGACTTTGCAGATCCGAGGAGAAAGAAGATTGTGTTTGGTTTTGTTAAAATCTTGATATAAATAAGTGAATCTTTATGGTTTGATTCTAGTGATTTTTTTGAACTATTCTATTTATGTTTTTTTATTTGAAAAATACCCTTTTCATTTATTTATTTTAAATCAATATTTTTATATATATGATATGACAATTTTACCCATATTTAATTTACAAGTCATTTATTTTTAATAAATAAATAAAAAAAATTTAAATAAGAACAATTATTATTATTATTAAAAAAAGTTTTGAGATAACTATATTTTATTGATTTTATATAATAAAATCCACTTACATAACCATTTGAAGCATAAAAAATTAAAACACAAGCTTTTTCATGATTACTCTAACTTAAGTTTTGCATTCAACATTTATGTATAACAAAACATAAATAAAAAACAGAGCATTAGCTCACATAAGCAACATAAATCAAATATGAATTTTTCAACAGCAGAAAATAAAATTTTTGCTTGAATTCTATTTGATAAAAAAAACATTATTTCTCACCTGAAAAGAGAATTGTTTAGAAGCTTATTGAGTTTAGAAAAAATTGGTCTAGAGATTCAAACGAAAGCTTTAGAAGATGTTGAGATTTTTTCAGTAATTTTTTATTTTAACCAATTAATAAAAAATATTTAAGGGATTTTAAAGAGATTTCTTTATGTTTTTTCCCCAAATAAAATCTTTATTTTTTTTACAAAAGATATACTCGATTTTATTATTTAAATTTATTTTTTCTAAAAATAAGATTCACTTTTAAAAAGATATTTTAGTAAAATAATAACAGTATTTTCTTTTAAAAATAGAATAAATAAAGAGAATGTATTTTTCAAATAAAAAAACTGAAAGAGGGTATTTTCCAAAAAATTTCTTGATTATATTTGTTGAATATTTATCTGAATTTTATGTGGTTGTTTTCTTAAAATATGATAAATCCCAAGTTTATTAATTTAGTTATCAAAGAAGTTCTTTCAAAGAGAACACATAGATAAAATTAAAATTTAGTTAACATGGACCGAGTGCTTAGTAGAGCTAAATAGAATCAGAAGAGTTTCAAAGAATATGCTAGGAAGTCATTCATGAACTAATAGTAGATGAGCTTCAAAACGTTTTTAGAAAGGTTTCTTAAGATTTTTAAAATCTTGTACAAGCAATGTACTTGTTTCATATACTAACATTTATTTATGTAATCTAATCGATTAAATAACACATGTTATGATTTTATTAAATTAATTAGAAGTTTGACACGTGTCAGTTTCAGATAAAAACAATTAAACTTTATATTATGAGATATGATTAAATCAATATTTTTCATGAGAAACTAATACACTAATGTAAGCAACAGAGAACCCAAAGAGAAACAAAACTGATATTTCTCTTTTGCTGATGAAAAATTGCGATACAGTGACGTCCCATACGATAGTATTGCACCAATTTACTGTTTTGTTTGCTTGTTTATTTCTTCTGTTTAACGACAATATGCAAATTAGTGTCACACAGCTTTACAAATCTTCATTTGTTGTCAATCGTCATCGTCATCGTCATCGTCATCGTCATCGTCATCGCCCTCTAAAATGACTTCACTAAGGTTGAAATAAGAGAGAGACCAACTTGTTTAACTTTTTTATTTATTTATCGACAATATGCAAATTAGTGGAATATTATAAGATAAGTATCTATAAAAAAAATCAATTGGAAACAGAAGGGTATTTCCGTAAATTCGGTAAGTTCAGCTCCAGGTGTACAATGATCCAAACACAAGTCTCGTCTTCTCGAGAGAGTTTTGTTGAGTGATCCTTTAGCAATGGCAATGCCTCAGGCGACGATGGAGCTTCGTCCTCTGGGGAACACAGGCCTTAAGGTTAGCGCTGTTGGTTTTGGCGCCTCTCCGCTCGGAAGTGTCTTCGGTCCAGTCCCCGAAGCTGATGCCGTCGCCACCGTGCGCGAGGCTTTCCGACTCGGTATCAACTTCTTCGACACCTCCCCGTAATCACTCTCTTCGATCTCTTACCTTTTTGTTCATATTTCCTAACTAATTGCTGATTCTCTCTGAGGAATTTACGGATTCAAATTTTATTGACTTCTGAGAATCTTCAGATTAGGTTACCTCAATTTTGTGGCTAATCAATCGTTACAACTGTTGAAGTCTAAGTTTTTTAGTGGAATTGTCAGCTGAGGGTTTTCATTTTTGTGAAGGTATTATGGAGGAACACTTTCGGAGAAAATGCTAGGTAAGGCACTCAAGGCTCTACAAGTCCCTAGAAGTGACTACATTGTGGCCACTAAATGTGGAAGATACAAAGAAAGTTTCGATTTCAGTGCTGAGAGAGTAACAAAGAGTATCGACGAGAGCTTGGAGAGGCTTCAGCTAGATTATGTTGACATACTTCATTGCCATGATATTGAGTTCGGTTCTCTTGATCAGGTTTATCACTTTCTCTCTTGGATTTTCTTATCATTTTCACTGTTTCTATCAATCTTTACTAATAATTGCTGTTTCATGGCTGCCAGATTGTGAGTGAAACAATTCCTGCTCTTCAGAAACTGAAACAGGAAGGGAAGACTAGGTTCATTGGTATCACTGGTCTTCCATTAGATATTTTTACTTATGTTCTTGATCGAGTACCTCCAGGAACAGTTGATCTGATATTATCATACTGTCACTATGGTGTTAATGATTCTACGTTGCTGGATTTACTACCTTACTTGAAGAGCAAAGGTGTGGGTGTGATAAGTGCTTCCCCATTGTCAGTGGGTCTCCTGACTGAACAAGGTCCTCCTGAATGGCACCCTGCTTCCCCTGAGATCAAGGTTTGGCATTTAGATAAGAATGTGATTCTTGTTAACATTTTTTATTATACTCGTTTTGAAACTTAACTGTATAAGAGACCAGTGTTAGAACACCGTTGCATGTAGAATTCTCTCGAACATGGACGGGCTATTTTCTTTACTTGTGAGACTGAAAATTCCTCTGTTTTTTACTCGGACTAACATTGTGAGAAGTCTTCATAAAGAAGATTAGAGAGATTTCTGAGATTTCCTAATGCTCCATCAGCTTAACTAATCATGCATTAACATGTTAGCTGGTCTTTGATGAAAGTATAAGTAGAGGATTGTACATATTTATAATTTATGAGCAGACTGGGATGTGGTATGATAGTAGGGGATGCTCTATAGTTAACCCCCTAGGTTTGGTTTGTTCTTTGTTCGAATTTTGACTTTGATTCAGTGAGAAATAAAGGAAGATATCTGATTCTTTTCTTAACAAATTTTTCCCACATATGAATGAAATTCATAACCCGTTGCTGCTTTTATTGTCTTGTGTAGTCTGCTTGCAAAGCTGCAGTTGCTCACTGCAAATCAAAGGATAAGAAGATCACAAAGTTAGCACTGCAATACAGTTTAGCAAACAAGGAGATTTCATCAGTGTTGGTTGGGATGAGCTCTGTCTCACAGGTATTCAAGTTTCGGGGTTCCCTCTCAAATCCCAAACTTTTACATAGTTAATGTGGAAATTGGAGTTAGATATGAAACAATGTGTTTTCTGAATCAGGTAGAAGAAAATGTTGCAGCAGTTACAGAGCTTGAAGGCTTGGGGATAGATCAAGAAACTCTGTCTGAGGTTGAAGCTATTCTCGAGCCTGTAAAGAATCTCACATGGCCAAATGGAATCCAGCAGAAGTAAACCAACCACTCTTTGTGTTTCTGGTAAACTCTTTTCTTGCTTCTTGGAATGCTTCTGAATTCGCTGTGTCATGATGTTAATAACAATCTAAGTTCGGTTGATATGATTAGTAAAGTTTATTAGGTATCAAAATTGATGGAAACACCTTGGATGGAATTCATTATTGTATAAATTACAGAGATTATGGAAGAAATTTACAATATACTTATTTACAAACACAAAAGCAAGGAACTAGAAGTAGAAAAAAGGCGTAAAATTGATAACCTTCATCACAAGCAACTAAGTTCGATAGCTTCTTGGAACCTCATGTCATATGTAGCGGGATCGCCAAATAGCCAGAGACTAAACTTGGAACGTTCAGAACTTTCCAATGAGTTTCTTGCCGGAAGAAGACACTTAACTGTCGGCGGTGGTGACGGTTCCCGTTGTGGCAGCAGAGTATTGTTTGTTGGAGGATGAGAGAGCATGGACATCACAGCTGATGGTGCCATTGATGGATCTAGACTGAATTTGATGAGTATTAATAATATAAGAGGAGAGGATAAAGAATCAAAGGAGTAGGTGAGCGTGTTTCTTTGGGAGCAAGGCTAAAACAGAAGCTTCCGTTGTTTTCTATACAAATATATCCAAATATAACCGACGGAAACAAATTATGTATATCCAAATATAACAAATCATTTCACGACACGTGGATAGACATGGCATGGAAGTTGTTCCAATGCTCTCGTAAGATACCGTGTAGTGCAGAAACTCTAAAAGTCGCGGACTTGGGACCAAAGCAGAAAAGCTACACTAACCCACACTACACATGCTATATAATTATCAACATAAATAAGAATTTTAACTGTTCACTCTATAATATGATTGTAAATCAATATGATATGATCCAATTAAAAAAAAATCTGCTATGAACCAAATCAAACTTAAACAACTTTCCGAAAATTAAATTTTGGTTAAATTGATGAATCTCGAGATCAAAGATAATTGTGAATGATGTTCATAAGATCCGTACTCAATTAGATTATATCTGCAGTATTTAACATGTCGTAAAACTATTCTATCACGAAATATGCCAGTCACCAATTCAGCAGTATTAATGTTTTCTCTAGAAATGATTTCACATGAGCAGTTTTGACTTTTGATATCGTGATTTCTTGAAATTTTCACGATATCATAATTGGATACTTTTGTGTAAGCAAATGTACTCTTGTTAGTTTTTCATCCGTGAATTTCAACTTTTTGAGTCATAAATCGTTATCGTGATCCTAGTGGAAATGGTTTATGTCATCCATATGTAGATAGTGGTTTGTAGGCTTTTTATTTTTCCCATGAGATTGATATTTTTATTTTATCTGTTCTATATTATTAGTTAGGTCAATAAACGTAAACTTAAAAATATTGGCGGAGGATATTTAAATAAATTGAACTCCTAACGGACATAATCATCGGAAAGTGTTTTTATGGGAAAATAGTGCAACTACATACGTACAACTATTAGGATCATATAAATTATTATAAAAATAAATATTAAATAAAAATATTTATGAAAAACTTAAAAATAAATCTTTACCATACAAAGAAAATATATCAGTTCATCGTAGACAGTGAATCATCATATAAATTACTTTCTAACCGATGAATAATGATAAAATAAGATGGGGAACAAAAAAAATCAAACGATCGATGGTTGGAAAAGTAAACGAAGTGTAAACAAGTTTATGAGGAATCTTGGCAAATGAAAAACTTTGGAAAGAAGAGAAGAATAAATATAAGAAAGGAAACTCCAAAACCAAAAGCGACCACTTTGCATCACCACCGTTGCTTCCTCTCCTCTCTCGAATCTTCCACTAAAGTAGATTCCTATGCTTTTGAGATAATTATACATCGAGAGCTCCTCAAATTTTAATAGTGTAGAAAAAAGTTATTATATCTTCAGGCTGTGTTCTTTGGCAGATATAAATACACGTCAACAAGGACACACTGTCGCCTTAAAAGATTTAAAAATCCGTGTTCTCTTTCTTCTATTATTTCCTCTGCTTCCAAATTTATTAGATTTGCGATTCAAAAACTAGAGTTTTTTTTATTTTTTTGCTCTCGGCCAAAATATGAGCGATCCAAAGTATGCATATCCTTACCCGGCACCGGGAAATTACCCACAGGGTCCGCCCCCGGTAGTGGGAGTACCGTCACAGTATTATCCGCAGGGTCCGCCGCCACCGCCGCCTCCACCACCACAGCGGAAACCTGGTTTTCTTGAGGGACTGTAAGTGTTCACTAGATTTATTTGTTTCTATAATTAACCTTGCACATCATTATGGAGTTCAGTTCATTGATTAACTTTGTGGGAAAATCAGATAAATTTGTAATTTTAAGATATTTTGGAACTTATGAATAATGGTTTAGTGTAGACATGATCGATCTCCAACGTAGTTCTGAGAGAGGTTTCTCTTAAAACCATTGTGATGTGTGTTTTGGTTTTGCAGATTAGCGGCTCTGTGTTGTTGCTGCTTGGTGGATGAATGTTGCTGTGACCCCACCATTATATGCATTGATTAAGTTTCAAACAATCAAAATCAATCTTCGTCTATTTATTTGTTATGAGGTTTATGTAATAAGTGATGTAATTTAATGTGACTAATATCATGTTGCTTTAGGCTTAGGGTTGTCCTTAATACTCCATTATGTATTGCATATTTATGCACCTAAGAATAACATTGGTTTCTTGACCAAACATTAAAGAAAAAAAGGAACAACATTGGTCTTAATTGCACTCCTTTGAACTCGAGAGTTCTTTAGTAAAAAGAACCACACAACATTTTCTGAATTTGTGATTCGTTTTATACAGAAAAATAAAATGTGTTGGAAATGCTGAAATTTCAACTAGAAGTTACTACTAAACAAAATTTTGGGTTAAGGTGCTGGGTATGTGGCAGTACGTGGATATACATTTTATCCAAATAAGGAAGAATGGAGAATGACAAAGAAACATGTGTCCACTTCTGACCCAAACTCATCTCTTGGCTTTAGTGATAGAGAGAGCAGAGCTGATTTTGTTCGAATATTTAAAAAATTGAAACAGCTACCGATTATAAAAATATAGGGTCGTTAGGACCGATCATGTAATATCACTTATTAATTAAGCCAACCAAAGAAACAAGATTAAAAGGCTTTTGCTTCCCGTTATTGTTTTGGGAGCATTTGATACAAATAGAAACTATATCACCTTCGCTCCCTTATACTCAACCCCAATGCAGAGTCCAAAACCACAATTTCCTATATAAACTCTTCATCTTGCCAACACATATTTTAATACCAAAATCTGAAAGAGCCCATTAAATGAATGAAATGCTTTATCACAGTCACTGATATTTCATTTTTGGATCATGTTAGAATCCGTATCCATTTTGGTGTTGATCTCCTGTTCTTCTCGATCTTCTCGTTGTACTGGGAGATGACGTGTATGAACTGCTTGTAGAATACTTTGAAGCTGTCAGTAACTCCTGATGTTTTGGCATTCCTGTTGTAACCGATTCTGCTTCCAGTGGCAACTCATCTAGTGTCTGTTTAACCCACGAAACCATATGGTTATATTAACATCAAACAGCAATTCCTTTATGACAATTGAATGAATCGGGCTGGCTGAGAACATACCCTGTAAGCTTGCTGCAGAACATGAAGAGTCTCCTGTGTGCGTTTCCTCTTAACTGCTATCTCATCTGGCTCTTGCAACATTTCTTCAAACAAGTTCTCCCTGCACCAGGTGATACAACTTGCCCAGTTATAAAGAGACTAACCCAAATACAGATGTTAGGAGTACAAAAAAAACACGCATCACCTGTAAAGCTTTTTGATGAAGACATTGTGCAGCTCACGTTTTGTGTGGTTTACCTGAGTATTATACAGAAATGGTATTAGCATCTTCAAAGTTCGGCTACTTTAAGAGAGCAACAGGGTTATATTGCAAAAGATGGACTAACTGCTTTCCATACTCTTCAAAGAGAAAATTACAAAAAAAATTAAAGTATCAAATATCAAGGTGCTGATATGTTGTGTGAGTTTTTAATACTGCAAGAAACTTGGGGGAGAGACAAGGATACTTGCCAGGAAATGCATGATTGCTTTTGGAACGCAGTCCTCAATGTTCTTCCTTACAATGTCATAGTATGATTTTAGTAACAGCTTTGTTATCTGAATCTCAACTGCTTCCTGTTCTGAATGGGTTTCAGATGGCCTCAGGACAGCTGGGGGCTTCAGAAAAGCAAAGCAAACAGTGTGAGTCAAATAGGTAAGCATGCATTGGTGATATGAATCAACTAAGACGGTAGAGGAGACACACCTCCTTTAAATAGATCATCGATAAGTTCTGAGACATATCCTCAACAGCTTCACTGAATGGTTTGCTTAATAAGTTGTCTTTCGTAACTGCCCGACTATCAACCCCTCGAAAAATTGAAGGGATACCCCACCTTGAATCACTCGCATTTGCTATTATATATCAATTGTCCAATAAAACAACAATTAAACTCTACCCAGAATCATAACCTCTAAAACACATGGACAGACGATGTGTGCAAGTATGCAAGCAATTTCTGAGACATAACAAGAGATTCATCACAGCCAAATTTCTTTTAAAACATGTTAGATTATCTCTTGCATGGAATGGGAGGCCGAAAATGGCAGAGATAAGAACATTACCAGCTGGTGCAGCTTTTTCAACATCTGCAGATACAACTCCCTAGAACAAGTCATGAAATTAAGTGTCAAATAGTCACTTTTTGATTTTGAAATGTCTAATTTGCTAATGGGTCTTTAGGGGCCAACCCACAGTGCAAGACGATATATAGGATTTTAATTTGTATAACATAAGAAATGACATACCTGATCAGCAACAATTCCGTTTTGTCTACCGAGAAAAGTCCTAGATTTCACCTGACTCGCGGAAGAAGATGTTCTATCAGGCTCCGATGTGTCCTGCAAGATCATATTAAATACATAAGAAACACTGCAGAGCATATTAGAAACACAAACTAATTTTATTGTATTACTCAGAGTAATTCATACCTTTGGTCGCACAGGATGGGGAATCCTCGAAGACTTCACTTGTTGCATTGCAACCTCCACGGCCTTGGTTCCACCAATAAAATTTGGATGTGAAGTGTTTATGTAATCCATCTACAAACAGCACTCAAAAAATTAACACCACCACTAATAATTTAGTTTTAATTTTTTAAAGAAACTAATTAATCAAAAACAAGAAGATCACTGCTAAAGATTTAAAAGGCTCCTAATCAACCAACATGCAGAAATATCAGTCACAGAATCTCAATGGATAAAATTATTCTTGGGTAAACAAGTTCAATTATCATAGGGATCTTCAATATATTATACAGACCTCCATATCAATGATATCCCCGATCATTGCTTCTGAGGGTTCAAGACCTTCTCGCAGGAAATCCCTGATAACCTCATCCATGCGCTTTCTCAGGACCGGGAAGCGCTGTAACTCATTCATCATACATTTGTGGCTAATCTGCAGAGAAATTCATATTTATGAAGAAACTGAAATTAATCTTATCATTTATCAACAACAAAACCAGAAAAAACTCACCTTTATTAGCTCGTCAAAAATGAACCTAGCGCACTGAAGGCTAGGATCTAACAAACGAGATATCTGCCTCCTAACAAGAACTTCAAATGGAACCTATGCAGAATAGAATCAAATCAAGAGATTGTAATTAGATTTTATGGGAAGTTGAAAAGGTAAGGAAACATATGTACGAAAGCCCTGATAACCAGGATGACATCCACAAATGCTTAGAAACATGTTAAGAAACCTACGTCTGGAACAAATAATGCAGATCTTGGACCAGTTGCATTCTGGATTGCAGTCCGAATATCATCATCTGTCAAGTCTTCACATGGATCAACCTCCTGAAAAGACAATGTGAAGGAAGTCAAAACACGCCAAATCTACAGGAATTCACTTCAAGTAGCTCCGACAACATACACAGACTAAGCAAGTAGAAAAATCACTATCTAGCCATAGATGTATGATGAATGAGTTAGCTAAGAAAAGGAAAATTTATAACTGTCTAAAAGCTCAAGGAAAAAAATTTAAAGATGTCCAAGCGAACCTCCAAACTTTTAACAAAGATTGATTGGAAAATATAGTGAATTCTTGCTCCTCCAGAGAGCTCGGACGTAGACATTTCTTCACTTTTCCCTTCCACCAATGAAGAATATGCTGTTTAAAAAACAAATAACTGTCAGACTCACTACAAACCAAAGAAAGCATAAACAAATATCCCTTGTCTCAACTCAAATATCACATATTACCTTCACAGTACTTAGAGAGAAAGTTGAGGAGGAGAGCTCCTTGACCAGCCTAAGGATATCAAAGACAGTAAAGACCCACAGAATAGGATAAGTTTGACTAGTAAAAGATTGAAAAAATTCTCATAGAGACGAAGCAAGTTACAAAAAGAATGAAAAAGTAGCATATAAGAAAGTCCGTTCAATATGTAAATAATTACCCTGGATTCTGTAACTTCACCATAACTCTGATGCTCCTTGGCTGTAGCAACTAAAGCATTACTTATACGCGACTTCAAATCCGGAAGCAGAACCTTGATATGTTGAACAAGGATCTAAAGAAAAAGTAACAGAAAGGATAAATTTTATTAGACATCTTCTAATGCAATAGATACCAATGCCAGATATGAAATCTACGGCATGCCATCTATTAGAAGCAAAAAAGGTAAAAAGACTAGTCAATCAACAACAAAAATCATTATATGAATCAAATTTCATAATATGCAAATGATCTGATTCCCAAAGATATACATTTGAGGGCAAAAAAAGATATCCTGCTAAGGCCCTTATTCCAGTAGAATCTGTAAAAGCCATGTAAGTAACCCTAAAAAGTGAATAATGCATAGCTAACTCCAGCATTAACTCATAGAAAATATTTCAACATGGAGAAAGTCCCCCCAATGCCTTACTGAACAATGAGTTAATTGAGAGAAAAAAAAGAACTCTCAAAACTGCAGAATATACCTGATTTAACTTTTTCGCTAGCTGAGGAATACCCAAACGATCGGTAAGACCATGGTAAACCTGTGTATATACAAAAAAAAATAGCTATAACCAGGAAAAAAAGAGTAAGAGTAGCAGAAAGGGAATATACAAAATGATGCAATCATACTGGACGACTCCGGAAGAATTTCTCCTCTGCAATAAGTGCTTCCTTGACTGTGCGGTTTAGCAAAATATCCTGTTTAAAAAAATAAAGATCAAAGTAATTTTTTACACTGTATGCAGAGGCCCAAAAAAAAAAAAAAAAGAATTATCCCCATAGCATTGAAATGATTCGTTTGAAAATAAACAAACAAGCACAAATAAAGGTAGAGTAATAAAAAGTAAAGGAAGATTCAGCGTCCTATATGATAACAATTACTAATTAGCAAGAGAAGCATAAGAAAAACAAGTACAGAAGCAGAAGTATGTTTGCTCAAGTCACATTAACGAAAAGCTACAATATGCAAAGCAAATACATTAAAGTAATTGTTGGAGCAACTAAAGGTTTACCTCCTGGCAACGATTAACGACTCCTACATATCCAAGTCGTAGAGGAACAACTTTTCCAAGTAGGAGATTTCGAGCATCAGTACCTTTGTCCATAATATCCAACTGAAAACATTATAAAAGAATATAGTAAAACACAAGAAAAAGTGGGACAGCTATCTTTACAACCAAACTACAATGATATTTAACCAAATATCTGGACAAGGAATATGCACCTTTGTGATTACACCAATCGTTCTATGACCTGAAAGACAATAAAGACACATGAAAGGTGAAGAAGATGAGTAATGTCAAATACAACTCATCAAAGACATCATTTATTTCTTGTCATTGGACTAGTTAGCAAAACTCACCATCAGGATCAGCATTTGCTGCAATTTGAAGGGCATCCGAGTTTGCTAAATCGGAATTTGCAGGGGTAACAGCGAGTATCAAGCAAGTAGGCGCCTTGATGTAAGACAAGATCATCGTTCTAATACGTGCTTCAATGTCGGTTGGCTGGTCACCAACTGGCACCTTGGTTATACCAGGTAGATCCACAAGCGTGATATCCAATACATTAGGTGAATAAATTTTCAAACGAATCTGTTTGTCAGCTACACCTTTGTTCTCTCCTACTAATCTATTCGTCTCAGCCTACAAAGATATTGCATTCAATACATTAAGAGCATCAAAGGTAATGCGTTCCAATACACTTAGCAAGCAGAACCAAAATTGGAATTTCAAAAAAGAGAGAATAAAAAAACCTCAATTTCTCGACGTATCTCAGAGAAATCATAGATACGTGTGTCTTTAGGAAGGTGAAGAAACTCTCCCCACTCGTCATCAGATCCACCATTAGAGCGGCCTTTGGTCTGAAGGAGCTGGAGAACAAGAGGGCGACGTGTGCAGATATCATTTCCACGAGGGAGAAAGTCACGGCCGACGAGTGCTTCAAGGACGCTAGACTTGCCACTGCTCTGGCTTCCAACAACAGCAACCTGAGGAAGCTCAATTGAAGACTGGCTTCCGAGCTGAGCAAATATGTCCTGTAGCTTATTTACAATCGGAATCACGGAGGATCCTAACGGCGGGGCTTTGCTAGAGGTGGTGGCGGTGGAGGACGAAGGAGGAGGAGGTGTAGACGGAGGAGTCTCGCCGGTAACTTCTTCAATAGTCATCGATAGATCGGATTTGAATAATAAATGAAAAGGCTATAGGGTTTTTGGAAAATTTGGGTAAAGAGTTCGTGAAAGAGGGAAGAAACTGGAAAGAGAAGGTCAATACTGGAATCTTCGTGCTTAACTCTATCGAGAAGACAGATCCTTTTTCACGAATGGTAGAGCTAATTTGCTAATTTTTTTGTATCTCGTTAATATACTAAATTACAAAAAATATATGTATAGTATATACTTTTTACTTGGGTAAGAGTTTTGAAACGTGAAGAAGCCGCATTTCCTTGGAGATACAACTTAATCACAATATTAAAATAATCTTATACTATTAAAATTTTCTAATAAGCACTATATTACCTATAGCCAAATACTACTTCATCAGAATTTGAATGAGATAGTTTTATGATTACATCCAAGATTTTTCATTATATTAAAACATTAAATATTTTAAATAATTATTAGTTTTCAAAAATTAAAATTTAGATCTATAGTGTATATATTACACTCTCCATATGTTGTGTAATTCTTATATATATATATATCATTTCAATGATATTTATACTATAGCTATATGTTAAAAATTATGACAACTAAATTATACATCTATATTTGATAATATAACTAGAATATTGTAATGATTACTTTTTTAAAATTGAATATTTTGTTCATAAAAATAGTTAGTTATATTTTTGATTTAAAAAAATGTTTTAACATGCCATGCACCGAGGTAAGAACACCAGATTTCAATTTTCAATTTTCAATTTTCATTTCTTGATTTCAAATCTCCAGCAAATCTTCTAGTTAAATATGAAATTAAAGATTACCATCAGTAAACTATGCCACCTCCAGATGGTAAAAAGTAAATAATTTCACTTGTTCTCAAGTGTAGTTGGTTATTCTTTTATTAATAATATGGAGGAGACATTGTCTCCCTCTGCTTACCAAAAAAAAAAGAAAAACTTTATTTTTCTTCTATTCTAAACATCAACATTTGCTTTCATTAATCAAGTGAGTTTACATATTCATCTTAAGGTTGATTTATTGGTAATGGAAGCTTAGTGAATACATATATATATATATATATATATATATATTGGCTTGTTTGAGTCTCAAAGCGGCCATTAGATCTTAATTTTTGTAAAAAATATTTAATCTTACTAGGTGTTTGATATAATCATTTTACGAATGGTAGAACTAATTTTTATTTGAGAAGCTAATTTTTGTATCTATTTTAAACATCATCAACTTCTCATTTCTATTCTAAACTACAATAATATATATATATATATTATATAATTTTACTTGGGTAAAAAGTTTTGTAAAACGTGAAGAAGCCGCATTTCACCTTGGAGAAAAAATGTTAACTTAATCACAATTTCAAATAATTAAATATAAAATTAATGATCACCGTCAGTAAGCTATGTCACCTCGCGATGGTTTAAAGTAAATAATCTCAATTGTTCTCCAGAGTCTGCTAATAAAAAAAAAAAATTCTTCTATTCTAAACATCAACATTTGGTTTCATTAACAAAAGTGAGTTTACATATTCATATTCATCATAAGGTTACTTTATTGGTAATGGAAGCTTAGTAAATGCATATATATATATATATATATATATATATTTCATCTACTATGTATATATATACTAAACTTTCATCTAATAATCATTAAAATGATGTAAAATTCGAATGTTAAATCGTCGAATCATCATAACCCTATCATTTAGAGAAAAAAAAAAACCGGCTGACGTCCTATCGTTTTTAAGGTTTCAACCCGGTTAAAGAAACTTTGGTACGATAAATTGTTTTTGGAATAATTTTTGTTTTTGTGTAAGTTGAAAATATTTAAAAGTAATGTGGGGGCCTTTTTAAGAGGATAGGAAGACAGAAATAATAATCATGAGACACCAATTTGGAGGAGAAAGGATCTGTCATCAGAGCTGTCTTTATTATCAGATTGAAAAGGTCTCTCCTTCCTTCAACCCAAGGAAGAAGAAGAAGAAGAAGAAGAAGAAGAAGAAGAAGAAGAGAAAGGATGAACGTAGAAGAGGAGATTCAAAAACTGGAAGAAGAGATCCATCGTCTTGGTTCTCTCCAGACCGATGGCTCTTACAAGGTCTTTCTTTTCTCCTCCCTACTCTTAGATGAGATCTCCCTAAATCTGGAATCTCTCTATTATTTCAGTTTCAATCCCATCCTCATATTATCGCCTATTGCTCTTTTCTCCCTCAGATCTCAAAAAATGGTTGTTTGATAAGATAATATAAGATCCTGATGACTGATTCTGATTTGTTCATTTTTGGGATTTAGGTGACCTTTGGAGTGTTGTTCAATGACGACCGATGTGCCAACATTTTCGAAGCATTGGTTGGCACTCTTAGAGCCGCAAAGAAACGCAAAATTGTGGCTTTCGATGGTGAACTCTTGCTTCAAGGCGTTCACGACAATGTTGTGATCACCCTCCGACCACCGCCAACTCAAGCTGCTGTTGCTGCCTCCTCCTCCTAAGTTCAAGTTTTTGCTTTAAATCTTTATTTCCTGTCTGTGTAATGCAATGATAAAACTCCCAAGATTAATCAACGATTTTCTTTGCTTCTCTCTATTGGCACCAATTGTATGCATATTTGCTTGAGCTATTGTTCAGTTTTTGCATGCAATGCAACCAAGACACTAACAAAAGAAAATTATTCTCTTTTTCTCTACCTTATAAACTGAAATATACAAAGGAAATATTATAACAGCTCTTACCAAGTTCATATCCAAAATATAGCGCAATCTAGGAGAAACATACATTAATTTACATATATATCTCTATGAACTTATCCAGCTTTACAATCAAGTTTCCTTTCTGACCCAAGTCTTCAGAATCCAACTAACTGACTGCATCATCAAAGAGTCTCCTGCGTGTCAATTTTTTCCCCAATTTAGGTACCTTAAGCCAAGGCTCCACAAGGATAAGAGCCAGCGACGTGCTCATCACTGGTCCCAAAAGATAAAGAGTAAACCCTAGGCATAACCAATCCCATGAATCTGCAAATAATCAAAACCATTTCAGTTATACCTTTCTCACGACCTACTTGACATCTACCTAGTATCTAGGACTACACTTACAATTGTTATAGCCATGAGAAAGCCCTTCAGATTGTACAGCGAGAAGACAAAAAAAAAACACTAGGCTTGAAGCCTTAGGCGGTTGAAGAACATCACAAAGTGATATTCAGGTGCCCAATATACAAATCCAACAACGGGTCCTCCTTTTACATACTGCATCAAAACAATATATATCAACAAACATATCACACGAAACATGTCATTAATACATTTTGAGTTTGGATCATGGACAAGTGAGATGAAGAGAGAAACCTTTCCGTCGAGGATAACAAGCTCGCCATCTACCCATCTTGGATTACGAAATCCAGGATCAGCAAGCCTACCTTGTCCTTTATATCTAGCAATCTGTATTTTTTTAAAGAAAAACTCCATTATGAAGCTACACAAACCAGAACTCTAATAAGTAAACAAAGCTTAATCATAATGTTCGATAGTTGTTTGTAAGCACACCACTCCAAATTCTTCGGGGATGAGTCCTTTATGTGGGAGCTCATAACGCCTACCGATCTTTGCGCGAAATGCTACCTGTCATGAGATAAGACTGTGGTAAGGGACACATCATGACATTGCAATAAAATAGCACTTGGAAAGACCAAATAAAAGGTGATATTGCAAGTGAGCAAGTGTACATTTATATATCCAAGTGAATACTAAACATAATGTCCCTTTTACCAGATTGGCAACACAGTATCTTTTGATTCATCTATCACCAACTATTGTAAGTATGCAAGTACTTAACTTAACACCTCATACTAGAGCAAACATAAAGCTAACCTTCCCAGCAGGTACATAAGGATCTCCAGTTAACTTCACAGCTTCGACATATTCATAAAATTCAATATCTGTTGGCTTCTTAGATTCTTTTCCACCTTTCCATTGGCCAAATTTTCGTTTTAAATGAATTACTTCTGATGTATACAGCCCATGTGCGCCAATATATAGTCCTGGATAGAGAAGAACATAAGACATTTCAAATCCGTTTCATACTGAGCTGATGTGAGAAAATGTAATAGCTTAGGAGCCATCAATTTGTAGTTTCCCATTTTCATTTTCTTTAGATGCAAAAAAACGCCACATTCAATAATTTTACTCACGCACCGTCTAGAGGATCTAGCGATGGCGTCACATCAATGCGGCAGAATTTTGTCAAACCCGACAACTGTTGATGGCTTTGAGCCTGGCTGAGAGTGAGGCTTAATAGCTCCCCAACATCCTTAAGCATCTACAAAGCAAATTTATAGAATAAGCTGGGACTCCCATTTTCTAGTGAAACAAAAACGAATAAATCAGCCAAACAGCAAAACAAACCTTGAGAGAGATCTTCTTCTCTTTCTCAATGGATTTGGCCAGATCAACCATAATGTTATCAATTCTGCGTCTACTTTGGCGGTTACCTTTTCCATCAATTAATGTACCTTCCACACCCTTAGACTCTTGTACGTTTAGATCTTTCTCTAATCGAAGATAAAACGAAGAATTCTTCACAGATTCCAGATTGGCAGGGGATCGAAGCGACTCTTTAGGAGGTTGGTTTCCAGAAAGCCGATCAACAATATCGCCTATCACAAATTTAACTGCGATTTCTCTCCCTCCGTTGTTGTCAATAATTTCATCCGTCACAGATTCCAGTTCGATGTCAGTATTTTTTTCATTGCTCTCAGCCTTAGTTTCATCTTCCACTTCTATATCTTCTATATCGAAATCGTTCTCTTCATCTTCTTCATCAGCTATCTGCTCCATAACTTTTGAGATGAAATCCTTGTCTACCTTTCCAGGCGCAGTAACTTTCATAACCTTGACTTTGACCCCAGGAATCATATCTCGCAGGAAGCTCTGGAAACCAGAAGATTCCTCAAGGAGATCAGAATCATCATCTGAGTTATCACTCTCTTCATCTTCACTACTCTCGACAGCAAGATTACCTGTATCTTCCTTCCTCCCTGGTGAAGTAAAAAACCTACCAGAATTCAATGTTCTGGAGGGTATAGTTGGAACGTCGGGAAAGATCTCTTTCCATTTCAGGTACACGGCCTGGAGAAGCACACATTTCAGTTTAATATTGAAATATATCTGATATCTCCATCTAGATATTCTAGACACATTTTTCTTGAAGTAACGTAGAAAAATTAAACTTTGCTAACTACTCAAAAAGGTCAGCTTTCTATAAAATCCCCAAGTTCTTCAAATAAACTGGAGCATGGTTCTCCCAACTACTCAACTTGGACAGTAACTCCATAGGGTTAAGGAGGAAAAAAAACCTGCTTTTTGTAGTTCCCTTTTCCATCAAGTGTCAGAAAGATTTCAAAAAGAGGAGCACCAGCAGCACATGTACTCAGCTGCCTGAGAGAGAAATGGTTGTCATATAACACAACTTTTTCAAAACAAAGAATGACTTCGGCTTTTTGATACACAAAACCCTCACTGCTACAGATAAATTGATGAGCTAAGAAGATAGAATTACCGAGGATTATAACTTCTTGCTACATATCTTCCATGCTCTGCAGTAATTTGAACAATAAGACCAAAAGGATCTTTGACATCTTCAGAAATACCTGACCACCACCCTAACTGCAAGCCATATAGAGAAGACGATGTAACACCTCAACCAAAAAGAAATTGTAAGCTGAACCACGGTTATAAAAAAAGAAGAAAAAAAACAAATAATGAGCTCACCAACCCAGCACCAGCTTTGTCTCGCAAATACACAGCATCCTTGTAACGCTCTTCTAGAACAGCTCTCTATCCCAAATGCAAAAATGGAATCTTTCAGAATGAAATGATGTTTCCCCAATAATGAATCACATTTTACATGGAAGAAGAGTAATTACATTAAAACTGAGCATCATTCTGCCAACAGCATCATTAGTAGCTGCAGCAGCAATAGCGACCTTGAGCCTCGCAGCATCTTCATAATCTTCTCGTTTTATGGCTCTCTTTAATTGCGACTGTAACCAAATACAAAATCCCCGCAATTAGATACCATGTAACCTTCTAAAGAATCCTAACTACAATTTCAGCAATGATAGATACAATCATCAATATGAACCTTAAGGACGGAGAGAAGACGGTCTTGGTCATCGACTATTTCGAAATGCTTCTTCCATCGCTCCCAATCCCAATCATCTCCTTCCTTGTTGAGATTCTCCGATCCTTGGTCGTCCCCAGCATCCTTATCCTGAGTCGTGTACCAACTCAAGACCGAATCGAAGCGTTTGATGGCGCTCTTGAGGACATCCTGAATAGCAGATTCCCATCTAGGATTATCATCGGAAGAGGATGAATTGCCGCCGGAGGAGGAGGAGCAGCGGCAGAGGGCGGTAGGATCAGGGAGACGTTGAGGGTAAAAAGGTCTTTTGGAGGGAGTAAGTCTAGATGACGTGGCAGCAGCGGCGGGAGAGAAAACGAGATTTTGAGACGGCGGCGTGGATAAGGAAGACATCGCCGGAGAGAGAGGTCGTGTGGTGTTTGGAGAATAATTTGTGTTGTGTGGATGATATGGGCTTTTTCGTTCTCCAACGGAATCGTCTTGTGTTTTTAACCACCCAAACGGCAACGTTTTTCTTATTTATTTCACTTGTCTGAATTTTTTTTGCCGGGAGAGAAAATACTTATCCAAAGGCTAGCTACATAAAATATCTACTCTTTTCGTCAAATTTTTTTTGGATTGTGTTAAAACTTAGAATAGAGTACACTATTATACTCCATCAAATTTCTTTGGTTCAGTTTTTGACTGAATGTTTCCTTAGAGATTATACATTATATATGCAAACACTTTTTATTTGACTAGGATAAATCTATTTTATCATGAGTTATATGTGTTACAGTTAGAATTGTTCTCCATGGTATTGGCTTATATGTTGCTATAGCAAGAGCCAATCCTACATAGAAAGAGGCCATGCCCAACTTCATTAAAATCTCTTGGTGGAGCCTCTCAATAGCTGTATGATGTTTATAGGGATAAAATCGTTTGTTATATTTTGTGCATATCACATCTACTACAAATATCTTGAACTGCATTATAATAATGTTGGAGTTGGATGATTCACCAACAAAAAAAAAAATTATAATAATGTTAAGGGAATATAAACAGCAAACACAGTTGCTTATATCCAAAAGAGGGAAGAAGAAAAAAAAAGAGGAGACTTGAACGGGCGGTGAAAGAATCCAGCTTTTCCCAGTCACCCACCACACTTGTCCATCTCTTAAACCAATCACATCGCATCGATCGCAACCAACAAGCTTCCCCATTTTCGATTTCAGATGGAGCCGAGGACTGAGGAAATCGAAGAAACTCCCGCCGGACCTTCCACCGGATCATTGACATCGAGGCTCGGAAAAAGGGCAGACCCTTTCCTTGTTGTTTGTAGATGCTTCAGCCTCGTTACCTCTCTCATCGCCATTCTCTGCGTTGTTGTTAATGTTCTCGCTGCCGTTCGCTCTTTCCGAGACAGCCACGATGTAATCTCTCCTTCTCTTCTCTATCTCTATCTCTCTGTGTGATCTTTGTTTTCTGAAGCTTTTATCGTTTCCGAGCAGCTATTCGATGGAATATTCCGGTGTTATGCTGTGGTGATTGCTTGTTTTGTTGTTCTCGCCGAGACTGAATGGGGATTCATCCTCAAATTTTCCAAGGTTTCATCTTTTTTGCTACTCTATAAAATGCTCCTAATTCTTACAAATCTTTAATTTTCTTTACTCTTTACAAAGGTTCTTGAATACTGGGCTGGGAGAGGAATGCTTCAGATTTTGTAAGTTACATATAGCTTTGTAACCTCATTTTTGTACTTCTTGTGATGATGAGACCATTGCTCGGTTGCTATAAATTTATATATATATATATATATATATATTTGTTTGGTCATTTCAGTGTTGCTGTGATGACAAGAGCTTTCCCTGACTATATGACTCAGAAGAAGGATCTCCTGCTTCTACAGAATATCGCTAGCTACTTGCTCCTTGCTTGTGGTGTTATCTATGTCATATCAGTACGATTTCACATTTCATCTTTAAATATCACATCTGCGTATATCTGTACATGCCTTTTCTGTTGAATCTTAAGTGAATTTTCTAGCATCTTATTTGAAGGACACCAGCTTGTTTTATGTGATTTATGGATTTGTCCGGTATGAACCCATGTTAGCACTTTAGGATCACTTGGATGACTCTTGAATTTGGAAAAATCTCTAAACTATAATAATAAATGAGCTTCTTGGGAAAGGTTTTAGTTGCCAGCTTTGTCGTTTATGCTTTCACTGTCGTCAATCTTTGATAGTTGTCTCAACTTCAGGGAGTTCTATGCATCGGCTTTCTGAAGCGTGCTCGACAGCAGAAGGAAATTTCAAGAGAACAAGCCGTCAAGGATCTTGAGGCAAGTATTTGAATGTCTATTTGCATCATTATCATCCTATTCTAAACAAATTTATTGACACTTGTTGTTGTTGCAGGAGATAGCGCGACGCAGGGAAGAGTTGGAACAATTGCTCTTGGAGCATAGGACTAGAGACGACGTGTGAATGTGATCGCAAGTACACCTTCATTCAATGGACGACTTCTGTTTTTATGGATTGTGTCAGCTCTCTCTCTCTTTTCATCCTCCCACTTGGATAATAACTGCAGTTTTTTTTTAACCTTTGATATTTTTCGTATAAGAGACAAGAGCACTATTGAATATGTATTTCGACATATTGATGTAATTTAGTTGCAGTATATATAGATTGAGTTGAAGAGTTTTCATAATGTCTTAGGAATTCTTCATTAATCTAAAGCCTGTAGAATTTGCAGTAGAAACCAACATGTTCAATACTGAATGAGTGACTGATGTTTTTTAGTTTTACCTTGGCCTCCAATGCAATCTCATCCTCTGCATCAGAATGTATCTGATACAAGAACTTTATCATATGGAAACGCTCTTGAAACTCCCCAAGGAAACGAAAGTCCACTACCAATCTAGCTGATCCGCAGTCCGGATCCATCTTCATTGCCTTGTGGAAGAAGAAAAGGAGATCAATTGGTTTTACATCCATAATCAATGAATTCTTCTCACCAAAATTCTGGAAGATAGAGAGGAGGCTTAAGCTATCCCGAGAAAATAATTTGAACAAACAGCATTGATGTAATTTAGTAGGAAGTATATTTAGATTGAGTTTTAAGAGTTTTCATAATGTCTTAGGAAGCCTGTGATATATTTTAAGAGTAAGCTAAGCAAAAACAATATTAGGAGTACTATAAAATGATAGTTGGTTCTTCTACTATATATTAGGAAATACTAATCGCATTAGATTGGCGATATTCATCTTCACTAAAATATATCAATCAAGTCTTTGACCTCTTGGCCATCACATTTAGGACTTGTAACTACGGAGTTTTCTTTGTCTGAGCTTCTCTCATCATCAGACAACACAAGAAGAATGTTATCATAACAAGAGGCAGCAGTTAAATCTCTACTCTTGTTCACTTTTTTTCCGATCGATGCTGAATCATACTTGATTTCTCTGCTTCTATGAATATCTGCGGATTCTCCAGTAACTATAAGCAACTCATCATCATCTTCTCCTTTCGCCTCATCTTCAACTTCATACGAATCTTGAGAATCAGAGACGTATTCTACTGAAACAGTTTCTTCCTCATCACTGTCCTCAATGTAAAGTGTTTCTATCTCTTCACCAATAGATTCTTCTATCTCCATTGGCAAATGGGTTTCTTGAACTTCTTCCTGGTCGGAGAGAAAGTATATAATCGCTATCAAACATAAGATGGTTAGCAGTAAAAGCTAATTTGAAGACACAGAAAAGGTAACTACCACTATAGGCGACATAAAGACCTTTATGCGCTTAGAAGACTTAGGGTCATAACCTCCTGCGTAAAAGTTTTCTTTTCTAAGAATCAGATCTGGAGAGGAAGTCTTTGTTTGGGGAATGTCTGTGACGGTTGATGAGGAACCATCCAATGGTTTTCTCCAGTTACAGACCTCAATCACATTCTTGCTTCCCTTTTCTTGCTCCTTCTTATCGGAAACTTCACAATCAGCTGGTTTACTTTTGGAATTAGCTGGAAGAATACTTGGATCATGACCTTTGTGGAAATTGTAAAGCAGTTCTCTGATGAATCTACGCTTACGTGAAGCTTCCTTCGCAGGAAACCAATTCTTAGTTAGCTGAAAAGAAGCAGAAAACAAATTAAACCATCCCCTTCAAATTACTGTTTCTGCTGGAGTTATTTCATATCCTAAGAAAAATGAAGATCTTTGCACAAGTACGTGTAAAATCACATACACTACCGCTCAATAAGACTCCACACTGAACGTTTATAAGATTCTCCTCGTTTGTTCCACTTCTCAAAAATATCTTTTGTGAAACAGATAATAGTTGCCAGGACTTAATACGGCCAACAGAAAAGAAATACCAAATGCATGTTTCAATAGTGACTCTTAAGTTTAAGGAAATAGTACCCGAACAATGTTCTGCTCACTACGGCACAGTAAATTCGTCAAGTCAAATGCAACTACATCATATCCAAGGAGATGGAAAAAAGACAACTTACAAAATTTTCCGATCTTGTGATAAGGGAAGGATTGAATTCAGCAGGAGCTTGAGCCACAAAAAGATCCAAATAGTGGAGCAAAAATAGGCCACAGTCAAACGAATTCTCTTGTTGCGGGAGCTGAATTTGTCAAATGAAGCAATAGCATTAGAAAAGCCATTGAACAAATTTTCACAATGTCTACAATGAAAAGATTGGTTGAATCCACTAGAATAGTAACATGTTTATCGAAGAAAGGCTACCGAAACTGATTTGATATATTACACACAAACAAGTCTATCGACTAAAGCTTCACCTATCAAGCTCATTCATTTGTTGCACGCATACATGCAGGGGTACTATGTAAACGAGGATAATTTAGAACCAAAGCTTTACACAATCATGACATAATTAAATTAGTTTTGGCATGTGACTTCTATCTGAGCTCAAGATTATTTCATACTTGTTAGAAGCAATACCTCAAGTGAGATGGACTGCAAATTTGGAGCACTTGAGAAATCAATTGTTGTGTTTCCATGCCTCGATTTCCACTCTTCACGTAGGTAACTGCGATCACATGGTGGACATATTAGTAGTTCACTTATGATGTACAACAAATATTCAGGATAAAATGAAAATCCATGCACCTGACTTGGTATGATAATGAAAAGTGAAAAAATGAAAGAATTAAAAAGATGTGCATGGATTATAAATTAGTGAAGACGTTCCATGATAAAAGAAATAGAATCATGAATTGCAAACCCAACACCCCATAGTCAACTTTGATCACAAAAGAAAAATCCAGCCTCCAATGCATAATTTGCATCAAGCACTATATTAACCAGCAATAACTCGAGTGACCAGATTTAAATTTATTGCGAATTAAAATGGTCTCTTGAAATCCAAATGTCAAGAACGTGCAAATGCACTGGCTGTGAACTTAAATGAAACATTTTAGATCATACCTCGGAAAAATGTTTATGAGACCACCTTTGTGGCTTCCTTTAATTGAGTCCAGATGCAAGATGCAGGGAACCCTTGGTGGGTTTTCGACTTCATCATCAGCAGAGGGAAAATTTATTTATAAGCTGTATAACTAAGTTCAAGAGCATAAGAAAATAACATAGCGAGTTAATCTTACCATGAGAAGGAACCAATTCACCGGGATGACAGATGATAATCAGACTCCAGTGAAAACTGCATCAAACGCAAGTATAAGTCATCTTATAAGCGGTAAGAAAAAGTTCATGAGTGTGAAATATGTTTCACCTGCAGTTTATAGGAATAAATATATAATCTTTTTCAAAAAGATTCAAATTCTTAGTCCACTTCTGCACACGTTGGTATGCCTCCCTTCCTCCAAGCGTGCTAGGTGAACCTTTGTCTAAGTTAGCAAGCTTACGGAAAAAGAAACAATTGAAAAAGTGGAATCTGCCCCGTTCCTCTGGTGGAATTTTACTCTTAAGGTACCTGCGAGTATTAAACCCAACTTTACAAGCTGCTTACTACTAGCTTATGCATGGAAAAGGAAAATATAAATGAAAACGAATATAATAGGACAAGGTTTTAATTATAATGCAAACCACTAGCATGTACTCATGCTACATTTTTTGTCAACGGCATAACATGTACTCATGCTATACAATTTTTGCATTATTTTCAACATACAAGAGGAGAACTAACTTTTGACTCATGAAAAGTGGATGGACCTAGTCTCTACAGATACAGTTTTTATTTCCTTCAAATGTCAAATCAATGGAAAGATAGTAACTTACTTGATATAAAAATCAATGATGGTATCGTTGATGAAACGTCTTGGCTTCAGAAGCTCAATATCTTGCTTCCTAACTACTACAGCATCTGGTTCTCCTTGAGGATATACTAGATCTTCAAATGAATCAGCGAGACTGAAGATCAGAATACAAAAAGCACATATCAAGAGGTAAGATAAAACTGAATCAGCGAGACTGAAGATCAGAATACAAACAGCACATATCAAGAGATGAGATAAAGTTAAAAGGGGTTATTCGAGAATATTATAGTTCATACTCACTTGGTGAGTGAAGTTCCTAAATTGTGTCCGCTAGAAGCACTTTCCTCACTTTCCCTGTCAACATTCAACAACGACAAATTAAAAGTTAGAACCCTTCAGACATTTTTCCTATCTTAAAATTTAATCTCTCTCATTTTCTTTCTGCCTAAACTTTTATAGAATTTGAGCTATAAGTGGTCCTTGTTAATATAGTCAAAATCCCTTTTCTAAATAAATTCATACATCTTCCAATAAATCTATCTAGCGAAAGAGGAAACAGTTAACGTAAGAGAACTTCTTATAGGACAGCACAAACATAATTTGTTCATTATGTCATCAATTCTATTAATGATGTGGAAAATAGAAAAAAAAATAATACTTAAGGACTTGAGCAAAAGACCAGTTGAGTCATATACCACCAACATAATAATGATAGAAGGAAAGTAAGCGTGGAGAACTGCAATGAAGATACTAAGACAATGTTGTCAATAAGTATATCTTGATGACTTACGTTATAGTATCAAACCAAATATCCTTGTATCTCGGCTCCAGCAATTTGATGGTTTCTACTTCTTTAGACCATCTAGGGTCATAAACGGAGAATTTTAGGAGGTCAATGCCTGTCAGCATGGCTTAGATGTTAGTTAGACTAGAGTTAAAGTTGTAAACATCAAAAGCTACCAATAGAGAGATATGATGTGAATCATGTGATGCCCTTCTTTTCAGCTAACAGTTTCCAATATAAGAACCCCCCCCTCCCTTGCGTGAAACTAAAGAAAAACTCTCGTACTTAAGCCACACTAACAAAAAAAAAAGTTAGCTTTATGGTAAACCTGAAATCTCGTTCTCACTGTCGACTCCTTTAGGATCCCTGGACTTCAGAAGGACGTTGACGAATGCAGTCTCAACCTAAAAAACAACTTAAATATCATTAAAAACCCATCAACCCATAAATGAAGCTCTAGCAGAACGTACCTCTAAACACCACTGAGACTCAATTTTGATGATATCTTCTATTGTCCACTGAGAACTAAAGGTCTCTTTAGTTGCATTTACAGATGAACTTTCAACATTCATACAGTTGCGTGAAAATGTTAACTTAGAGTTTGTACAGTATATATCTCCATATATAATAACATCAGGTGTAATGAGAACTTGGGAATTCTCGGAATCCTGTAAATGCAGAAAAAAAAAAAAAAAACATGAGCTACTGTCTGCATATAAGCCCATGTGCATAACTCTTGAAACAAACAGTAAATCGACAATTTTTCAGAGGAATCAAACCTTATGGTTTTCATCTTGTTTGTGATTCTTAAAATGCCTCTAATATTTTTTTAAAAAAACAGTGCTTATTAGAAAAGACTTACAACTTCATGTGGATCAGAAGCAGAAGTTGTGGCTTCTTCTCCAGTTGAGGCTAAAATAATTAAAAAAAAAAATTCTTTAGAGCAAGAAATCTTGAAGGGAGAAACAGCAAAAGAAAGACTGAAGCTAGATATAGAAAACTGAATGCTACAAAACCTTCATCATTTTCCGACAGAGATGATGAAGTTAATGAATTGATTCCAATCCTTTCGTGGGAGCCATCGGAGATTACATTAATCAGGTCACCCTGCAATATATTGTCGAAAATAATTAGAAAGTTTCTTGACAATCTTACTCCTTATAATAACTCCTTCATGACTGCATGACAAAGCCTCACAGTTCCATGTCTGCTGAGTTCACACCTTGACTGTTCTTCTTTTGCTGAGACTGCATAAACCCAAATTAGTTTAGCCAAGCTAGATGACAAGTAGAATATAAGATAAAAAGAATAATGATCACTGGAAAGGAGCTTCTGCAGCAACTTATATAGACAATCAGGGATGATAATTCATTTTTTCATATGACCAAATACTTTAACCACAAATGACAATTTGAAACTCCACATTTTGCCCAGAACAATTTCATCATTTGCAGACGAGAACTATCCTCCAGAACGTAATTTTCTTAATTTTACCTTCATCATCAATAACAATGTGGTCCACTTCTTTTTTCTCGCTTCGGGTGTCCTGAGCAACTGCAATAGAAAGATACAACACAAGAATAAGCTCTTCGTTCACTTGTGTTGCCATGTAAAACTTGATGCATAACTCTAAAATGATAAGTAGGGTATAACTTTAGATACATCACAAACAAAAGTGAATAACTCTTGAATCAAACATTCGTTTCCCAGATGTTAAAAACGAAAATTCGACCAAATAAATATCTTGAGTAAAAGACCACCTCGATCTTCCGATTATCATAAACCCAATACATTTCCAGGGTACCCAAAAACCAATTGAAACAAAAATTCAATAGAGAATTCATAGAAGAGACACTTACAGAGTCGAAGAAAGTCATACTTATCGATGGGGCAGGAGGTTTTAGTAACTGGGGAATCAAATTTTCGAAGGAGTTTCTTAGACATCTCTTCAACACGATCGTCCTCGTCAGTGAAATCGAATACTCCAATCTGCTTGCGCTTACGGCGGGATTTAACAGACGGCAGAAGAGTCATGGCCAGCAGAATACTGAGTTTGAGTTCCGACGGCAAGAGAAGGTTCGAGGCGTATTCGGTACGATGCACGAAGACGAAGAGACGGAATTTGAATTTGGTTTTCGATTCTCTTAGAGGTGTATTGGAAGTGAGTATTTGGAAACATTTGAGCTTTTAAGGATAAGGGTTATTGAAATATGAATTTTAAAATATCTTTTAAATTATACTCTTAAATCTACTTGAAAACACATTAGGATTTGATTTAAAAGTTTTGAGTGAGATTTGATGGGATTTCTTAGTTAAAAATACAAAGACTCAAATTTTATAGTTTTATGTGAAATTTCAGAAAATTTAATAACAAAATTCCTAATTCACCAAAATTTCACCAACTTATCTAAATTCATTAAAACTCAAATCTCTTTAAATACATCTCTTAGTTTTTTTTCTTCTTCTTTTTCTGGTTGGGAAATGACCAGAGATTTTGAAATTCAATTTGATTACGGTTTCGACCGGTCGGATCCGTTCATGTTTTAAACCATGATATCTTTGTCTATCTGGTTCGAGTTATTCTTGCAAACCGTTCTTGTGTAATTTGGCCGATCCGGTTTGATTTCATTTGGGAAAATTAGGCCTTTCATGTTCATGTTTTAAACCAGAGATTTTGAAATTCAATTTGATTACGGTTTCGACCGGTCGGATCCGTTCATGTTTTAAACCATGATATCTTTGTCTATCCGGTTCGAGTTATTCTTGCAAACCGTTCTTGTGTAATTTGGCCGATCCGGTTTGATTTCATTTGGGAAAATTAGGCCTTTAATCACACAGATTCACAGAACAGTGTTTAATTTGATGTATTTCATATTTTGTAAAAAATATTTTTGTTGAGAAGTTAAAGGTGGTAATTAGTATGTGTAATTGTGCATTTTAAAGCTTTAAATATATAATTTTAGAGTAGAATCAGATAAAACGTGTATTAGAGAAGAGTCGGAGGGCTTTTATTGTCGAACTAACTTTAATCAAAATCCTTGATTAAGTTGAACTAACAAAGGCTCAACCCCAACCACTCGGAAACCGTAAAATAAACCAACCAAAAAGGCAAAAACCATACAAGAAATTGTACAAAAAGTCTTTGTAATCCATATAAGCGCTTGCCACTATATAAACTCAATAGCATATCATAGAATTTCTCATCAACACAAAGCAATATAAGTGAAGAATCAAGACTCATATCAACACACCCAAAATGGCATCATACAAGCTCTTTCTCGTTGCTTTCTTAGTGAGTCTCTCTTCCTCTATCATGATCAACACTTGCTCAGCCTCACGCCGCCTTCTCCAGCAACAACCTCTTCCTCAAATGCCAAATTTTCATATCCCAACAATGGGACTACCTCCATTACCATCAACATTGCCACTACCAACTATTCCCACTGTAATGCCTCCATTTCCAATGCCATCAACATTGCCACAACCAACTCTTCCCACAATTCCTTCTACAATGCCAACTTTGCCTTCATTTCCGACAACATTCCCTTCTCTTCCGACTAATTTCCCATCCATTCCGTTCTTCTCTCCTCCGCCTTCTACCACCACATCAAGTCCTTGAATTGTCACTTCATGTGTTTGATGTACCTTTTATTATATTATTGTTGTCATGAGTTGTTTCATTGTGGTGTTTTTTGGTTTGGTTGATTACGCATACCCGTTTGATGATTTGTACCTTTAATTTCCTTTCCATTAATATTGTATTCTACGTTTGTTTGTATTTGTGAAAGTGCTTATTTGCATGGTTCTTTATTCATGGTAATATTAAAATTTGGTTCCTTAAATTTTCAGTAAAACACTACTTGAAATCTTTTACTTTATATGAATATTTCTAGTTTGTAAATTTATCAAAATGAATACATATTTCCCCGATCTCTTTTCTCTTAAATTTATTTATCTATTAATAATTTTGGGATTATTATATATACACACTAGGTACTACGAATTTTGTGAACAAGTTTTATTAGAAATGCTTTCTAATCTTGTAGAAAACAAAACAAGAAGCATGTGATGGTCGATGTTAAAAACTGTCACAAATGTGGATGCAGAGTTGATAACGTTCGTTTTACAAACATGCGCGCAATCCATCAGCTTCACTTTTTCTCACGAGTTTCATTTCACCCATTTCATCAGATAAAACCATTCTCTTTCTTTACATTTTCATTCACTCTCCCAATTCACAGTATGTCTAAACGGAGCGTTTTTTCAAGGAGGCTACGCACTTGCTTAGCCTCCCCTAAGTTCTCCTTGAACATCTTGTGTCTCGTCGTCACAGTTTTTGTTCTTCTTCAAATCTGGTCATTCCACACTACCCTACAACCCAGTTTACTCCCTACTTCACTATTCAAATATCTGAAACAACAACAACAACAAGAACATGAACATGTATCTGAGACCAAAACAGCTAACGTGATGGAGAAGCTACGTAAATCGGTAACATTCCTTCCCCTTAAAGACCTTCGTTTTTCGAACAAGCCACTCGAAGGTCATACATGGTTTATGAGCTCTCTCTACGATAACCAAACCAAAGGCGAGGTTCAATATCAAGAATTTCCTTCAAAATCTTCAAAAGAAAGGCTTTTGTGCTTGAAAGGGGTTGATGATCATGATGGTTCATGGAACTACTATGCACTAGCTTGGCCTCAAGCTCTTCCGGTCAATGCTAGTCTCAAGGAGGGCTTGACATTTGTTTCCTATAATCATTATGATTACGGTAACATGTGGCATGGACTGTCGGCTATTGTCCCGTTTATTGCTTGGAGCTTAAGAAACCAATGCGAAAAGCCTCAAAGATGGGTTTTATACCACTGGGGAGAGCTCAGGTTCAAGATGGGGAACTGGTTGAACGAGATAATCACAGCGACATATGGTCAAACCCCAGAATTTTTACGGTTTACTGATGAGAATAAGCCGGTCTGCTTCGAGAAGGCGATTGTTATGAGACACAATGAAGGTGGAATGCCAAGGGAGAGAAGAATGGAAGTCTTTGATCTCATTAGATGCAAAGCAAGAAACTACTGTAACATAAAATTGTCCGAGACATCAAAACCGCGAATCGGTATGACATTGCTTATGAGAACTGGACCAAGATCGTTCAAAAATGAGTCAGCCGTGATCAATGTCTTTAAGAAAGAGTGTAAGAGAGTGGAAGGATGTGAACTAAAGGTTTCTTATTCGAATAATCTAACATTTTGTGAGCAAGTGGAGCTGATGAGAATGACTGATGTGTTAGTATCACCGCACGGTGCACAGCTAACTAATTTGGTTCTAATGGATAGGGAAAGTAGTGTGATGGAGTTTTTACCTAAAGGATGGCTTAAGCTTGCAGGAGTTGGTCAGCATGTGTACCAATGGGGAGCTAATTGGTCAGGAATGAGACACGAAGGCTCATGGCATGACCCAGTTGGGGAAATATGTCAGTTTCCAGATACTGATAGACGATGTATGTCTGTCTATAAGAACGGTAGGATCGGATACAATGAGACTTATTTTGGCTTTTGGGCAAGAAGCGTTTTGGGTAAGGTTTTAATAAGAAAAAAGAAAGATGTTGTAGAACGCAACCATGTTCATGGTTCGCTAAATGGATGTGGCTGTTGATGGGAAATAGTTCGTTAGATGTATGTCGTTGATGTTAATGAACAATTTGTTGATACAACAAACATATATTTTATCATAATAAAACAAACAAACATATATTCAAACCAAGAGAAACAAAATGATAACAATATTAACCGTTTTCTATTCTTGATAATGAAACTATTAGGTAAAATCTATAAAAAGAAAAGTCAGTCAAATGAAATGCAAATTTTAGTCGTTATCTCTTCTGAGTTTAGTCCTATATAAACTCAAGTCTATTACAAAAAGAAATAATCAAATACAACACACCAATCAGTTTCTTGAAGAGCTCATTTTAAAGAAAAACCATGGCCTCGTCTAAAATCTTCTTACTCGCTTCTCTCATTATAGCTCTGGTGTGCTCTTCCATGATCACTTCAAGCCACGCCGTTAAAAAACGTACCACAAATACGTTAAAACCGAAATTTTTTAGACCCGGTTTCCCTCGGTTTCCTACACCCGGTTTTCCTCAGTTTCCAAGACCTGGTTTTCCTCAGTTTCCAAGACCCAGTTTCCCGAGCAATCCAACACCTGGTTTTCCTCAGGTTCCGGGCCAAGGTTTTCCAAACAATCCCATGCCTTTTCCTCAATTTCCGAAGCCCGGTTTTCCTCAGGTTCCGGGCCAAGGTTTCCCAAACAATCCCATGCCTTTTCCTCAATTTTCCAAGCCCGGTTTTCCGAGCAATCCAACACCTGGTTTCCCTCAATTTCCGGGGCAAGGTTTTCCAAAGTTCCCCTCTCCTTTCCCTCAATTTCCAAAACCCGTTTTCCCTTCTTTCCCTCCTGCAACGCCTGGTTCGCCTTCTGGAAACGTCCAGCCCGTTCCATCCCTCTCTGCTCCGCCCACTCTCCCAACAACTCCAACTTCAAGCCCTTGAGGTTTCTCCTCTATGTTTCAATTATTGTAACCAAAACTCTTTGGCATATGTGAAGACTATATAAGCTAACTGAATATGTACCTGTGGCTATAGCATTGATGAGTAATTGACTGTAACATTACTCTATTTTTTTATTTTGTAACTATCTTGAAATCTATCTATATAATATTACAAAGTCGATCAAATAAATCTAACCCCATTCATAAGTTGTATTCAATTAAGTTTTTCTTACCTCTGTTTTGTATGTCCCTGATCCCACTACAATGGGAAAAATGATTATATCTTAAATAAAAACCAACAAATTCATTGCACAAATGCAGAATCTAAACGAACCAACAGGATAATAAAACAAACATTTGTCCCTGAAGGGAAGTAACAACAAGACTCAGAATTATGAAATAACTTCAACACACAAGTGGAACGAACAAACACATGATAATCCCATCACAAGGGATCTGATGTTTCTATAAAGTATGAAAGAAAATCTATGAAGATTGAGATAGTCATTACTCAGCACCAAACTGACCGGTCTTTAACAGCGATTCCACTACCTTCTTTCTTACCTCTGCTTGCTCCATAATCGAGCGTCCATTTCTCGAACGTACAATCAACAAAATTATAGTACCCGCCATGAAGAGACAATGATCCTTTCCGAACTTTCTCTTCTATCCATGGGTAACCAAGCAGCCTTTCTAACGAATGATTTATCGACGTCTGCAGGTTTATATTATATAGTATAAGTTCACTGATTAATAGAAGATAAAAGTTGCACTGATTTACCAAAAGACATCACCTTTTCACAATGTTGGCACTGATGATCAAAATGGAGGTTTGAAGCAACAGCTTTTGTGCTTTCCTTTGCCTTCTTCCCCGTAATTACCCAGTTGTGTATGAAACTACTGTTAACAGGGAGATGAAATTTTGGCAAAGATCAGCAATTAATGAATTTTTTTCAATAGAATGAATCGAGAACTGGTAAAAACCTGGAATCTACTTCATCTTTCATGCCCATTAAAGCTTGAATTCCTCCACAACGGCTATGACCAACGACTAAGATATTCTCCACCTACAAGTTTATCAATGACACAAGAATTATAATGAATTACAAATTATGTTTATGCGGTGTATGTTGCTTTGAGATTTGAGTTTAAGTGAAAAGAATCAACGCTGTAGAAAGCCATGAAAAAAACGAACCCTGAACAGTCATAGATACTTACATTAAGAGTATTCACAGAGAACTCGAGAGCAGCTTTTGTTTCAGTAGGTCCAGACTTCACACAACATGAAAATGCAATTAGATCAAATGTGATACCAGCCAATAAAACAAAAGTGGCATTCTGCAGTAAAGTGTATACCTCATATGAAGGTACTAAATTTGCAATGTTACGAACAGTGAATGCTTCACCCGGTTGAAATCCCAAGATAGCAGAAGGACAAACCCTAGAGTCTGCACAAGCAATCACCAGAAACTGTTGCTTAAACTGTTAGCAACAATTTCTTTCTCCAGAAAACAATTAAATCTCAAGCCTTTCCATGAACAATAAGCATTTGAAAAAGTGTTAAAAAAGCTACCTTTGGAGCTTGAGCATCTGCCAGACTTTTGTAGTGTTCTAAATTATCCCTGTTCAATAATATATCATCAGGTGAGGTAACACAAAGGCAATAAATAATTCATAAACCATTGAAAAAGCAAAAGACTGAAGACAATTGGTTCTCTGTCACTTACATGTACTTAAGCTTCTTGAAGGAGAGGAACCGCTGTTTCATGTCATCAAATACATCAGTGTTGTTTTCTCTATCAGTTATAACCCCATTAGCTTCCTGAGTCAGCCCAGATGTCTTTCCTGAAGCCATCATTTGCAAGTTCAGAGCTTTTCTTCTGCAAACACCACCAATAATATAAAAAAAGTGAACATTTGAATATAAACAAAACACCTCCTTATAGATTTTTCCATTTAAACATTACAAAACAAAACTTTTTTGATAGATCTTAAAAAATACACACTACTTATATAACCTACGAAACTAAAACATAAGATGTACTAGAGAAAAGGGTCCCAACAAAAGGACAATGCCATCACCATGTGATTTCTCTTTAGATGCATATTATAGTGTCAACACTAAATGAATATCAGATAAAGCAGCAATCCCAATTCAAAATTACTGGTCATTATCCCATGAGCAATCCCAAACTGAAAAGTTACTAAAGAACAAAAATTACCTGAAAGAAGCAGGAATTCTCAACTGGGTTTTCTCAATTTCCTTGAAACAGTGTTTGGAACCGAAGATCTGAATCAAAAATGCAAAGACGTAAATAAAGCCATGAACAAATTCGGATGAAATAGTAATAGGGGAGAGAGAGACTTGAGACACACCGCTTGGGATTGCAGATTAGTGAGAGACGTGGAAGAAGTAAGATCATGGGAGATTGACAAGTGCGTAGGAGTGGCTGCCATGAAAGAAGTGTAGAGAGAAAAGTTTGGTATTTCGAATCTGGATCAACAAGGCACAAAGCATCTGAAGAGCCTTCATCTGGAAATTAAAACTTAAATTTTTTTTTTTTTTTTTTTTGAAAGAAGTGGATGTGATTGCATTTCTCCAACAAAGACGGAGAAACCAAAGTTTTTGTGTCGTGTCAGTTGTGGACCCCACTCACTAATTCTTTGTTCAACAGTTCAAACCAGATGGAGCTTTTCATGAGAAATTTATTGACATGATTAAGTTTAGGGAAATTTGTATATGCTCAAAATCACATTTAACTTACAAAGTCAAATAGTATACAACCTCATTCAACATATTTTGTTACTTATGGAAAGATCTTTCATTACTGCTGTATTTGTTTTCTTAGTTAACCCTCGTTTGTCTGTCATTTTCTATGGTAAAAAACAGCGTGAAGTTGATATAAGGAGAAAGAAAATAGCATGATTTGTAAGCCGACCCTAATTTCGTGGATAAACATTAACCGAGCTGTCAAGCAATGGATTCGATAAACCTGTAACAATGTGACTTTCAATCATCCCGAGAAGGAGTACTTGAAACTTCTTTACCATAACAGACAATAACATAGTAAGTAGTAACATTCAAAATAAAAACTTGGTCTTTGTGTATATTATACTCATCAACTTTAAACTTACAAAACCAGCGGATTTAAAGCAGAGTAGAAGCTGTAAAAAAACTCTTTTAACTTGACAAGAGTGACAGCTTTGATTCATAAACATATATGCACAATCATCATTTTTATATCATATTCATACATACAATATATCTCTTGGGTTTGATTTGATTTTCTTCATCTTCATGAAAACTTACTGAATGGACTTGCTTTATCCATAGCAATGAAGCAAGCACTACTTACCACTGTAAGAGATAGATCTCTTCAAGAAACTTGACCTCCCAACAATGGAAGATCCAATATTACCTCTCTTCACTTTCTCTTTTCCTCTACCACCAACAGCTTCACTTACCCTTAAACCCGATAACGAATCCAACGACACTGATCGTCTCACTCGCTGCTGCGTCGACTCACCATGATCGCTACTAATATTACTAACAAACTCATCTCTTTCTTCCTCGATTTCTCCATCTTCTTCTGGAATACTCACACGGATCTCCTCTACACCCTCACTAGTATCATCATTCACCACGACAACAGGAGCACGACAAAGCGGACAATTTGTGTGTGATCTAAGCCAAGTATCAATACAAGAAAGATGAAAAGCATGTTTACACTTTGGTAACAATCTAAGCGTTTCTTCTTCTTCGAATTCGCTTAAACAAACCGAACAATCTGTTCCTTCCACAACACCATCTTGCTTACTATACTTGCATACTTTGATCGAACTTATAACACTTGGATTCAAACCGATGGTTCTGATATGCCAAATCGGATGGTCGATAATAACCGGTGAAGGTTCATCAAATTCCCAGTTTCTAGCCTCTCCTATGCTCCATCTTCTTGATATTGTTATTGATCTTCTTCTCTTGTAAAACTTGAAGCAGAGAACAAGTAAAGTAAGGAGAAACAGAGTTGTGATGATAGAGGTAGCCGAGATGATCAAGATCCTCCTTACGTTGTCGATTTGGTGAATCACCGGAGGTGGAGAAAGACCTGTACCTACGATGAACTTGCAGGCATCAGGACACTTATCAAGACAAAAAGATGAACAAGATCCAACTTTGCTAAACTCGTCGTTGCAATCCAAATAACAGAGCGCGTCCGATAACGTTTCGTTGGTCGCCGTATCCTCCGACAGAAATCTGTGAAGGAGTCTCATGATTGTTGCTTCCAGATCATCAACAAGCTAGAGAGAAAGAGAGAGACAGAGAGAAGAAGAAGAAGAAGAGAGTCGTCTTCATCTTTGTTATCTCTCTTTTAGCTTCCTTTCTTTAGAATCAAGTTTGGTCAACAAAAGTAAGTTGACGGTATCTATCATTTAATTTCGCAAAGATAATTGATTTTTTTTTTTTTTGATGTAACCATTTTTAAAAGTAGAAGTTTTACAAAGAAAATAAAATATTTAAACAAGTAAAATCCGAAATTTCTTCATTTGAATATTATTTAAGACTAGAAATATTAATGGTTAAATTAATATGTTTAGGTAAAAAGAAGCATATGGTCACCCTCACAAAGTCGGTATAATATTAAATTGTATTAGCTGAGTTAGGAGTAGTTGTTGACTTATCCGCGTGGTGTGTGGTTGTGGTACAATGAGGCTTGTATTTATTAAGAAGTTGGCAAAGTGTTTTTGACCAAAATGGTTGAAGTGAACAATAGCGATATCTGTGGGCATATATGTATATTCTCAGCTCCTCACACCACTCAACAAACTGCGTCCACTGCCTAGTTGTTTGTGATGTATATATATATGGACTTTTTGTGTCAAAATTTTGTATGAGCCGGTCTAGTATTAACCGATGTTAAGAGCTGATTTACTTTGGTCCATTGTGTATATGTTTAAAATCTTCTACATAATGAGATTTCTTTCCAGAAAATAATTATGATTTGGTAAAGAAAATAAAATCTAAAATTATTTCCCCTTCGTAAAACATTTTTTTTGAAATTTTTAATATCTTTCTTAGCTTTCTTCTATCTAAGTCTTTGGATTCCAAGTTCTTGCGATTTGCTGTCATAACAAGAAAAAACCGATTTTATTTCATCCCCTAATGACATTGAATAGTAAGCATAAAATGAATGAATGGATGGAAAAAGAACGAATGGAATATAAAAATATCAGACTTCCCACGCATTCCTTTTCATAGCTATAAAGGGATATTTTCTTTAAATTATTATTAAAAAAAATTAGTGTAAAGTTCATTATATTCCATTCAAACATAAAGGATGATTAGATATTAACAAAATGTTGAATGAAAGCTTCATTAGCACCTTAAGACCGATTGTGACACACAGGGGTCTATCTTCGTCGGTGATGTAATTCTATCGAGCAAGATTCTTTGTGGTATAGTATCTCAAACCTAATAAACTTCCGTGGAAGAAGCTGCAAAGTTAAAAACTTAAGTAACATGAGTTATATATCTCAAGTACTAACCCGTGTATCCTCTCCTAGGTTCGATTTTGTGATACTTGCTACATAACAAGATTTGTCTGATGAAATGTCTGGCTCTGTTTTTAGATTCTGCTCCGTAGACGAGTTTCCTGAATGACAACGAGTGAAGATTATGTATGATCTTCTAAAAAATCTAAAATGTTATTTTCATGGGAAGACAACTTACTGGTGACGGGAAACACCAAAGAATCAAGGTTTTTGCAGAACTTTTCCAAGTCATCATGGCTAAACCAGTCCTCTTTCATCTGCAAATTTTAGGTGAAACTGGGTGAGCATTTCAAAATTCCCCAAAAAACAAAACCCCACTTATGGCTAACAGTGATATACTTACGAAATATGGAAGATCATCAGTGCAGAAGTTCTCAGGGGCATCTTTTATGAACCGATGAATGTAGTAGAGAACAAAGCTTCCACATTCCACATCATTCGTCTGCTGCGGAACCTGAAATTATGATAAGTCAAAGCCAATTCTGAGATCCAAGCATTAAGAAATCCGAAAACAAATTGGTAGATGCAGTCATTACATCTGGCACGTAGAGTGGGATTGCATTAACCAAGCTTCGTTCTTCAGTTCTCCCCTCAAATCTATATAACTCCAGCACAAACCTGAAATACAAGGAGAAGCACAAACATATTATTGTGTGAGCATTTACACGAAAATATCATTCTTCTTCGCTCAAGATGAAAGGAAAAAAAAAGAGAGAGAGTACTCGCTTTCTTATATCTGGTTCAATCCGCTGCGAAGAGTCGGTTGCTTTTAAAGAATCAAAAAATAACATGCATGTGTTTGCATTATCTGAATCAAGAGCCTCCCCAAAATTGCAAAAGATCAACAAATTCCAGTGGTTCCTAAGGAAATTATAAAAACAAAAATCAATAGACATAAACAGTTACATTTGAAACCATTTCAAGAACATAAAAAGGCGAAATTAACTTACCAGTAGACAATGGGAAGAAAGACATATTTCTTTGAGAAGATCTGCTTAGCCTTAATGGAGTTAAAAACAATGCTTCGAATCCCATGGTATTCGCTTTTGTACATACTGAACCATAGACAATCTAAGTAGACAAAAGAGTTCATTTTCTCATCCGAGAAGCCCCTCCACAAATCCCTATTCACATAATTTAAAAAATGTAAGGAAAAAACCATAAAATAGCACAAATTCATTCCTTTTTTCGATTGCTTACGCTAGATAATCCGTAAATGTTTGGGAATTCAGTTTTTTCCGTAGTTTGGAGACTAAAAACTTGCACTTGATTCTTCTTTTCGACCTTACACGGCGTGCACATTCTTCATAAAAACAAGGAGCATTTGATTTGAATATCTCAAGCTCTTCCTTGGTTGGCTTTGGTTTTGAATCACAGTTATTCAAAGCAGCAAGATGCTTCCAACATGTTCTGTGATGTGCATATTCATCTTCCTCACAATCTGTTAATTATAGAGACATGTTGATCAAACTTTAAACCTCAAAATCAGAACTAAGTGTTCACGTTTTCAAGCACCATAAAAATCCAAAATTTCAACAAATTTAGCCCATTGATACATTCAAATTCTCAACAACAACAAAAATTCTCAGCTAAATTATTCGACCCAAGAATAGAAACAGTCTTCTCACATGGAAATTTAACGAATTTCTAAGATAGATCACATCCCTAAAACCCTAATTCCCCAAATTGCCGATACCAAGTAATTAAGTATTTTTTTTAAACCCAGAGAAAAAAAAGAGAGAGAATAGAATCGACTCGAGCGTGAGGTATAAAGGAGTTGAAATTACCATCAAGTATAGTAACAGGTACAGGAACGGTGACGTATTTACTATTTCTAACACGATTACTTCTTCTTCTTGACATTGAAATCCAAAAACACAACAAAAAAAAATTAAAAAGAAATTCGCAGAGCTCAGTGTAGCTCTTTCCCTCTTCTCTTCTCTTCTAAAACTTTTTGTTTTCCCCTTAATATACCTAAACCGAATACGAGAAGGCTCTTTTGGCCGTTGATTTTGTTTACTTTTTGCTAGTCAACGATTCAACGATCAAGATGTCTTAATGACGCTTTGGTTTCTGTATAGATATTTATTGAACCCTTTTAAAGTTTTGTCTTCATAATTAAAATTAACTACCGATTATAGTTAGAATTTTGGATTAATTTTAACTTTATCCATTTTATATAAGGTTAAAGCGGTTACGGTTAAAACGATTATAATTAAAACGATTACGGTTATCACAGTTAAAACAATTCGATTATTTGATAATTAATATAATTATGTTATATATATATATATATATATAAATTTAACCTATGTTAAAATAATTAGCTAGATGAGGATATATCAACTAATATTTATTACTATAATTGGTTACATGTACATTTTGTTTTATTTTTAAAATGGTTACGGTTATACTATACTGTTAACCAACGGTTTTTATACGGTTATGGTTAGTAATTTATTTTAACCGTAATTAATATATTTTTACGATTAACAGTTATTAACCATTTTATACAGTTACGATTGAAAACGTAACGGTTACGGTCCGAAATATGATTACAGTTAGATTTTGGTCATGCCTATAATTTTAAGAAACTAGATATGTACCCGGTGGTTTAATTTTAATCGGTTCATTGCTAGCTTTATAAAAATTATAAAAATAAAAATGTGTAAAAATGAAAATACAATAATTATGATGGTGTTCTATAGAACACAAAAAAAAATTCTAGTAATGTTCAAAATTGAGGCTCAAAAACAATAATGAGAGAATTTGAGAGTAATAAACCCTGTCAAACATTGGTAATATAAAGGTTTTATTGTGTATGTGGAAAGATATAATAAGACTGATATTATTATTATTATTGATTTATTTGCTAAAAGACCGATATAACTTTTGATACTGAGTTTCTAAAAGACTCCCCTATAAATTTAGTTTTCCCTTTCATTATGTTGGTTCGGAAAAGGTTGGAAGGAAAATTTATTTAAAGCAATTACAACTCTTAAGACTCAATTTCGCATGGACATCTGGATGTTGTGTAGTCAATTCTACAAGTTGTGTTGCATAACAAACTTATGAGTCACATATTTGACAGTTGTTTTGGTATTCAAATCATCCTTACAAATTCTCTCGAAGGCATTCCCTAACCTTAATTATCCTCGATCGGTCTACAAATGAGCTTATTTCCAATGTTTAAATTGCTTACGAAAACCACACAAATTATATTACTGATCTAATAATAAGACTTAAACAATGAACAGTTTGGTTCTATATTCAACCTACCGTTTATTCTCTTTTGGAAAGGAATATTGTCCTTGATACGTTACTCACATTTTGTGAAAGTATCTGCTATCCAAGGAAATACTGGCTTTCTTAATTTTGGAATAATTCAAAACTCGTCCCCATTTTTTATGAAGTCACAAACCAAATAAAATCTTAAACCGGCTTAACACTCGGTTTGTTTTGGTTATGTGTAAAACCAAACCCATGTGCCAGATTTGTTTCAAAATTGATAAAATTTGTTTAAGATAAAATGGTTCCAAGTAAATGGTGGTGGAGCTATAATGAGAACAAAAATAAGACAGAGACGACGCACATTATGATTTGCGTAGAACATGCACTACCAATTCGAATGAGAACAAAGATCTAGAATCTAACAGTGGTGGGACCAAAACAGCTAATCCCCATTGCTTTCTCAAAGGATGTGGTCTTGGATTTGGTCCGTTTGGAACTGATGACATCAGCCGACGAAGAAGAAGGCGGAGGAGGAGAGGGACGAGATGGGACACTGATGGTACGGACGCGAGCCATGGCTTCTTTGTGGAGTAAACGGAGAGGGTAATTCCACCGAGCAACGCCTTGGTCCTTGAGCACTTCCACCACCGCGATCGCCGTCGCCACCGCCCACGATGCTTGTTTTCCGGCGTTCATTATTTTGAAATCTCTTAACAGTGTCTTTTTGATATTTGAATTTAGCTTAAAAAATTATATTGTGTTGGAGTTTGGGTGGAGGATTGGGGTTTATAAAGGTACATGGAGAACATAAACAAGAGGCTGAACTCTGACGAAGCCACTAGTATTATAAATCGGGGAGCTCCTGGTTTTGTTACTACTTTACTATTTGTATCCTAGGAAAAATGTGACCCGTTCACATTATTTTATTTTTTAAATTTCCCTTTAGTCTTTACCTAATTCATGATGTATTAATTCTTAATTCATTAGGCTAAACGAGATAACAAAATGTGAATTAATTTAATATTAACTTTTGGCGTAAGTAAATAATATAATATTAAATTTTGGTGACGAAAATAATTTGATTATCATTATTCTAAATTTTTAAATATAATGAGTCACTGAAATATATTTTTGTTATAATAAATGGGATGAATATCTTTTTAATATATGAAATTTATACCCTTTTTTTTATACAGACTACATGAAAAAAAAACTTTAGCTTTTGACTAAAGCTGATAAATACGTATGATAGAATGAAAGTTTTGTGTTGAGTTACATATTTTGCAGTTTCAAGTTTTGTGTATTTGAATCTTCTCTCTGTTTTTTATGCCAACAACCACACTGATATAAACACACATGCTATAAACAAAGTCAACTGAACGTCACTTTCAAAAGTCAAACGCCAAATTCCATAGTCCATAGATAATAAATAGGGCCGAGTCACGAGTTACTTAACCCTATTTTTAGGGACTTTGGTGTTAATTGATCGAGCAAGAATCAAAGTTAATTACTAGTATTAGTCGATCGGAACGGAGTTCAGATTTTTTAGGTGTTCCAAATCAAAAAGACAAACAATATCATTTCATTTGAATACTGCCAAACTTTTTTACCGTCTCATTATCTTTCGACCATGACCTCCATTTTGATTTACATAGATTTATCACAAGAGTACCCAAAATCCTGATATCATCATCATCATTATTCAGACACTAATACATCTTATTTTATTTTTTTAAAGCAAATCCAAATTATGTTTGTATATCCTCCCTCTTTAAGCGGCCGGTATGGTGTAACCTGATGATGATTTCAAATCCATATTATTGTTAAATTCAATATATTATTGGATGGCTGTACCTTAAACACAAGGTTGCCTACGTACCCTTTAGAGGGATCAAGTCCACGTAGTTCTTACTTTTCAAACTCACTTAATCTCTTAGAACAACTATTTAAGGACTCTCTTTAGTTTGTGATATGGAACACCTCTCCATAGACTCTATATGTATATAGAATTAGACATCTCCTAATTCTATTAGGATTAGATAAACACAAAACCTTTCTAGATAAATCTAAAACTCCTCTCTAGATAAATCTAAACTTATTTGTATTTATCTAATATCTATTAATCATACTTGATTAATAGATAACTTCTTTTAGAAGATGTTGGAATTATCCAACAATTATGACAGATGCTTAATAAATACGAAAATGATATAAAATAATAAGAAAGAAAAAAGGTACTTTGCTTACTTCCACATTTATAACCGGAGGGAATCTTCTTGCCGCAAGAACGAGCAACGTAAACCACTTTGTCCATATCAATATAGTTCGTAACATCCCTTGAAACGTAGCGGCAAGCACAAGGTACGTCGATCGGACGGATCAGAGCACAGCATGACCGAGACGGCGGCGGAGAATTTGGTCCGGCGTTACTGACGTAGCGTTGACACTCATTCATCAGTCCCGACAAGTTAGCTCCACATACCTTAGCTGTGGCCACGTGGACATTTTCGGAACCGAGCATGAAGAAAGCTATTGCTATTATAACAACAGCTGTCCTTATCATCCCACTTCCCATCTCTCTCTTTTTTTCTTCTCTTTTCTTTTTGTCAATGGTTTGTAAGTTTTTAAATGAAATATATGATGTGAATTTTTGATCGAAGGATAGATTTGTATATATAGCATACGTTAATGCTATGTTTAGTTAGTGTAACAATTTCTTTTGTGTTGTAGTGGGATACACAACACTAGGGGGAAAGAGTGCTCTATACTTTTGTTGTCTTTGTTGGGTGGGGATGTTTCGTGGCAATTTTTGAATGAGGTTCCACTTATTTAGTGGAGTGGTTGTTGATCTTTCGTTAAAACAAATCTTTACAAATATATGAATATCATAAATATCGATAGGCAAGTTAAATAAAACAATACAATTTGGTTTGTACGAATTTACCTTCGGTGCCATTCATTTATCATCTGGATATTTTCTTTACAGATCATTACATATGCAAAATTTGCATAAACATTTCACACTTTTCCACTAATCTTGCTAAAATCTTACTTCATTAAAAGTACCATCTTTTATAGAACTAGGAAAGGCGTATTCACTTAACCTTTGAAACAAATCAAAATATTGGTCTGATTAGTGATCATTAGACATAAATACATCACTCATGATCTTCGTTTCAATTTAATAAGCGTTCAAGTAGGTTTACATAGAAATACATCACTCGCGTGTAGGAGCTAAGTTCATAAGAGACATTAAGTCTGATTTAGTTTGGTCATAAGTTTGTCTCAAGCTTTCCCGGATTTGCTAGAAGAGACGAGTTGTTTCTCTCTGTGCTTCTGAACAAGTGCTTCCAGATTCTTCGCCTTCTCTTCTCCATCTTTGAAATGTGCTCTTCTTCCATGTCCTTTTATACAAAATCTCCATCAAGATTCAGAATCTCCACCATGTAAAACAGATATAACCATATAGCAAAAGTGCACTAACCCGGTATTAGCCAATTGAAATCCAGGTTGATTAGTTTTTCTACGTTCTCGAGCTGGAGAGGCACTGCCAGAGACCCAACAAGTATTTCTTATGTTTCCTTGAATGGTTATTCAAAGAAATTCAACAGATAAGTCTTTACCTGAACCGTGATTGTACTGCTCCAAAATGCTCAATCCAGATTCGGTCATTATTACATGGTCTCCAGTGAATAATGCCTTGAGGGGCTTATGGAACAAACACACTGATCCCTGTGATTTGTACCAAACTCTTATATCCCAAGATCATAATGAATTCTCTTCCTTTTATTTCAAAAACTGAATGTTTTCATGTATGTTCTTGCAGTTGGACAGACTTACTTCTGAATGACCAGGAGTGTGTATAAGCTCCACATCTTCATTGAGGCTCCATGGTCCGCTTCCTTCCAGCTTTAACTCCACATCAGAGGTTGAAGGTTCAACCTAATATTATCCCTTAATACTCAGAATCTTTTTATATTTTCTAGAGAGTATGTATATAATCAGCCAAAGCTCCTTCAGATGTTGAAAATCTATCAAGAATGTGCCAAAAATTTAGCAGAGAGGTTGTGATAAATTTAAAGGACATACATCTTCAGAATGCAGAATTCTGGTAGACTTGAATCGATCTGCCCATTTCTTGTGATCTGCAACATCATCCCTGAACAATGAAGTAGCTTATCCTTGTTAAAGAGATAACAAGAAAAAACATGGATTTTCTCCTTATGGTGTTATCGAATATACCTGTGTGTCAAAAACATGTAGCGAACACCACCCATCATCTCAATCTTTCTAGCAAGTTTCTCCACGTACCTGGGACTGTAAAAAACATCAAAATCTTGGTATATCAGTTGTGTCAAGTTAATTGCAATGATGAAATATATCAAGAAAAACATCTACAATGTATAAGCTACTAAACTACAAAGAAAATAAGAATCATAATGCCTCCCAAGGGCAATGTACCTATCAACAAGTATATTTCCCTCACGATGAAGGATCAAGTAGGAAGTTGCTCCATAAGATTTGTCGGAATGAAACCCACAATGAAAAACGCCCTGAGCATAATACAAATTTCAAATTTATTAGCCTCAGAAGACAACATATAAGAAGAGGGTATTATGGAAAAGTATGAGTTTTCAGTGGAGCTTAATCAGTTAAAAACTTAAGATAGTTTGTATTCAAAGCTTTTCAAAACCTAAAGATAAAATTCCAAACTATTTACGAGGTATGCTTCCAATAATCTGACCGAGTTAGTTATCTTGTTAATAGCTATTATAAGAAAAAGAAAGCTTAAGGGATGAGAAACTACAGGAAGTGTGTCTTTGTCCACTGCAAGTGGAAAGGTCTCTTGAGCTTCCCCTATGTCAGTAGGTGGACTTTCAGTGCGAATGGAACCTGTTGGACAAGATAATAAGGCCTGCAAGAAACAAGAAACAAGAAACCACGAGTAATCAGGACAATTTCACAGATTTTTTTTCACAAATCGTCCAAGAAGGGGAATTTGTCATCATTTCCACATGCAAAAGTATATGAAATTGAAAGCTATCAAAACAAAAAAAAAGGTAAAATAAAATGAGGAACACTTGCACCAAAAGGATACAAGCTATCAAAAACAAAAACATCCTGAATGAAACACCATCAGAGATAAAACAGAAAGAAAATGAAAATTGAAGGTTGCTATGATACCTGAAGAGCATTCAGCCTTTCCTCCTTAGACGTTGGCTGTTTAACAACCGCAGACATGTTGTCTACTCGGGTGAATACTTCCTGTGAACATTAAGTAGAAAAGGCTGTCTATGAATTGGCTGAGCAAATGTTAAGGGAAAGTAAAATTTATGCTCTCGCAGCTGCTTTGGCTTGCCAAGCATGAACATTCTAACTTTGTGTTGTAATGTAAAGACTGTGATCATATCAGATTCTTTTCTAGATGTTATTTTCAGCTTTAAAGAACAAAGTCTGAGTTATGAAAAACAAGCTAATTCAAAAAGCTAACCAAAATCCAGACTTGGTCTATTCTTCTTCGAGATCAAGACTTCCCAATACCCAACAATGCTTAAATCATGAAAAATCCATAGAACTGTTCATCAATTTCCTAGGACCACCAAAGGACCCACAAGCAGAGATATATATAGGAGCTTTACAGATTTTGAAAAAGAAAATCTTACCGGAACCATCCAACGACATGTATCACAATCAATACAAGTATTGTCTGCAAAAACTCCATTGTGGGAGAGAGCTGGCGTTATTGATCTTTCTGTGTTTCAATTAGCAAAAATAAAAAGCAAACAGAGTTTATTTACCGACGAATATATCTCCGTCGACGTTCTGAGTGCGTCGTCTAGGATTCCCTTGGCTTGGCACTTGAACTGCTTTGATAGTTCCAAATACTCTCCTTCCCGTCGAAGCAAAAGAGGAAACTTTCGATGAAAAGATCGGTTCTTGTGAACGGAAGCCATACGAGAACGAAGAAATCACAGAGGAAAAAGCTGAAGCCATGATCGGCGATTCTCGTATCTTCTCTCTTTGATCTTTGATAAGTATAGTAGACTAGTAGTAGTAGCAAAGTCGTATTCAATAACTCATCTGGAACTTGGCACTATGAACTAGTAGTGTAGCAGAGTCACTCATCTTGAATTTCGCAGTTGACTAAACCACTTATTCTAACGAGGAACCGGTTCATTTCGGTTCACAACCATCAGAACCGGTCTGAGACAGATTGTCGAATTCAATCCCAATTGGACACGTGTAAGCTTCTTTCTCATTCGTGTGCAATGGTCTCGACATTGTAGATCATCATCATCATCTCTCTCTCTCTCTTATCTCTCAATTCTCAAAACTCCGTTTCTAATTTTTTAAAATTTTTTTACAACGATTTGGTCTTACGTGTAAGCTTCTGTCTCATTCGTGTGCAATGGTCTCGACATTGTAGATCATCATCATCATCATCATCTCTCTCTCTCTCTTTCTCTCTTATCTCTCAATCTCAAAACTCCGTTTCTAATCCTGTTTCCTTGGATCAGATACGAATTTGAATCACAATCCAGAGATCTTTAGTGTTTTCCGACGGTGGTGTTGATGTTTAGCGTGGACGAAGGAAGCACTGGGTCTGAGATTGATGAAGAGCTAACCGGAGGCGATTCGACGACGTCATTGTCGAGATGGGTTTTTGATGAGAAGGATGATTATGAGATTAATGAAGATTATGATGACGATGGATACGACGAGCATCACCACGGGGAAATGGATTCCGATGACGAGGATGACAATGTGGAGCAGCGTTTGATTCGAACTAGCCCTGCCGTTGACTCTTTCGATGTAGACGCACTTGAAATTCCCGGAACTCAGAAAACCGAAATCGAGGTTAGCATTTATTAGAAAACTTACCTTATCTGCATCTGGCTTGATGTGTGTGTGTGTGTGAGTGTCTTTATGTGGTTTTGTTCTTCTTCACATTGTCTACTCTTTGATCTGTTCTTTTGCAGGAATTTGGCATAGGAAAGAAACTCATACTTGCTTTGCAAACTCTAGGAGTTGTATTTGGTGATGCTGGAACTAGTCCATTGTATACCTTCAGTGTCATGTTCAAAAGATCTCCAATCAACGATAAAGAAGATATAGTTGGAGCTTTGTCATTGCTTATATACACTTTAATATTGTTTCCTCTGGTAAAATATGTAAATTTTGTTCTTTGGGCCAATGACGATGGTGAAGATATTTCTTTTTTCTCCCTATCTGGTGTGAATTGAAGTTCTTTTAAGGTAAAAAGCCTTGATTTTTGGAAATCAAATGCAGGTGGTACTTTTGCTTTGTATTCGTTAATCTGTAGGAACGCAAATGTTAGCCTTATCCCAAATCAACTCCCTTCAGATGCTCGCATATCAGGCTTTAGTTTGAAGGTTCCATCTCCAGAACTTGAAAGGTCCTTGATTATAAAAGAAAGACTTGAGGCCTCAATGACCTTGAAAAAGCTTCTTCTGATTTTAGTTCTTGCCGGCACTTCTATGGTGATTGCTGATGCTGTTGTTACACATGCAATGTCAGGTACTAATATGCTATCGGCTTCTTTGTTTGTTCATATCTCTTATATATACACATCAGTTATAGGGAAAAAGGATTTTAAAAGCACTACTTTTGCATGAATCACTATGCAGCTAACTCTAACCTCTTTTTGGACACAGTAATGTCTGCTATTGGTGGTCTGAAAGTTGGAGTTGGTGCTATAAAACAAGGTAACTCATAATCGTAGTTGACGTTCATGAGCATGATCTCTTCTGTCTTTCATTTCTTGTAAAAGCTTCCCTGGATATATGTATTCCTTGCACCATATATCTCATTATGGGTCTTCAATGGTTGCATCCTGGGTCCGTTGACTTCAATTAGATTATAGATACAGCAAAGAAGAATGCCAAGAAGAGCATAAATTCCTCTTGTCCCTCGATACTGTGATTAGTGACCTTTTTTGTGAATAGTTTCTGACTATGGCTTCATTTGCAGATCAAGTGGTCGTGATATCAGTCAGCTTTCTTGTGATCTTGTTCAGCGTACAGAAATATGGAGCCAGCAAATTGGGACTTGCTTTGGGTCCTGCTTTGCTTTTATGGTTTTTTTGTCTTGCGGGAATTGGGATTTACAACCTTGTTAAATATGACAGCAGCGTTTTTAGAGCGTTCAATCCTGCATATATCTATTTCTTTTTCAAGAGAAACTCCGTAAATGCATGGTACTCGCTTGGGGGTTGCGTTCTTTGTGCAACTGGTAAATGTCATGTTCTGGGAAGATTTTAAAAAAGCTTCAATATACTGAATGACGTTTTGACTAAATGCCATAGCTCATTTCTATGCATGCGGATCTTGTCACAGGATCGGAGGCCATGTTTGCAGATCTTAGCTATTTTTCTGTTCACTCAATCCAGGTAGTTTAAGGAGATAAAATACTCATTTCGTGCTCCTGTCTTGTGATATTTGTCTTTCCTAGAGTCATCCGAACTTTTGATTCAGTGGTAGTGTTTATCTGCAGCTTACTTTTGTCTTTCTGGTGTTACCTTGCCTCTTGTTGGGTTATTTGGGTCAAGCCGCATACCTTTCCGAAAACTTCAGCGACGCTGGGGATGCTTTCTTTTCGTCAGTTCCAAGTAAGATACACTAGCTTCCACAGTACGTCAAGATCAACAAGGGTATTCCTTCATTTGCTGGCTTGATTTTACCACTCATCTCAGGTTTCTAACTGTTTATTACTCTGTTTTTCAGGTTCTATATTCTGGCCAGTGTTTATCATTTCTAATATTGCTGCTTTAATTGCCAGTCGTGCAATGACAACAGCCACATTTACCTGCATCAAACAATCAATAGCACTAGGCTGTTTCCCACGTCTTAAAAATCATTCACACGTCAAAGAAGTTCATTGGGCAGATCTATATACCGGTTCTAAACTGGTCCCTTTTGGTGGTGTGCCTAATCATTGTCTGCTCTACCTCGAACATCTTCGCAATTGGAAACGCGTATGGTATTACTTCCTTCTTGTAGCATCTGGTTTGGGGAAAATTGGAAAACTTGGCTGAAACCTTATTTAGTTACTCTTAATTTGTTTTATGGTAGTATCAAAACTCGATTTTTGGTACATGATGGTTGGTGTTATTCTGTTATAAAGATACCAGTCATTGTTCTTCGTTTTATAACTGTTCTATGAACTTTTTCTTTTGTTGTGGCTTGTCAATTAATCCTATAACATATTCATGCCTGTTGTTTTGGATTTTTGGATCTTCAGGCATTGCAGAGCTGGGAATTATGATGACAACAACAATTTTGGTCACCCTTGTCATGCTTCTTATCTGGCAGACGAACATCATAGTGGTGAGCTTGTTTGCATTTGTTTCCCTGGGAGTCGAACTGATTTTCTTCTCATCAGTTTGTTCAAGTGTGGCTGATGGAAGCTGGATTATACTGGTTTTTGCTACAATCATGTTTCTTATAATGTACGTTTGGAACTACGGGAGTAAACTGAAGTATGAAACTGAAGTGCAGAAAAAGCTACCAATGGACCTACTACGAGAACTGGGCAGTAACCTTGGGACGATTAGAGCACCCGGTATTGGTCTGCTTTATAATTAGCTAGCAAAAGGAGTTCCGGCAATATTTGGTCATTTTCTAACCACCCTTCCTGCAATCCATTCCATGGTTATCTTTGTGTGTATAAAGTATATTCCTGTTCCAAGTGTGCCTCAAACCGAGAGGTTTCTTTTCAGACGTGTCTGCCCAAGAAGCTATCATTTATTCCGCTGTGTTGCCAGGTAAACAAAGAAACAGTTATTCATATGGGAGACAGTTCAGTTATAATAAAAATACGTTTCTTATTTTAGATATATAAGTTTCTGTGTCTTTTGAAACAGGTATGGATACAGAGATGTGCGGAAGGAAAATCACCAGGCGTTTGAACAAATACTGATTGAGAGTCTAGTGAAATTTATAAGTAAAGAAGCGCAGGAGCGTTCACTTGAGAGTGATGGAGACCAAAATAATACTGATTCCGAGGATGATATGACTCTGTCTAGAGTTCTGATAGCACCCAATGGAAGTGTGTATTCACTTGGAGTGCCTCTCTTAGCTGAGCACACGGACTCATCAAACAAGCAGCCCGCAAAAACAAGAAGAAGCAGCACAGATTTTGGGGCAGGTCCTTCAACAGCGTTGGATGTGGAGCAGAGTCTAGAAAAAGAATTGTCCTTTATACACAAAGCGAAAGAGTCAGGGGTGGTATATCTTCTGGGACATGGGGATATAAGGGCTACTAAAGATTCTTGGTTTCTAAAGAAGTTGGTAATAAATTACATGTATGCTTTCTTGAGGAAGAACAGCAGGAGAGGGATTACAAATCTAAGCGTTCCGCATTCGCATTTGATGCAAGTTGGAATGACTTATATGGTATGAACTGGTCGGATCAAACCACTGATTTTCATCTACGAGCAATTCTCATGAATATTTCCGTGGTGTCGTCGAAGAACACGAAACACAAACCAATACAGGAGAGATATTTATTCTTTTACTCATTGTTTCATACGTGTGGTTGGTTATTTAGGAGAAACAAGATGCATTTTTGTTTTGAGGGTTGATATACGATTCTTTTATTGATTGATCTGTATTGGCTCGCTCCAGACTGAGTATTGTTTTGGGATTATAGAATGAAGGACTTGCTCTGGCAATGAGTTTTGCTTCGTCACCAGCGTTCATGAGGTTGTTCGTAAAGGCAAATTAATCAAGTGAGTTTGGATGAAAAGTGAGTAGCATCCAAAGATCTTGAATTTTTTTTCAAAATTTTGGAGGGAATCAAAACTAGAACTTGTTATTTCTGATGTGTTTCAAAGACGTTCAAGCTTTGAAGGTCATTATGAAAGATCACATAAATTTTGCATCTCCATTTAATATGTGACAATGATAATTTATTGCTGAGTACACAAATAACTGTAATCCTGCTGCTTAGTCACTATACTTTTACAAAAACTCCAATTCCAGTGATCTATCTCTGCCAAAGCCAATACAGAGTTAATTGTTTGAAAAATTACAGAGATAACTCTCCAAATTATCATTATCCTAACAAATCTTCTCAAGACTAGGACCTGAAATTATCGCTACGAATGAAACTGAAAAACGAAAAAAGTGTTCTATCTCAGCAAAAATCACGATACCATGCTTCAATATAGCGGATATGCTTGGTTTATGAGCTAACCTTCCATCTTGTATTCTCATGTGGTTGCTTTGTTTCTTTTTTTGGTTCCCATTTGACATTTTTGTCTTTTCGGTTCGAGAAGAATCTGTACCTCAGAAGTAAAGAATAAGTCATGACACCGAGAGAGCTTACACCCATGAGAGCTCCCGCCATTGATGGAGTCAACATGGTTCCAGTCAATGGCAGCAACACTCCAGCTGCCATTGGGATTCCTACCTACATAGTTTTTTAAAATAAATAAAACAAGAAACATTATTAACTCATTAGATATTCAAACAAAGCAAGAAGATCAAAACATGAAACTGCAGAAAAACTTACATTTTGGGGTTTAAGATGTCTTATTTAACGAGGATTAGTTGTTAGATTTAAGTTTTAATGATTCAATTTTAGTGAATCTCAAAGATGAAATTCAAACCCTAATCGCGAATTGGAATGTGATATTCAATGAGATTTTGGTATTTGGAATTTATACTACATATCTCCTGAAATCCTAATCGATTATTGTTTCCTTGTAGATGTCTGCTCATGACGGAGAAGAACCACCAGTTGCTGAGTCCGTGGATTCTGGAAACAAGAGGAAAACACAAGACAATGCTGCTGCTTTGCCACCGAAAGCTAAGAGGGTTTATACCAAAAGAGCTCGGTGTTGGGAGCATTTTGTTCAACGAGAAGATGACCATAGTAAGTGCAACTGTAGATATTGTGGTCTAGAGGTAGGATGTGATACAAAATTATCTGGAACTAGTGCTAGTGCTATGAATATTGTTCAAGAATCTTGAACAACATACATCTACCTATGTGACCATTCATAGCACTAGTCCCAGATAATTTTGTATCACATCCTACCTTGCATGCAATTAGAAAGCATGAATCAGTCTATCTATTGTGTATATTTTGGTGGATGATAGACATGCTCCACTCATCCGTTTTGAAGATTAAGTCAGGGAAGATGCTGCTCAAGTTGTTGAAAATTTGACTCGCCAGGGAATTGATTTTTGAGACGACAAGTTCAAATAAATTTGAAAAATCTACTACTACCGAACTTATAAAAGTTTGCTATTACACATAATTTTTTTTGGCTCAACTTCGTAAAATAGTGGGAAAAAAAAGAAGCAAGTCAACATATAATTACACGCCAAGGAAGACGATCAACGTGTACTTCAGATGTGAAAAGTCAAATAGAATATGATCAACCAGCCCAAGTTTTACAAAATACTGAATATAATTAAGGAAGACGATCAACATGTACTTCAGATGTTAAAAGTCAAATCTAATGTGATCAACCAGCCCAAGTTTTACAAAAAGATAAACTAAAGAGTGATAGTCGATGGAGAAGACAGTTTTGGTCTAACATGTATTCATCGTCATCCCAAGCTCGGTCATCCAGTGCTGGAGTTGGAACTCGACACTGCTTGGTCCAGTTGAACCTTCAGAACAGAACCCGCTGACTGATTCTTCAACCAAATATCTTTTCAAACCATCGTAATCTAAATCAGTAAACCACTTTTTCAGCTCGTCAAGACTTGCATTCTCAAGTTTACAGCCCTTTGAGACACAAACGCCAACCACTTTATCAACAACATCCAGAGATTCTGTATGAGAATACCCCTGTCAAGCAAAACCAACAAAAATGTATTATTTTTTTTTAACGTGGCTACAAAAAGAAAGATTTCCATAAATAAGAACAACAACATTACCTTTTTCACAAGGAAAGCACCAAGAGTATTAGCATTGAGATGTCCAGCCAAGAGACGTTTCTTAATTCTGTCTTCGTTGAATCTGACATGCTGGGCAAAGTTATCAGCAATATCAATCATTCCAACTAATGTTCTGAAACTATCGTACATAGCCTTTCCATCTTCTTGAAAATCTTGGCTGTAAGTAAAAGGAAGAGCTGCATTGGAATTTATGACAGAGGTTAGACAGCCTGTGACTCGAGCAGCTTTCTTCCTGACAAGCTCCATTGGGTGAGGATGTATCTTCTGATACATTATACTGTGTCCGCCTGGATTTATGAAACCAAACTCTTCAGAGGCCCAGAGTGCCCAGTCTTCTCCAAGACGTGATAGATGAATGGCTGTGCTGGCATTTACATTTAAAAACTCCAACACAAAATCTCGGTCTGAAACTGCATCAATGCTGATTCAAAATAGAGGAGAAAGTGCTTAATAAATCCAGAACTCAAGACTAAAAAGCAAGATGAAATAATGCAAGTAGAGAGAACTAGAAACAAACCTGTTTCTCATTGGTTCGGTAAATCCAAGCTCAAGGGCAGTCATGACCCTATCAATAGGTAGATATGTTCCGGTCAAGTCACAAGCTCCTAACGGACAAGACTTTAACCTTATTTGACAGTCATGATAACGAGAATTATCACGGCCGAGCTGTCACCGATGAACACCTATACCAGTAAGACATAACACAAGTAAATGCATAAGCACAAACAATAGAAGAAATTACATACCTGGTCTATATACGCAAAGAGGACTTGTGGAAGTGAAACGGATTGAGAGCTATCAAGAGGAATAATCAGAGTCTGATTCCTCTGAGCTAGTTGAACCAATGTTGTTTGAAGATCTTTGATTTTACCAACAATTACTGTGATAGCCTCTCGACACCATAACCTGAAAACTGTAGCAACTTGATCATTTAAGCTTTGTGCTCTGCGAAGTTTCTTAGCAGGCTCACAAATGAGAAGCGTAAGAGCTCTTTCAATGTTCACATGCACATCCTCTATATCAGTCACATATGTAAAATTATCTGAAGCAATCTGTTCATTGATTGTTTGAAGAGCTCCCAAAATTTTCTCTCGGTCATCAAAAAATATCAGATCCTATAATAAAAAACCATCAAACACAATTATAACTGGAAACAAATGGTGGTAACGGAAAAGAAACGTAAATACTTTACCTTGTCAGCAAGCATTTTTGCATTTGCGATGCTGATGCGAATGTAACTGTAATAAAGGCACTTATCACCCGGAAATGAGGCATTGAACTTTGTGTTCGGGCTGACATATGTACAGTAAAGGCCGCATATCTCAATCAAGTGACTAAGAACTCGGGAATGCATTGGAACTTTGATGTATCCACCTTGTCCACGCTGTTCACCAGCTGAATCTTGCAACTCAAGAAATGGAACCCCATTTTCATGACCAACACCAGTACAAAGCAAAACATGGAAACCATCGTAACTGGAAGAGAGCTCTTCCTGTGTTGGACTATAGATCTCCTGAAAAAACAAACAATGAATAACAAACTAATACTTGCATATAGATTGTAAATGAACAATTATAACTTACGTTTCCAATGCTTTGAAAGGACTCATAACATGGTAAAGCAACAGCCACCGGAGACTGAATTAGGCAGCGCTCAATTTCGTAATTGAATTTGGTAATGTCATCATTAATATGGACAATGACATCTTTAACTTTGAATCTCGACACATCCCACGTCACGTCCATCTAATTAAACAATTCAAAAATACGAAGTATAAGTTCAATTAAACACACAGAAAAACAAATTAAGTAAAAGTATTGCAGTAAAATAATACCTTAACAGCCTCCTCTGGAAAATCATAAGTTAGTGGACAAAGATGGTCCAGAACCGTCCCTTGATCAACCAAAAAAGATTTGACATTGAGCGGATGATTTATTGCTCCAGTTGTACGGAGGTGTTTCCTGTCGACTCCGTTAATTAAATATTGGATGGACAAAGACTCGCTCTCATCGAGTAATCCAGTTCTTCTAGCGATTGCCGTCATTTGTCTAGCAAAACCAATTGACCAGCAACAAGGAATCCTTTGATATAAGATATCGTCGAGAAGTCGTGGTGATGAAACCCTCCAAGTGCGAAGTTCATTCAATCCGTAGCAATCTTTCCTTCAGTTCCAATCTCCGATGAACTATCATTGCCAACCTCCACCAGTGGTGACTTATCTTGACAAATCATGGCCTCCTCCATTTCGCGAGAGATCTGGTAAGTAATGAATATGTTAATTGCATTAGATGTCAAATGGTTAATTGATCTTTTAGTTCCTATGAATTAATCATAAATATTAATCCTAAATATGGTTTTCTCTTTTAAACCATTATAATTTCAATAACCCCCTCCTCCACTTTGTAAGAAGTCTGGTGAGTCTTCTCTGATTATAATTTCCAAACCTAATTAATAGGTATCCTTTAACCTACAAAAAGGTTTGTTGATCTATTTTTTTTAAAGAAAAACTATTACACCACTTAAATAAATATTTACTTATTTTATTATATATTAATGTAATATTAAATTTATAAAACTAAAACTGATTTTTGGAAACTACAATGTATGTTATCATTCAAACTCAAATTTTGTTATCACTCTCAAGTATAAACCAAACTACATAAAATAAATACCCAATATTGTAGGGTTTCATTTTTTCCCCATTTTATGTTTCGCTCGAGGTTTTTAAAAACTTTTTTTTTTTTTTGCATAAATTAGAGGTCAATTAGAGGATGGAAAAGCTACCTATGTTTTTACATCATAATATTATCATGTCTCTCTCAAGTAGAAATGCAGGCCAAAAGTAATATTTCTCATGACACAAGTAGAAAGCAAAGTCCAAGAGACCCTATTAACTTGCAAAGCCCAACCTAAATTAAAGTGACTTAGCTCCGGTAAACAAAGGAGCTGATTTTGCCGCAGAGCTGGAGATGTCGACACTTTGTGTGACCGGAAAGCTGCGATTTTCTTATACTTATTTACTTCCAGATGCAGAGATATATCAAAGACTTATTGAGTAGCTTGTTTACATATGTACTACAAGGCTGGATATCGCCTTTGCTGTTGGAAAGTTATGTCAATTTTCATCAGCCTCGAAAGAGATTCATCTTCAGGTTGCGCATAAGGTATTGAGATATCTTAAAAGAACAATTGACAAAAGCTTATTTTACTATTTGGATTCAGATCTTAGTCTCAGGGGATTTACAGATTCTGATTGAAATTTTTGTCCAGATACACGCCAATTTGTCTCAGGTTATTGTATGTACATTGCGGATGCATTGGTTTCTTGGAAGTCAAAGAAACAGAATACAATGTTTTGTAGTTCTGCATAAGCAGAATATAGAGCAATGGCTTATGGCACTAAGGAGTTGATCTGGATTGCTAAAATCATGAAAGAGTTTCGTCTTCCTACTTATGATTCTGCTATTCTCTATTGTGATTGTAACGTTTGTGTTCCAAAATTTTATGATTTCAGAATTTCGTAGAATTAATCATCAGAAAATAAATCCATGGAAAAAATAATTATTGGGTTAAAATGATTATTTTGGATTGTTTTTGGGGGTGATTAAGATCGAATCGGAAGTTTGAGTTCGATTCGTAAAACTACAAAAGTTGGGGGATTACATAAGAAATTTCCCAAGAGTTGAGATATTTATCTCAACTCTCCTTCTTCTTCTCCATTTGATCGCAGATTTTCTGAGTTTTTGGAACTTGGATTCGTGAGCTGGGAGAAGAGAGAAGATGAGAGAAAAGCTTGGTGTTGAAGCTTGTGATGCTTGTTTTGTGAAATCAAGGGTGTGGAGCTTGGTTTGGAGAGCTTGGTGGAGGCGTGAGTTTTTGCAGAGCCAGAATCTGGAGCTTAGGAAGTTTCCAAAGCTCAGATCAATCTATTTTTGAGGTGAGTATGTGACCATAGGTTACGAAAGCTTTGATTGGGGGTTGTATGGGGGATTTCGTATGATTTGGATTTTTAGAAAATTCATGGGTTATCAGCTTAATTTCCTTGTTGTTAGGGCTTGATTATAGCCTTAGAGTTGGGGTATAGAAGTGGTAAGGTTATTGGTTTGCTTGCCTTTGATGATAAGAGGTTGAATCGAAAGGATCGATTTTTGGCGTCTGGGGTCGGATCGATCGATCTGTGTGTTTAAAGCTGTTGAGTTTTTGTGTTTCGTGTTGGAACGATCGATCCAGGTGTTGATCGATCGATTCAAAGATTGATCTTTTTTGCGTAGGTTTTGAGATTGATCGATCCGGTAAGTCGGATCGGTCCAGTTGGGGACCGATCGATCCGAGAGGTTGGGCAGGAATGATCGATCCAGGGAGGATCAATCGATCCAGCCGTATGGGTAGAACGATCGATCTGGATCCATGTGTTAGAGAGCTTTTGCGCAAGTTTGTGGAACAATCGATCCAGGTCGGATCGATCGATCTGGTTGGTGGAACGATCGATCCGGCTTGGGATCGATCGATCTGGTTGGTGGAACGATCGATCCGGTTATTATTATAGTTGATCTGTAGGGTACGAATCGATCGATCTAGTGCCATGTAACTTGTTATTTTTGGTATTTTTGCACTGTGTGTGTGTGGTTATGATTGCTTATGGCTTTCAATTAACATGTTGATAGGAGGATCATCTCACTCAGCGTTTGGTTTACCAAATGTTGATGCATCACTTTTGTCGATGCAGGTAAAGATAAGGTGTGATCGTGGAATCGAAGGCTCTGAGGGGGAGGATGATTAGGACTCGTGAGCTTGTTTTATTTTCCGATGTGTTTCATAGAACTAGATGTTCTATGTTTGTTTTGAGTCTTGTTGTATTGTATGTTGAAATATTGTGTGAAATAATTAACTTTTATGGGAAGATTAAATATTAGTATTTTCTGGAAAAAAAAATCTGGTCGTCTTAGTGATAATACTGCAGCACTTCACATTGAACCCTGTTTTCCACGAACGCACCAAACATGTGGAGAATGATTGTCATTTTGTGTGTGAATAGGTGGAGTCGGGTTTCTTGAAGACTGTTCATGTGAGAAATGAACATCAGCTTACCGATTGTTTAACTAAACCATTTTATCCTACTCAGTTTCATACTCTAGTATCCAAGATGAGACTTTTTAATCTCTATGAAGCTCCATCTTGACGGGGGCTAATAGATATTGAGACGATCCGATTTTTTTTTTAAACATAAATACTTAGTATTTAAAATGCTCATACATTTTAAATACTCACCAAGTACTTATACAACACAATATAATACCATACAATATATAAACGTAGAATCCACAATTCTACAAACACAGCGGAAATACGAAAAACAATACAGAATACAGTAAAGCACGCAACCACCCGAGTCCTAATCATCCTCTCCCTCCGAGCCTCGATTCCACGATTCACACCTTATCTTTACCTGCATCGACAAAAGTGATGCATCAACATTTGGAAATCCAAATGCTGAGTAAGACGATCCTCCCACCAACAGGTCATAGAAAGCCTCACGCAATCAATCAATAACAAGAAATTAATACAATCCTATTAATTTCTAACACAAATAAATTCACGCATGAATTTATTCCACACCACACCCTATCGAGCTCCTAATCACAACCCGTGAAAAGAAAACTGATAGTATCTATGACTAAAACACATAGCAATTCAACCCACCATGAAAAGCTATAAACACAAGTCACATAAACCCCAGATCGATCGATACATCCAACCACAAAAATACACGGCACGCGACCAACAAGGGATCGGCCGATCGACCCTTTGATCAAACGATCACCCATACAAAAAAATTCATGGATCGGCCGATCGCAACATCGATCGGACGATCGCCCATAAATCACACCGATCGGCCCAACGATCGGACGATCACAAAACACCAACCCGATCGGACGATCAAAACATCGATCGGCCGATCCACTTTACTAAAAACGCCTGGATCGTCTGATACCCTAGACGCCCAAAAATCGAACTTTCGATTCCGCCTCCTACCAACCAAGGCAAGCCTACCCATGACCATACCACATCCATACCACAAAACTAAGGCTAACCCAAGCCTTAAACAACAAGAAATCAAGCATAATTCCCATGGATTTCCCAAAAATCCATAATATGCAAAATCCCTTCAAAAGCCCCCAAACAAGCTTTTCGTAAACTATGGTCACGCACTCACCTCGACAAAGGAACGATCTGAGCTTTTGCAACCTCTACAAGCTCCAGACAAGCTTCTGCAAAAACTAAAGCTTCAAGATCCAACCCAAAACTTTCCTTTTCCAAGCTTCACAAGCTTCAAACTCTCTTGATTTCGCAAAACCAAGCTTACAAGCTCTCAAGCTTCTAAAAAAAAACCAGAAAACTCACGATTCAGAGGAAGAAGGAGATAAATAATTCTCACTTTTGGGAAATTGCAACTTTAATCACTCTACTTTCGCACTTTTACGAATCGACCCAAAACTTTCGATTCAATCTAAATCACCTTGGAAACTTTCCAAAATAATCAATTTAACTCAAATCAATTATTCTCTATGGATTATTTCCGTGATTTAAATCCCACTGCGAAATTCCGAAATACTCATATTTCAGAACACGAGCGTTACAAATATTGTAGAATATAGTTGGTTCAGAGTTGGTTTAGTAATTTATGCTTATCTCACATTGATTGTATATAAACTCAATTGTACATTTATTTTGATTCAATAAAGAGAAACTTTATTTAGATATTGTTTCTAATAACCACATATAACCATTGGTCAATGAATCAGACATTTGAATGGTGTGGTCTATGGAAACTGGAAACGAACAGGATAGACTAATTGGTTCGTAGTCACAATGCGATAGTAGGAAAAAATAAAGTTTTTGACAAACCTCTAATTTCTATGCATTTGGATTTTTAATAGAAAACAAATTTCATTTGAATTTTGGCAACAATGATTGAATTTTCCTAGTAAAGATTTATATTCAGTTTTTCATCTTTTAAAAGAATTGCTAATTGCATTTTGTTTGAAAATTTTGAACTCTCTTTAGCTTAAAACTCTTGGCTTCAAAGGAAAATTTATTTATTAAAACTTGCCTTGATATTAATTTTTTTTTTGTCTTAAATTGGTTTTTGAACTCTAATTATATGAGAACACACAACAAAGTTAGAAAACAGACTTCATTGATTAGAAAAAAAAATCCCACCAATCACGTGAGCCGGATCAGTCCAGGATCCGAGTCGATATCTAGTTTCCGACCCAAACCTAGTAAACACAGTCATGACTACCTCTTAGAGCTTTTTCAAACAAAACAAATGAAGTCTTTTCTGAGAAACGCTTCCATAACCTTAAACCCTAGCAGCAATCTAGCGACAACGATTCTTCCTTCTATCCATCTAATTCTCGTTAAACCCTTCTCTCAGTCCACCTCGATTCCCAGAAAACAGGATCGAGTTCGTGACCATGGCTACGACAATTACATGGAAGTCGAGAAGAAAATTCGCAAAGTCGTCAAATTTCACAGTCTGATTCTCTCTCAGCCCAACAACACCATTGCCATCTCCCTCCTAGACACACTAGCTCGTCGTCTAGGTCTGGGCTTCAAGCAGCACGAACCAGGCGCTTTCCTCCTTAAATTCCCACACGTATTCGAGATTTACGAGCACCCTGTTCAGAGAATCCTCTATTGTCGACTAACCCGAAAGGCTTTGGATCAAATCCGTTACGAGCACGAAGCTGTTCTCGCTCAAATACCCGACGCCGTGACCCGGCTTAGAAAACTCGTTATGATGTCGAATACGGGTCGGATCCGTCTTGAACATGTTCGGATTGCTCGGGCTGAGTTTGGACTCCCGGAAGATTTTGAGTACTCTGTGGTTCTGAAACATCCACAGTTCTTCAGACTCATTGATGCGGAAGAGACTCGAGATAAGTACATTGAAAATGTGGACAAGGATCCTAGTTTATCGATTTGTGCAATTGAGAGAGTTAGAGAGATTGAGTATAGAACAAAAGGGATTGATGCAGAGGATGTTAGATTCTCATTCGTCGTGAATTTTCCTCCTGGCTTTAAGATTGGAAAGTATTTTCGAATTGCTGTTTGGAAATGGCAGAGACTTCCTTATTGGTCACCTTATGAGGATATTTCAGGTTACGATTTGAGATCGATGGAAGCTCAGAATAGATTGGAGAAGAGAGTTGTTGCTTGTATCCACGAATTGTTGTCTTTGACTGTGGAGAAGAAGATAACGCTTGAGAGAATTGCTCATTTTAGGAATGTTATGAATTTGCCTAAGAAATTGAAAGAGTTTCTTCTGCAACATCAGGGGATATTTTACATATCGACTCGTGGGAATTACGGGAAACTTCATACTGTGTTTCTAAGAGAGGCGTATAAGAAAGGGGAATTGGTAGAACCAAATGATGTGTATTTAGCTAGGAGGAGATTAGCTGAGCTTGTGTTGATGAGTCCTAGAAAGGCTAAGATTGATGCAGAGTTGGTTAGCTATAGAAATGGATTAGATGATGAAGATGATATCGAATGAACATACACTCGTTCTGTGGGAATTATTGTAAGATCTTTATGTTATTATAGCTTTCCTTTGAATGGTTAATAGCCAAATGAAGATGTTGTTGAGCTTTGAAATTTCTCGTTTTCTTCTCTAATGGCAGATTTGTATCCAGAAAGCTAGAAGTGAACTGAAGGTGATGAGGACGAAGAATGTGATAAGAAGCTTCTTCACTTGGATGGATTTATGATTGTGAAGCTCCTCTCATTTGTTCTGTGTCAATTTGAATCGAAGAAAGATGCCAACAAAGATTGCTTACTTCAGCTGCAAGATATACTTTGGCTCTACTCTTTCTCATCAGCAATATTCCTTAACTCGATTCTTGCATTTTCGCAGATACTAAGAAACAGCCTGGAATATTTTTTCCTCAAGTCTTCTATGGTTTAAGCCAAGAATCCTTATTACCTGTCTCTACTTATATACCAAACCAAAAAATATTGTTTCTTTGCTTATGCAAAAACCCATAAGCTTTCGACAAAAAGACTATTCTTTGTAATAAATATCTTCAACTCGTAAATGTCTTTGCCTTTGTCGTCTTCCACCTTCACCATCATCAGCATCACGTGATTGGCTAAAACAAACAACTATTTTCTTATTTTATTATTCCGCCACAAGCCGTGAAGATGGAGAAAATGAATGTCCTTTTTATGATTTTGTTGATGGTGATGTCTCTGGTTCTGGGTTTTTCATCGGCAGTTGATTTCAGATGGAGGAAAACGGCAGGATTCTATGATAGATTCACCAGAGCTGCCTCTTCAGTTATATTCCCAGTTCATGGAAACGTTTATCCTCTTGGGTATATATACATATTTTCAGACTCAACTTCACACAATTATACTTTGATGGTAACATTTCAGAAATTCTCTAAATTTTTTGTATTTTTTTTTCTTTGGTTTGGAGCAGGTATTATAATGTTACCATTAGCATAGGACAACCACCAAGACCTTATTATCTTGATCTTGACACTGGTAGTGATCTCACTTGGCTCCAATGTGATGCTCCTTGTGTTCGTTGCTTGGAGGTACAATAATAATAGTTTCATCTTTTCTCTTCCTCGGATCCAGTATCATAGTTTCATCTTGCGTATATATTTTTTTGGTTTCAGGCGCCTCATCCACTTTATCAGCCTAGTAACGACCTGATTCCTTGCAATGATCCACTTTGTAAGGCATTGCATTTGAATAGTAACCAGAGATTTGAGACTCCAGAGCAATGTGACTATGAGGTTGAGTACGCTGATGGAGGATCTTCTCTCGGTGTTCTTGTTAGAGATGTGTTCTCTTTGAACTATACAAAGGGTCTACGGCTCACTCCCCGTCTTGCTCTCGGGTATATAGCTATTTTTATACAATCTTGGACCTGCAATTTTTATCTGGTTCAAGGAATTAGTTCCTAGCTAGTAGTCCTCATTGGAGTTTTTGTGTAACAGATGTGGATACGATCAAATCCCAGGGGCTTCGAGTCATCATCCTTTAGATGGAGTGTTGGGACTTGGTAGAGGAAAAGTAAGCATTCTGTCACAGCTTCATAGCCAAGGTTATGTCAAGAACGTTATCGATCATTGCTTAAGCAGTTTAGGTGGAGGAATTCTCTTTTTTGGAAACGATCTTTATGATTCTTCAAGAGTCTCCTGGACACCAATGTCGCGCGAATACTCGTAATTATAGCTCTTCTCTTATTTTTATCTTTTACCTGATCAACTTTTTCTCTCCTTTTGCTATGCTATAATCTTGTAACTTTCTTGTTCAGAAAACACTACTCTCCTGCAATGGGAGGGGAACTTCTATTCGAGGGAAGAACAATGGGATTGAAGAATCTATTAACAGTCTTCGACAGTGGAAGTTCTTACACATACTTCAATTCCAAGGCGTACCAAGCCGTAACATACTTGGTAAGGAGCTTGTTGTAATCTTGGAAATAAAAAGAGAGAAAAGACCGGGTTTTCTCATCAAGTCTTATGTCTGTTTTGTAGCTAAAGAGAGAACTAAGCGGAAAACCGTTGAAAGAAACACGGGATGATCACACGCTGCCTCTATGCTGGCAAGGAAGAAGACCGTTCATGAGCTTTGAAGAAGTGAAGAAGTATTTCAAGCCTCTAGCTTTAAGCTTCAAAACAGGGTGGAGATCAAAAACTCTGTTTGAGATACCCCCAGAAGCTTATCTAATCATTTCTGTAAGCATTTCTCTATGACCGGTCCATAATTTTTTTTTTTTTACAATGCTAAAATGTTGTTCATTAAAATGTTGCAGATGAAGGGAAATGTATGTTTGGGAATCTTGAACGGCACAGAAATAGGTCTCCAGAACCTAAACCTCATCGGTGGTAAAGTCTTTAATAACATCCATTGACAATTTTCGGATCTTGGTATCACAATCAGCCGTTAATTCCCTTATTCTCTCTTTTATTTGGCAGATATATCAATGCAAGATCAGATGATAATCTATGATAATGAGAAACAATCGATCGGGTGGATACCAACGGATTGCGATGAACTGGCTTCACTAAAAGCTGCTCAAGTGTATGAATATTGAGAAATGTTATATAGTTGGGAAAGAAAGATGATAGATGTACAATTAGATACATTTGTGTAAAATTGTAATGCTCCAAGAGTAACTGATAGGGTCAAATCCTATGATTATTGAATTAGATGGTATTACAAATGAAATAAAAATAAGAAGTATAGTTTTTGAGACGGCAAAAAAAAAAAAAAAAAAAAGTATAGTTTTTGATAATTACGGGTTTATTAGCTTTATGGTTTACACTTTTACACTGACACTGTTAGTGTTTACTTCCTCGAAGCAATATAACTTTACGGCCAAAAATCTTACCACACATATCTCCGGCCGGCGATGCTCACTCTCCGAAGCAGGACCCAAATTTCTCTCTTTCTCTCTTCCATGGCTTTCTCATACTCCTTAACTTTGCAATCACCAAATTCGACTCTTTCTTACTCCAATATCCATCAATTTCTCAACTCGTCTTCTTCGTTTCCCGTATCGTTATCTGTCTCATCTCCAAAAAACACCCGTCATCTTCGTCTCCTCATCACCTCCGCAGTGAATCCGCAAACGGGACAGCCGACGAAGAAGGCCTCGACGGGTAGTGGCAGTAGTAGTACGAATAAGAAACGAAAGAAAAAGGGGAAAAGTACCAAACCTGTGGAAAATTGGGAATTGAGTGATGCAGATGGTCTTGAAGAAGAGGATGGTTCAGATTATTCTTCGAGGTCTCTAGCAACATTTAACTCTCCTCCTACCATACCCAAACCACCTGCTGGGTTCGTGATTGATGAAACTGGTAGAGTTCTTATGACATCTAAGAAGCGAATCGCCACTGTGGTAAGTTAAGTTTTCTCGAATTTCACTTTTCGCTAGGCTATGGACATAATAAGTTTTGGTGTTTGCTAAAAGGTTTTGTTTTGAGACAGGTTGATTCAACCAACAATAGCCCTTTGGATTGTGTGATAAGAAGAGTGTTTACAAGTAGTAAAGGAGAGGATTGTATGCTTCTTTGCCCTGTGGATACGTGAGTTTTTTTTTTTTTTTGCTTCTCTTGTTATTTTAGCAACTTCTTCTTTCCTGCTTGATTGATTCATTTTGTTGCTTCAGGCCAGTTCAGATTTTGAAGAGCACAAATATAGATGGATGGTCAGCCGTAAGTTTTCTCCTTTATGAATTTTTCTCTCAATTGTTACTTCAGGACTGCACATATCCTGCTGTAGAGAGACCTTTTGGATGCATGAACACATGCTTTTGAGTTAATCTAACATGTACTCGCTGTAGAATAGTCATCTTATAGATGAAAGTTGCTTCGATCAGGACCTATTGTTTGCTTATCTAGGATGGTTCTGCCTTTTAGGTCAGTGATGAAGAGGTTGAATCTCTTCTTCCTGCTGCTGCTTATGCTCTTGCTAAGATCCATATGCATCTAGTACACAGCGGGTAAGTTCATGCCTTCTTTCAAGAATAATTAAAGCATGACATTTTGAATACATCCTTTGTTTCTGTGTGCCTGTTACCATCTAATGGGTTATCACTGTAAATCAGATTCTGTTACACTGCAAGGGGAGGCTTTTGCTACACCGAAGATAATGTTTTCGATTTTCGCACAGGTAACAAGCTTTTATATTTGTTTGAATTTCAGTTTAAATTGTAGTTATAGGATTACATTTATGATGAACAATAGGAAGAAAACCTCAGAAAAAAAACGAAGAAGAGTATTAATATTGTGTTCCTATGAACTTGCATCTTTAGTCATATGTATGTGGTTATCTGCATTCTTCCTCGCATGTTTAGTTCTCTCAATCTACTTCATTCTAACTGTGAGGTATTTTTACGGTTCTGCTCATATACTTACAGCTTAAAGTTATGTGTTCTACTTTTCTTATATCATTAATGTGTAGAACATCAACTATTTGCAGATGATGGCCAAGATGTTGAAGGCTTACCAACTGAAGGGATTGAGATCACGTGTTTCCATCTGGTATAACATTGCTCTCTGCATTTTGCTTATTGATATGTCTGAGGTGCCTCTTACAGTATTCTGAACATTTTTTTTTGGAGATATTACTATTACAGCACATTTAAAACAGTAAACATGACATTCAATTTCTCAATGTGTCATGAGGCTGAACCAATTTTGTATTTAGTGCTTTATTGTGGATCCAAAGTTGAGTAATTGTGAAATGTATGGGTGTAATTTCTGTAGAGCGTGTAAATGCTATGATGTGCCCCATTTTCGTTGTCTAAGTATGAAAGTATGCATTCTGATTCAGGATGGATCACACTATATGGTCTACACGCCTTCAGATCCACTTCTCTTTGTTGCTGCTAAGGTAAGCTTGTTATTTCTGGTTATTTATTATAAAGGTCTTGCCAAGCTGTGGCACAAGGGGGAGTTTTCAGGTTTTACTTTCATAGAAAGAAGATATGGAATAGTTAGGAACTGAATGTAGAAAAAATAGAGTGATAAATTGCAACTTCATCTATGCAGGATCAAAATGGGCTGCTGCAAATTGCTGATGATGTAAGTGAACCTCTATTCTATTGCATTTTTTTTTCTAATGCAACTTGGTGGAGACCCATAGGAGTTCTTTTGGGTTAATAATAAGGTTTTAAGCAAAAGCTGCACCAGTAGAAGAAAGGAGACTTTTAGAATTGATCCAAGTAGAAATGCGATAGGCCTTAGCGAATATACAATTATAGCAATGCTGGGGAAACAAAACTTGGTTCTTGGTTACTTTTGGTTTAGAAGAGAGAATTGCTTATAATCCTTACAATAAGATGTTTGTGTAATGGTCAATTATGAAGTAAACACCATTCTATGCTAATGGGTTATTACAGGAGCTCTTAGATGACCCAGCCGTGATCAGCGCCATAGACGAGGAAACAGAATTCAATGCCTTGGTGGTAAGTAGAGCATATAAACAAGCTTTTAAAATAGAGGTTTCTGATAAAATGATGTTGAATCTAGTAAGTAATGTTTATGCAGGAGGAAGAAGCAGCTCTCCTGGAATCACTGCTTGGGGAAAGAATTTAAAGTTTCTTATAGGGATTACTTAGCTTTCTTTTTATGTTCCATAATTGCAATGACTTGTAATTTAAATTTCTCTCATCATTTTGTTTTTATAAAACTCATTTTTCTTGTTGACTACTTGGGAATTAGCTATTGAAGGATTCTTCTTCACTAATATAATTGAAGGATTTATTCATTAGCGATTGAAGGATTCACTTTTCAATTTTCGACACCCCAAAATCTCCAAATAATGTTTATTGTGTTATTTGTGGTTTGGTGGAAGTAGGACCGTAGAAAACCTATCCATTAAAGAAAAATATAAAGTCAAACAACTTTTGGATTTATTTTAGTTTTATTTTTATGGCTGCCTTCACTAACCTCTGAGCTTGAGTGACGATCACGTTCATGGCGCTAACCCTCCAACCTCTCTTTGTTCCGGGTATTTCTCTCTCTCTTTCTTCTGTTCAATGCCTTCTCTATTTGTCTTCTTTGTATTTCATCAGAAGAAAGGGTTTATCTGAATTTAATCTTCGTTCTTAAACAGTTTGTGTAAAGTACATCAAGATTTTATCTGGGGATGTTTCATCTGTTCCTCATTTTTCATTTATAACATAAAATTGAGCGTGCATGGTTTGGTTTTTATTTAAATCGGTTTCATATGTACAGTACACATGGTCTCAACTAAAGGAGTGATTAGCTTCCATTATTGTCTCACTGTTTTTTTTTTTATTGGAATTTTCATAAATTGACATTTTAATTGCTTTAGGAAGTGCTGGAATTTCTGGGACTAGAAGCATATGCAATAAGAGTCAATCATTGGATTGGTTTCAACTTTCGGAATGGATTGGGTTCAGGGAGAAAACATCTTTTAAAACCCAATGGAGCTTCCATTTGTTGCTCACTAAGTACAGAGAAGGATCCTTTCTTACCTTCTATCCAGAATCTAACCGATGCCCGTCTCATTTATAGTGTATCTGCAGCATTGGGTCATAACAAGGTTTTTACATGCTATTATTTGGTTGTTTCTGACACTTTCAATCCTCTTTTTCACCTTCTTTTAAGTAATCTTTTTGCTCTCAGGAATCACATCCAGAATGCAGTGCAAGAGTTCCTGCCATTGTTAATGCCCTTGAGAAGAATGAGCTCACTCCTAAGGCAAGAGTTTTTTTTTGTGACATTCATCTATATTATGCACATATAGCTATGGAAGTTTGGTTACCATGATTACAATATTAAGGCGAATGTCAAGAGGATGGAGACCAACATATGTCTCTGAATGGCAATGCTTGTGGAATGTTATCTTTGCTTGAAATTTTGTAGGATTGATCTTGCACTTGTCTGGAGTTAGATAGTGATATGATCTGCAGAATTAGAATTGTACATTTCCTCTCTTATGCTAAATATTTCAGTCTGCAAACAAGATGATTATTCCCGAAAAAATGTTACATATATGTTGTAGGTATGCTTTTGTTGTATACACCATTCAGTGTTTTCGAAGCCTCATTTTTCATTCTTCTTCTATTTTCTTCTTTTTGTTGGATACTTTGCTTCTTCGGTGGTGAAGATTTCTGTCTTTCTATACTGAAAATGACCTAGGATCTATCAATAAATTCTCATATGTGATATTTTTTCCTCATGTATTTCAGTTCCGTGGCTCAGAGATTCTGGAGCTCGCAAATTTCAAGACTGCGACTATAGAAGATATTGCAAATGTTCACGACAAGGCTTATGTCTTTGGCCTAGAGAAGGTTATATACTTTCCTCATGTTGTATTATGTAGCATTTACTGCACAGCTTATTATCCATAAGTAATCAATATATTGACACATAAGAGCAAAGTAAGTAGGTTTATAGATGAGAATGTATGAGTTTTCTTTTGACCATTACAAAGCACTCTTAGTTTAGGCAATGGTTGAAGCTTCAGATTCAGGACTTATTTTCATCGAAGGTTCTGGACCAACATATGCCACTTCAACGGTAACTGCTTTGTGCTCATAGGTTTAAATCTCTCAAGGAACCATTTTTCCTGCCTAAATCTCTTCCCTCTGTTCCAGACATTCCAAGATTCACTTACCGCAGCAGGAGCTGGAATGGCTTTAGTTGATTCAGTGGTGATGTCTCATCTCACCATGTTAGTCTGCTTTTATTGCTTCAGTTTCATTATGTTGGAAATGATTATAGATTTCTTAGCAACTTTATGATTATTTGATTCAGATCGCAGCATCCAGAAACAGCCGAGATCCTCCCACTGGTTTTGCATTGATAAGACCTCCAGGACATCATGCCGTGCCAAAAGGTCCAATGGGTTCTGCGTTTTTGGTAATGTGGCAATCGCGGCTCGTCATGCCCAACGCGCACATGGTCTGAAGCGTGTCTTCATAATTGACTTTGATGTTCACCACGGGAATGGCACAAATGATGCGTTTTCTGAGGACCCTGATATATTCTTTTTGTCAACTCATCAGGTAAGTCTCTAACATAGTAGTTTGTATTTCAAAATCCTTAATCGGACGGCAACAAGTTCCAACTCATTTTCTAAAAATAGTTGACTCAATAGTACATGAATGTTAAACTAAAGTTGTAAGATCATTGATTGAATAACACCATTATGATTAGATTTCAAAAATCAGGACAAGTCATTTATATTCTAATAACCGCAGGATGGAAGCTACCCTGGAACAGGTAAAATCAGTGACATAGGCAAAGGAAAAGGTGAAGGCACCACTCTAAATTTACCCATACCTGGAGGGTCAAGTGATATTGCAATGAGAACCGTTTTTGAAGAAATAATTGTTCCATGTGTTCAACGGTTCAAGCCAGATCTCATTCTTGTTTCTGCTGGGTGAGTGAGTTAGTGATGGAGAAAAGTTTTCGTTTTTCGTTTTAACTGTATCATCATTTTCTTACAAATCCTTGTGCTGAAGGTATGATGCTCATGTGCTGGATCCACTAGCAAATCTCAGTTCACAACCGGAACATACTACTCATTGGCGAAAGATATAAAGCGGTTAGCGAAAGAAGTATGTGGAGGGCGTTGTGTATTTTTCTTGGAAGGAGGATACAATCTTGAATCACTATCATCATCAGTGGCAGACTCGTTTCGAGCATTGCTTGGGGAAGAAAGCATGGCATCAGAGTTTGATAACCCAGCTTACTTGTATGATGAACCAATGAGAAAGGTTGGAGATGCAATTGAGAGAGCCAAAAGCATTCATTGCTTATAAGTGCCAAAACTACTCACAGTTTTTGGCTGCGTGGCGTTAACTCGCGTTGGTGCGAGTAGGATTTGATACACAGATTTCTTTATTTTCCCTGTACTAACTAAAAAACTAGCCTGGTAGATTTTTTGTTTTTTTTTAACACTAGGGTTGGAAGGGTATAATAGTGAAAAAATGACAAAATAGCAACATTACAACAATTGCCATATAAAAACGCAGCGTTTAACAGTCAGAGCCAATCTATCCAACAGCTTCCTCTTCATTGTTCGCCTCTCCTCTAAAACAATCTTCTCTTTTCTCCGGTCTTCTTATCAGCTCAAAACCAAAAATAAAATTGAGAATATATAGATTTTTCAAAAGTAAAATATTTGCAGTTTGTATTTTTTATCATGTGTGAAATTTATTATGAGTAAAGTTACCTTACCCCTAAAATTAAAACACGGCGGTCATACTAATAGAAACTACAGTAGTAGACTGACTATCAAGTACTCTCTCATTGTAAACATTTTTTGTAAGAATTATGATTTTCTAGTGAACGGTGAACCTATCAAATGGGTCCAAAACGGATGACCGTCATACCTAATGTCCCCTATAAATAACATAAACAAAACTTCCACGTAGTTATTCTCTTATCATTTTTAAAATCAAAAACGAAAATATCTCATCACGCCGACCATAGAAATTATAAATTACTATATTAGAATAAAAATCGTGGGAAAGAACTCTTTCCGTTAACGTTATCTACAGTCTTCTTGCAAATCGAAATAGCATTTGATTTTTGGCTGCCTTCTTAAAAACAATCCGACACGTGTATTAGCACCACCATCCTTTACATGCCACGTGTCCAGATCCACCGCCTTGACCTGCCCCACCACGCCACGTTGCGTGAAACAGCTTCTTTTCTTTGACTTGGGTCCCTACATATCCTACTTATAAAAGGATGAGATATTTTCAGAGGATTTTATCCTGAATCAAAACAAAGACGTCGAAAGATTCAATCATTTTATTTTGTTTTGATGCCAAATCTAAGATGGAAGTAAGCAAGAGAATGGAGATGTTAGAGAGGAGGCCATCTATAGAGACAGAGCCCATGACATTGCATCTCGATCAAATAGAAAATGCCCGAGAAGAAGCTATGTATGTCATGAAAACGAAGACAATGGAGGAAGCTATTGATATTTTCACTAAGGTACTTTTCATTGTTTTACTTTTATTTTAAGTTTAATTTGGAGTTTCTTTGATTTGCAACGTTAATTAATTATGGATGATGTTGAATTTTTTTTTTTTTAAATAAAGCAGGAGACGCATGAAGGTTTAAGAGCTGGTGAGGAAAGAGGACGACGCATAAATTTGAAGGATAATGATGATGATGATGATGATGATGATGATTATGATGATTATGAAGAAGAAATAATTATGTTTTTGAGTCCTCTTGGTTGGGTCGACAGTGCTACTGCTCCTTTCTAATTCTCAATTCTCTTTGTTTTTGTCCCTTTAATTTTGATTATCAGATTTCCTCTACTCCTTTAATCTTCTTGTAAATATATGAATACTTTTAAGGATATTTATATGTGAATAAGCAGTGTATTTTACAATCTTCGTTTATCATAGAAGGAAATTTTATTATGAGCACAATCGAAAATATTTATACGGTACCCGTAGTATAACTATCATCTCAAGTATATGTGAAGGTGTGAATAAATCGTAAATATAATGATCCAAAGCAATATTTTTTTGAAGAACTTGAACAAACATATATGAAACATCTATCCAAAATAAAATATATGTAACAACTAGAGGAGTTTAAGCTTTAAAGTTATTAAAATGCAAAGACAACATTTGGTATGGCCTTTGGAACTATAAACATATTTTTTTTTTGTTATAAATAGTAACTAAAATTTGGTAGTATTAGTGGGTGAAACTTCTAAAGTAAAGTAAAGGATTACACATTACATTCATAGGGATTAGCTCTTTGACAATAGCAGTCATGTTCATCCTTAGGTGGTTCCGTTTTATCATTCTTACATCTGCAATTAAGAAAACGTTGCTGCAATTTAGATTCCATTTTCTTTGTAGCATTTCTTCTTTCCGAGAAATCCGCATTTTCCTGGGAATGTAACGCCAGCTCCCACCTCTATTTAAAAAAATAAACCAATATAAATTGTTAAATGACAGTTATAGATTACAAAAGAAATAGCAATACAATAATTTTAAATTACGTCATTGTTCTAGAGCTGTTTTTTTTTTGTTGCAACACGACTTTTTGTGATAATTTTTTTTTTAAATATACTACCTTCAACATGGCTTAGAATCAAACAGATGAAAACACAAGACATCATAAACAAACTAGTACTATACACCCCATGATTAAAATTTTGATATATATTATCTCTATTGTTTGGAGAAATTTAAATTTGTGTCTAACTCTCTTAAAATCAAAATTGTTGTTGTCACCTGTCAACACTCGTCGTATGACTATATGTATTAACCACACAACCAAATAGTTGTTCCGACAAATTTGATACAAAAAAAAAAATTTAAGGATGGAGCTAAGTCAACATGATCGGCAGAATCGCTCCCAACTTTTAGAAATACTATTCTTACTAAATTTTACTTTTTTTCCATTTCGAATTTTATTTATTATGTTTATACTAATATATTTTCTGGTTTTTTTGTGCGTTAGTCATTTCGTAATGATTAGCATAACAAATTCAAGCGTCTAATTTCAATTATAGTAACGTTGGCACTAGCTAGATCATATTTCAACCATTTTCATGCAAAAAAATTATGATTTAGTGATTCTTATGCCCAAAATCTCTTAGTGCTATAGATCTCAAACTTAAAATCGTGATTTCAATGCAAAAGAAGAAAGAAAAAACGATTTCTCGACAACAAAAACAACGATTTGATGACTCAAAACATGAAAAGTTTCAAACTCTTAAGCTCTCATTTTTGTTATACGTTATAGTAATATCAGTGTTGATTGTCTACACAAATTATCATAACAAGGTCAGATTATTTTTCCAAGTGAACTTTTCAACGAATGGGTTTGCTTATGAGTCCCAGAGGCGTGCCTATGGTGTAAACAAAAAGACATTCGTCTTACGTCCCAAAATATTATGCAAGTTTTAGGACCCAAATTTTTTAAAAAATATTTAGTATATTAATAAAATATATATTTAGTATGATTTTTTAGTTTAAAATTTATTTTCATATACTAAAAAGATATTGTTACTAATTTTTAATATTTAACAAATTTTAATTAATTTTAAATTTTAGTATTTATATCTAGAGAAAATATCCGAAAATAGACATTTTCAAAAATGTATTTCCAAACAGCGCCTCTTATAGTTGAAAAAAATCATTCCAAAGTGATCTTGTTTGGAAATAAATTTTTGAAAATGTCCATTTTAGACAATGAGCCTTATATATATTGAAAATAATATTAATTAAAATTGATTGTAAAATAGTATAAATAATATTTTATAGCTTAAGAAAATCATACAAAATTATCTTCATAAACTAAAAATAGTGTTTATTATATCTAGTTTGTTACAAAATATGTTAAATTTTAATTACGACACATATTTTACTACAAAAATATGTAAAACGATTTTTTTTGTTCATCTTAGGTTTCTAAAATTCTTGGCACGGTTCTGCTTATGACTTATGAGGATACTCTTTTTTTCTTTTTTTTTCTTTTTTTCTTTTTTGAACGGAGAGGATACCCTCTTTTCATGTAAGCTCTTTAGTTCTGAATTGGATTTTTTTTGCAACATATTTTGTTTTCACCAATTTAATGAAATATGATGTTATTTTTTTGATAAATCTCTATGTGTCTTTTTGATAACCAAAACTCTCTCTGTCTATAGATATATATAAACATTTTTGACAATAAAGCTACAAATTTGATTTTTTTTTTTTGTTATTGAGAAAATTGGTTAAACAAAGGAAGTTTTGTGACAACTAGTTCTTAGTCGGAAAAGACATTAGCTTACATCATTTTCAAGCTATGCGTCAACACCACAAATTAGGTAAATAATTTTCTTATTATTTATTAGTTACAAATTTAGTATTGGTGGCTGAAATTTCTAAAAAAAAAGAATTAAGATTAGACATTACACTCATAGGGATTTTCTCTTTGACAAGAGCAGTCATGTTGGTCCTTGGGTGGTTTGGTTTCCTCTTTTTGGTTCTCACATTTGCAACTAAAAAAGCGTTGTTTATTTTTAGATTCCATTTCTTTGAAGCATTTTTTCGTTCCATGAAAGCCGCATTTTCCTGGGAAATGCACGAAATTCCAACACTCTTGGGGAGGTGCTTTAGCTTCCACATCTACTATTTTTTATCAACCAAAATAAATTGTTATGTTATAGATTGAAAAAGAAATAGTAATACAATAACTTTAAATTACGTCATTTTTCTAGAGTTTTTTATTTATTTTTTAATTTTATTTTACAACACTACTTTTGTGATTGAAAACAATCAATAAAGGATTTAATATCCTACCTTCAACATGGCTTAGAATCAAACACAAGAAACCATAAACAAAGCAGTACAGCTCATGCTTCAAAAACTTGATTAGTATTATATTTATTGTTTGGAGAAATTTAACTTTTTGCCTTAAAAATTATGTTCTTTTTGTTTTGTCTCTTGTCAATACTCGTAATATATACTAAACACAACAAAATAATTGTTCCAATAAATTTGACAAAAGAAAAAAGAAAAAGAAACTTAAGGTTGGAGCTAAGTCAACATGATCTGCAGAATCGCTTCCACATTTATAGAAGCATTATTTATATTTTTTACTAAATTTTTCTTTTTCATTTCGATTGATTTTGTTATATATATATATATATATATATATATATATTAAAACTAAAAACTAAAATTTTAAATGAAACTTGAACCGTATCAAACCAAACCGAAAGATATCGAATCGAAAAGCGGATTGGTTTGGATTTGGATGAGACAAGCGAAAGAGCGTCGATTCGACGAAACCTTTTCTTAATGGTGTTGCGAGGAAGAAGAAGAAGAAGAAGAAAGCTGCAATTTCAAGTCTTAAAAAGCTAATTCTTGAAAATGAATGGCCACTGTAAATTATTTACAGCCTCTCCTCCTCGCCTCACCCCTCTTCGCTCTATAACATCATCGAGTGCTTCTCCTTCCGGTAGTTACAGAATCAGATTCTCCGATAATGTCGCCGTTGAGTGTCGGAATCTCTGTTTCTCCGTTAGTACAAGACAAGGGATATCAGTTCCCATTCTCCGAGATTGCTCCTTTCGAATTCCTTGTGGACAATTGTGGATGATTCTTGGTCCCAATGGCTGTGGAAAATCTACTCTTTTGAAGGTCTTTCTTCTTTTCCTTTTGAGGTTACAGAGCAAATCCAAATAACTTCTTATTGCAATTTTTGTTAGTACATCACATTGTTTAAAGAAATAGCTAATCTTGGAATGTATAACATGAAACTGTTTTAACTGATTGGAATAACTATGCAGATTTTGGCTGGTGTAGTGAATCCAACAAGCGGCACTGTCTTTGTGGAGAAGCCCAAGAATTTTGTATTTCAGAATCCTGATCATCAGGTAGTGATGCCTACTGTAGAAGCTGATGTGGCATTTGGTCTTGGCAAGTATCATGACATGAATCAGGAAGAAGTTAAGTCTAGGGTGATACCACTTGATGTGATCCTGGTGAGGCTCACGAACCCATTCACGCACGAGAGAAAGTCCAAGGGGATATTCCTAGACTTGAGATCGAATCACACGACACAAGTAGAGGATAGGGGGGATTGATAGACGCCACGGGAGGTTGCGGAAGGCCTCACGATAAGTCTAACTCTAGGATCTCGATCTCACACCGAAGAACCAAGAGGTTTTTTTGTTCGAATCACTCGAAACAAAGAAAACAAACACAAGGTTTGAAGAAAATATATTAATAAAAAGATCGTTGAGGTTTTACACAGATCCTAGGCGACTTTTAAAGAGAAGTAGGGGAAGAAGGCGAGGAGGTATTCTCGAGACAACTCCTCGAAAAGCCACAACTCGGAAAACACAACAACAATAACTAAAGTTTGAACAAAATAAAACACTTAAAATTCAAAGTCTTGCGCCTAAGAAAGAAGAAGAAAGAAATGGGCCAAGGCCCGAACCATGGAGACAAATGGGCAAATGATGGAACAGATCCAAGTGTGAAGTTGAGCCTCGTTAAAAATCTTGTCGCGGAAAACCCGTTGGGACAAAACCGTGACGAAGGAAAAGAGCACTTAACCTCACACCTCCATTTATCATCCGTCTCGGGTGAGTGACAAAACCAGTGTAGTCTCGCCACAAACAAACCCCGAGTGGTTCTCATGAGATGTGATCAAGGTGGTGATATGATCGGTGAGCTTCTTAGTCCGGGAACGAGTAACGGGTGGCGTGTACTCGTACGTCATGTCTTGAGCTCCATAATCCTCAAGTTCCAGCTCCTTAGCTTCCAATTCTTTAGCTCCAAGCTGCGTATCCTCAAGCTCCATCCGTGCTCCTTGTTCCATGTACGTAGAGCTAGCCGGGATCATATCATACCCCCTTTCTTGAAAAGGATTTGTCCTCAAATCCGGACAATCTGCAACAAAAAGAAACAAGTTAATATCATCATAAACAATAATCTTAAACATCATACCTTGGTATCCAAAAGGATAGAACTTGTAGCCGTAATTCCTAGAACAGCCCTTCATTTGGTTTTCGTCATGGAAACAACTCAAGCTTCTTCGCCAATTTCCTTTAGTTGAGTTTCTATTTTTCGACTCAAATGGCCGTTCCTTGTAAGCTCGATGGTTTCCCTCTCCAAATCTGTTTTTAAGATAAAAATCTCTACGAAGTTTGTTAGTGACAAGAAAATCGAAAATTAGACCAGTTCGGAACATATCCTCGGAGATGGTCGGCGATAATTCTTGGAGTTTCCTTCTAGGTAAAGCTCCACGCTTCGTATCTTGATAGCTTTGGGAGGTGTTCAACTCCTTTCTCAAGACAACTCTAATTCCAGTCCTTACAAAGAAATGGGTCGAGTAAACTTCTAAGTCCGGTGGCTCCTCTTTTAGACCTGCAATGTTTTCAACACCTTTGGCAAAGAACAAGCATATTATCACAGTCGTAGAGTCACTATAAACAAGTAGACAAGTTTCATTTCGGACCCCATAATTTTCTTTATCATGTTCCTCTTTTATTTGCGTCCTAAGACAAGAGTTTGGTTCCGAATATTCTTTGAATACACCTAACTTTTTCTTAATAGTTTCTGGAGATGATAAACTCTTATCACGAACCCATTCACGCACGAGAGAAAGTCCAAGGGGATATTCCTAGACTTGAGATCGAATAACAAAGAGTTGTGGTCAAAAACACAAGTAACCATAAGATGGTTTATGTTTGCTACTTCCCTATATTGATATTTAGATTCTTGTATTGTCTCCAGAGACCCATTCAAACTCTCAGTGGTGGTCAAAAACAAAGAGTTGCTATTGCTGGCGCTTTAGCTGAAGCTTGCAAAGTGCTATTGTTGGATGAGCTCACAACTTTCCTAGATGAGTCTGACCAGGTAAGGTTTGATTGTGAAACATTGGAAGCGATTATGTTGAGCTACTTTGATCTTGTTGTATATAGTAGACATTGGAAGTGAGTAGGAAATGAATGTGACAGAAATGTTATGGCGCATAAGCTTCTGTTAATCGATGTATATTGTTTTGTGGGGTTATTTTTTTTGCAGTTGGGTGTGATCAAAGCTGTGAAAGATCTAATAAATGCAAAGAAAGGAGGAGATGTGACGGCATTATGGGTGACACATCGGTTAGAGGAGCTCGAGTATGCGGATGGAGCTGTGTACATAGAGAACGGGAGAGTGATCAGGCATGGTGATGCAGCCACCATTTCAGATTTCATTAAGGTCAAAAATCGAATTACATTGATCAAATCAGTTCTTAACTTCCTCTGTTGAAGCATATACAGAAGTCACTGAGAAGTCTTGAGATTTGCTATAAGTTTTCGTAAAAGATTGTGATCATAGTTTTGTAGATACTATTATAGCTAGGGCTCGATATTGGTTCATTGATGATACACCGCTGTTGGAGCCACGAGCAAAACTTTGTTTCCAAAAAGAAAAAAAAAATTCTGGAAAAAAATCCAGATTTTAGGTACGATTCCAAAATTATTAATATAAAATTAAATATTATAGACCATGAAAAGATTACAATAGAAACAGTAGAGCTGTCAATTCGGCCTAAAGCCCTGGGCTCGCTTCACCGGCCATGCATGGTAATGTATTAAAAATTTTAACATGAGTATGGCCGTAGTTTTGTGCGGGTTTTTGTTGGTAAACTCGCAGGCCCGCGGGGTCCGCATAATATTAATTTATTAAAAATTATAAATATATTTAATAAATATATATATATATGTATATTTAAATATTATTATTTTTATGTGTTGTTTTTACGGGTTTTTTGCGGGTTTTTGGCGGAACCCGCGGCTTTTTGAAAGTTTTTTTTGGATTTTGTAGAGTTTGGTGGGCCCATGTGTCCATGTTTTCTTGAGCAGTCGGGTCAAAAAAATTGGCTCATGGATTGGCGGGGCGGATGCGGATTGAAATTTTTTTAACCCGTGGCGGGGCCCGCCCCGCCGGTTTGACAGCTCTAAGAAACAGTCTTATGTATGCGTGTAAATATTATAGCCAGATATATATATATATATATAATTAAATAATATATATGGTTTTTTAATTTTAAAATAAATTAAATGTAAAGAAATTTATTAAATTAAATATTTGTTATTATATAAATATATATATATATCTCTTTTTTAGATATAGAAAGAATGTTTTGTTAGAGAAAATAGTTATTTTACCACATATTTTTTTTTACATGAATAAATTAATTTAATTTTTTATATTAAATTTTTATTATTAATATATTAAAAATCTATATCATCTCTAGTAGATTTTTTGTTTTATTTTATTGTTTGTTTTCCCTACCACTATGTAAGATAAAGTTGAAAAAATATCTAAAACCCAAATAACGAAACCGAATCCAACCCAAGAAGGGGTACCAACCCGACAAAAATATGAATGGATCATAAACTCATATATCCGAAAGACCAAACCCAAACCAAACCGAAAACCAAATGGATATCCGAAATATTTAAAATACATCTATATACCCAAATATATTAATTGTAATTGAATTTGGTTTAACCTAATTACCCTACAATTATAAACCCCAAAAATATCAATTATTTTTATATTGAAATAACTAAAACACCCAAAATTAGCAAAAAAATATATGAAAGTTCATAGTTATATTTGTGAAAATTTAACCAATTTTTTTTCTTCGATATTTCGTGTATCGGAACCTTGCTTAAACTTGAAACAACAGAACCAAACAAAAAATTATAAATATCCAAATAGGTGATAATAGGGGTGGGCAAAAAACCCGGACCCGAAACCCGAATCCGAACCCAACCGAAAAAACCCGAACCGAACCTGAACCGAAGTTTTAAAATACCCGAACGGGTACTAGACTTCGAAACCCGAACACCCGAACCCGAATCCGACCCGAACCGATAACCGAATGGATACCCGAAATACCCAAAATATAATTACATATATACAAATATTAGTTATATTTAGATTTGATATAACCTAATTACAAAATTAGAATTATAAACTCAAAGATATCAATTATTTTAAGACCAAAATAATTAAAATATATAAAATAACTAAGATATCCGAAAGTTCTTAGTTATATTTGTGATATTTTAACCAAATTTTATTCAAATTTAACTATTTTTTTATTTTTTCTCAAAATTTCGGATACCCGAACCCGATCCGAACCCGAATGCACCCGATCCGAACCCGATCCGAAACTATGAAATACCCGAACGGGTATTATACCCCTAAACCCGAACACCCGAAAACCCGAATTACCCGATCCGAACCCGAACGGGTACCCGAATGCCCACCCCTAGGTGATATGATTCTAAACCCGAAAACCCAAATAGTTGAACTAAACATGAATGCAGATGTCTAGTGTGAGATATGAAAAAACGAATCCGCTAACTGATAATTATGTTCTCGCTCATATCTAGGCAAAAAGTTTTTCTGGTAAGATCTTCGGTTTTCCTCTAAAATCTTTTGGTTTAGAGCTTATATAGGTTCCAAACCGAATATCTTTTTTTCTCGCACATTCACTCATCGAAATCTTTCACAATTCCTTGAAAATTTATAAATTTATTAGAATTTAAATAGTATAGTCATATAAAAATCTATATTTAGAAAAATGTTTAAATTTTATTGAAATAAAAAGATTTAACATATATTAGAAAAATGGTAACTAAAAATTATTCACTTTATTATTTAATGTTTTTCTTTGATTTTCCTTTTTGATTAAAGAAAACAAAAATAACATAATTTTTATGACACATGTGATAATCTTAACGATCAACCGACACATGTCATGATCTTATGAATTATAATTTTGACACGTGTCGATCTCCCGTGAGTGCAATCCTTATACAGTAGAACCTCTATAAATTAATACTCGATAAATTAATAAACACTATAAATTAATAAAATTTGCTGGTCTCAAGTCGGACCAGTGTAAAAATGAATAAAATTCGATAAGATAATAAGATACTATTTTTTTTAGAATCTCTATGTAAATATATGGTCTCATTAATAACATAAATTAATAATCATGTAAATTTTCATATATATAAAGACAATATAATTTTGTTTTTATGAATTTATGTTAGAACTCATAAATAACTTTTCTTATATAAAAAATATTATGTTATATTTTAAACTATCTTATTGTTATAATGTAAATAAAATTTTTATAAAATAAAACAACTTTTCTATAAAATTTTTAATTAGAAATATGTATAATTTTTATGTTAATAGTTGTATAGACTGTTTAAATACAACAATTAAAGTTATTAATCATAAATTTAATTTTTTTTTAATTGATTATATAAGTGAAGTCATCTATAATCTTTGTTATTTATTATCAAAATAATTTAATTTCCTTTTAAATTTTAAACTTTCAAGTCCAAAACTATTAAAATTTATAATATCCAATACATTAATTTTATTTAGATCAAAAATTTTTAATTTATTTATTTTTATTTTTTGACAAAATATATATATAAATTAATATCACTATAAATTAATAAAATATCATAATCCCAACATTATTAATTTATTGAGGTTTTACTGTATAAGATATATAGAAAGTCTAAATTCTGTGTGCACCCATATTTTGACTATACCATAATTACCATTTACTTCGTCAAAGTATATCGGCCGGAACAAAACATGTTTTTAATCATGGTATTGAACTTCAAAACTTTAGATTATTATCTCATATTCCCTAAAGGTCCGAGAATCCGAGATCATACTTTGATGATTCTTATGGCGGATAATTAAATTAAAGAATTCCCAAATGTTAACAACATCTAACATTTTATTTAGACTCGAATCCGATACCTTTAATTTAAATAACATCATCTAACATGTTAAATTAACCAGACCAGTGTAAGAGAAATATTAACTTATGCTTGAGCTTGACTGCTTAACTTGTAAATATCTCCAACATATTTATAGTAGCATGTTTATTAATAGCAACCGATGGTGATGGGCTGATGGCTGTTATATTTTATAAATAAAAATTTGTTGTTTGTTTTTAATAATCGAATTACAACTCTTTAACAATCAAACAAAACAAATCTAATTTTAACTACTTGCATCTTCGAGAATATGAGGAATAACGTGGAGTGCAAAAAATATAGACATTTTGGAAAATAATTAATAAGAATGATCGTCAATGCAAATTTGTTGCAAACAAATCTAGTTAGTATGGAGAACCATCAAGATCATAAGCTTTTTTTTAAACGATTAATCTAACCTAGTAAGATGCATATATATATATATATATATATCGCTCTATAAATGTAAAATCTGCTTTTTCTTTTTTAATATTTAATTTCTCTAAAGTCTGCTTCATTCTACTTATATCAAATATTTACACCAAAAAATTAAAATCAAACTATTATCACAAACATAGAGAATATGAATGGAATACATATATGCACAAATTTATGAAGCAATTGAATTAGTGAAAAGAAATAAAAAGATTTTATAAGGAGTTTTTGTAGAGATGAGTATAATAATTATATTATTTATATAATAGGAGAGGGTGTCTTGTAAAAAGAAGAAAAGTGACTTATCATCTATAACCCTAGAGAAGAGAAGAGAAGAGAACCAAGACCAACCCTCTCTTTTTTATTCCTTTTTTTTCTTCTTAATTTGTATTATTTTCATCCTTTTTATCATTTCACCTTAGACTAATCTTTCTAATTCCTCTTTCTTCAACAAATGCTCAGTTTGATATAGGTGGAGATAGAGATAGCATCCATGGAAATGTCTAGAGGAAGCAACAGTTTTGACAATAAGAAAACTAGTTGCCAGAGAGGTCACTGGAGACCTGTTGAAGACGACAATCTCCGGCAACTCGTGGATCAATACGGTCCCAAGAACTGGAATTTCATTGCTCAACATCTCTATGGACGATCAGGTAATCAATATATTCATATCTTGATATTTCCCATATATGTTATAAACCTTTTTTTGTTAGATCGATCTGTTTTATATATTTAGAAAGAATTGATGAGTGATATATATATGGATTAATAGGGAAAAGCTGTAGATTGAGATGGTACAACCAACTTGATCCAAACATCACCAAGAAACCTTTCACTGAAGAAGAAGAAGAGAGACTGCTTAAAGCTCATCGGATCCAAGGGAATCGTTGGGCCTCCATAGCCCGATTGTTCCCCGGGAGGACCGACAACGCTGTCAAGAATCATTTTCATGTCATCATGGCTAGACGCAAACGTGAAACTTTCTCTTCCACAGCCACTTCTACATTCAACCAAACTTTGCATAATGTTTTGAGCCCTAGTTCTAGTCTTACAAGGCTTAATAGATCCCAGTTTGGGCTATGGAGGTATCAAAAGGGTAAGAGTCACGGTCTCTGGCCTTACTCTTTTGTTTCAGCTCCTCAAAATGACCAATTTGGATCTTCATCGGTCGCTAATGTACGCCACGAAATTCACCTTGAGAGGAGAAAGTCGAAAGAGTTGGTGGATCATAACAATTACACAGATCATAAGAAGGCTTCAGGTGAAGATGGAGCATCCGTGGGAGATGATGGTGAGAAGAACAATGTTACTTTCATTGATTTTCTTGGTGTTGGATTAACTTCTTAGGTTGTTATATCACACCTTAGAGATTTTGTGGTTTATATGATTATATCATTAGGATTAGCTATCATTTTCAGCCTTTTGCTTCCTTAAACTCTTATATGGATCTTCTATCAATTACAACCTCGATCATTTTCCATCTTTTCACTTAAGTTGGTACATATATATATATATATATATATATGGGTTTGTATATTGCATGGTTTGCGTTTTATACATAATCTTTACAAATATGTACGCATATATAGGCCTATAGGGCGTAGATATACATGTACTGTATTTGGGTACTAATTACCAAATCGCCAATATATTGGAACTTGTGAAACTTGAATTGTGCATCTGTTATCAGAAAGCATATGTTATATGGTATATTTAGTGCGTTAGTTACAAAAGACCGTCACTAAAATATTTGCATGTTTTTGGGTAAAAGGATAAATCGTTTTCTGTCTGCTTATTTTACGGACGTGCTTAAAACTAATTTATATATTAATTATTTCACTGCGGTCGTCTAGTCTTTTCGACTGTTAAACAATACTATATATAATGTCGCAAATTATAAATAACAAATTTATATTCTAGACAAATTTACCATCATTCGTAGTGATGAATGATTATTCCATCAGTAACACATTTCCCTAAATCACAAATATTAGGGATGGTTTGTGACAGGCCCAGTCCGTAGGATTTGACTGCCTAAAACAAAAATTAATCTTAAGCCCATTAACAACTATTTTTAAGGAAAATATGTAACCTGCAATATTATATATAATGCCGCAAATTATATATATAACAAATTTATATTCTAGACAAATTTACCATCATTCGTAGTGATGAATGATTATTCCATCAGTAACACATTTTTCCATTAACAACTATATTTAAGGAAAATATGAAATTTATAACAGCTTCCAAGATTTGAACCGTGAATCTCTTGCCGTAAATGATACAATTTACCCACTATACTATACACCATTTCACAGATCTGATGCCCCTTAAATTTAAAATATATTGTGATGCCTAAAGCAACCGCTTTACCAGGTTCACCCCGGGCCGGGCCTGCTTATTCTCATGCAACAAAATATAATCAGTCTTTAAACCTGAGTACTATTATCGAATCCTTTTCCTTAAGAGTTTGTGCGTCTTCAATTGTTATGTATGAAGGCATCTGTAATCACCGACAAGAGGAAACCCAAAAAGTAACTAGTTTGCGTTAAATCGAGAAAGACGAATATGTCCGATCTTCCAAGAGATATGGCGGAGGAGTTGCTCTGTAGAATTCCGTTGAAATCAATGAAAAGTGTCCGATCAACTTGCAAAAAATGGAACACTTTATCCAAAGATCTTATCTTTGCAAAGAAGCACCTTGGTCAAGCAAAAGTAGCAGCATCAGCAAAGGAAAGAGAGGTTATGGTGGTGGTGACGATGGATTTTAGGGTTTATTTGATGAGCATCAATCTTGACGTTGAACCTTGTATAAAGCCTCAAGGTAAAGTTATTAGCCTATATAGACGACGATGATATATCTCAAGTTTTTCACTGTGATGGTTTATTGTTATGCATCACGAAATCCAACTGGTGATATCTTTGATATCATCTGTTACTGGTGAAATAAACGAATTTGCTAATTCATCATCAAGAATCAAAGTCCATGGCTGTTCAAAGCTTAGGAGCTACAAGAAAAGAAATAATATTTTCATTATTCCTTTTTCTTCCACATCAAGAACACGACAAAGGCTAATAAATAGAAAATTCGAGTAAGTTTGCTACCTTAGTGAGCCTTGCTCCAAATTCTCTCCACTTGTTCTTCTTACTCTCATCCAGACTACCACCAAAAGTGAATCCGTGAACTCTCGATCGCTAGACCTGTGAGAATCCATACCAAACAATTGAGTCAGACGACTGAAACGACGCCGTTGCAGTTCAAGACCTAAACTTTGTCATCTCAATTTTTTGCAGAGCCATGCATTCTTTTTAATAGAAAACAAGTTCATGCATTCTTTTGTCGTTTCTACATCTTTGTATTTATTAAATAAATTATTATTTGTAAAATGATTATCTATTTTCATTAAAAAAAAATCTTACAAATGATTATCAAATTTTCGCAACTAGGAGATTTCATTTGACTGTTCTTAAATACACAAAATGACGGCAGATGTAGGAAAACTAATTCATTGACCAACGACGACGCTTTCACGCATCTAAACCCAATATTCTTTTTTTGTAGTGGGTAAAATACAAACGTTGACGCTAACAATGAATAAGCAAAAATCTTTATGGAATAATTCGAAGTATATTTCGTTACACAAAATGTATTATGTATAAAAAGAATCAAGATTCACAAACAAGAACAAAATAAAAAATGTGTAAAGGAAAACCAAGATGACGATTTTCAAAATGACCATGAATCTTCACCCCAAAAAAACTTGCTCAAACTCATGGCCTCCTCTATCAAAACCTCATCTCAAACCTCATCTATATCAACACTGAGATATTGAGCCCTTCTTCTGTAACAACTGTGGACATGACAGAGGAAAAACGTCACTCGCGTATCCAGAAACATTCTTGCATTTCCATTTCTCGGTCTGCGGTAACCCAAGAAGTGTAACATTCCTCAAACATATGTCTTGAAACAATGCGCCTTCAACACCAATCAACATTGGGGCCTTTCTCGAATTCAGACTCACAACGTTGCTAATATATATCCCTTTTACTCTTGGAATGGCTTTCGGATCCCATTTGTCGTCCGAGTGGTCATTCGAGCCACTGCTGAATCTAATTGGGACTTTCACTTTCTCCAATAACACATTATTAAAGGTGATATTCAAAATGTACCCACCTCTCCCTTTATCGGTTTTTATGCGGAGACCAGCCGCGGAATCCCAGACGTGAATATCTTCCACGGTTATGTTGAAAATCCCACCAGACAATGGTGGTGGGTCCATTTTCAGCAGCGACCGTGATTAGCGTAATCGATAGTGTTTACCAACAAAGCTTTATGCCACAAATCAAAAAGCAATCACAAACCCAATTCACAGAGCAATCATCACATTCACATACCCAACAAAGATTAGCCAATTAAATTATCTTTAAACTGTTCAAAACTAAACCAAAAAGAAAACAATATCAATGGAGAATTAAAAATTGGAGTGTACCTAGAATTTAAAATTGGAGTTTACCTTGGATCCCAAAATGACAGCGCCGTGTTCAAGAAACAGAGTGAAATTGCTGGTAAGATTGAAGCTTCCAGAGAGCCACGTGCCCCTCGGGACATTCAACTGGACCCCACCCTCGGCCACAAAACCTTCAAGGTGCCGTACGGCGCGGTGGAAAGCCGCTGTGTTCGACGTCTTGCCATCTCCGACACCGCCGAAATCGGTAATCGACATCACGATCCGGTTCGGGGACGGGTCGTGTCGGAAAAAGCCAGAGCAAGAAATCGGGTCATGTTGAACGGACGGGATCCAGAGAGGGAAAAAAGAATTCGAAGAGATTTGGTGAGAGAGAATCGCTAAAACGGTGAAAACAAGGAGAAGAAACGCCCACGAAGGTCTTGTAATGGCGCTGAAAACATTGGTGGGCTTCTTCTCCGATTCCATTGCAGAGAAAAAAAAACTCAAAAGCCCATGAAGAATTGAGGAAGCTCTGAGATAATTACGAACAGGAGAATAGTGGAATGGAACTTTTAGAAAGAAATCAAAATTTGCATGTGTGGGCAATGATTATATATATAAAAGCTTGGGTTGGTGGTGACAACGAAGGTGTAAGAGAGATAGATTAGATACCTTACCTCTTCTTAATTCGACACAAAGACACTCTTTCCTTCTTTTTTATTTTCTTTCCTTCTATATAAATAGAAATATTGTATACAGAGATATATATGGAAATATGGATGGTGCATGTGAAGTGTCAAAGGTGGAAGGAGAAAGTAAACTTCTTCAGAGAAAAAAAAAGGCTTTTTGTAAAGGAAAGTAAGATCACGGATTCACGGGTACGATTTGGCGTTGCATCTCGTTTTTACTTGAACCTCTATGGGCCTTTTATTACTCTAACGTAGTGCCACTGAGATTGTTGTTTTTTCTGACAAACTAGAAATATGTACATAGTGTATGTCCGTATTTAGTTATTTTAATATATATATTTTTAAAAAATTTTGTAATGAATTTAAATAAATAAATAAAAACTAAAATAGTATCAACCAAATTTTGTTTTTTTGTCAGGAACTATCAACCAATTAATTATTTATGTTCTCTTCCTTATATGTATCAAGAATGATAATTATTATTTTTGTCTAATCTTGTATCCAACTTTGTTTTTTTCATACCTGTTTTTTGGTTTTTTCCTTGATATTTTTTTCTTTATTTTTTTTTGGTTTAGATAGTGATGTTTCTTGTAAGCCTAAGCTTTATAACAGTAGCATCAGAGACCAAAATTCTCTTCAAAAATTGCTTCGTTGTTATGTAAAAACATAAGGAATACAAAATGAAATGTTTAACAAGTGGGTTAAGAACCCCGTTTGAATCATTTTTTTAGCTTACACTTTCTCATTGTTTCATTTTTTTTTTGTAATGAAAAGTCCAATCCTTGGAATAAATGGACTGGTTTCTATCCAGCCCACAAAACAATACAAGCCCGTAAATACTTGGAACTGGGCCGATTCGAATAAACAAACAATTATGATGATAATGATGATGGTCACTATCATAGCATCATGGTTAGAAGATCGTATGATGATGATGCGAACATAACTAGCATCATTCTAATTGAAATCGTGCGTCTTTGACTTTGACTAGCTAAATATTCCACGTCATCACACTTTTGTCGTTTTCTCAGTCTTACTTTTCCTTTAAATGTCATTTTTAATTTCACTGTACCAACTCAACCAAGTAAAACACCTTTTTTTTCCCCTATAAGCAGAAAATTCTTAATAATTTTGGTCTGCTTAATCTTTTTTATTCAATTCGTCTTCCTCAGATAACTTGGTTTCTCCTCTCTGGTTCCAACCCTTTTTTTAGTATTTTCCAGGAAATATCTTTCTTCCTCTTTCGTTTCCTCAAACTCTGGTTCTCTCCGAGTCAATGGTCAGCGATCTCGGCGTTTCAATCGGAAGTCTTGCTGAGCTTTTTTGAAATTCATCGATAATCGATTTGGGGTTTCTAATCAAATTAAGTCAACGGGTGAATACGCGTTGAGAGCTTTTCTCTGATTTTGCTTTTAATTTCTTCATCTTGGGGTTTCCTTCTCTGTTAGTAGTAGCTTAATCGAGGATTCGAGATCCTCTTTTTTGGTTGTTGGGAGTCAAAAATCATGGTGGATCTTTCCGGTGAAGGACTAATCTAGGGTTTGTTTTTAATCTGGAAAAAATGGAACGAAGATTGATCCCTGGCTTCTTTTGGCTGATTTTGGTTTTCGATTTGGTTCTCAGAATAGCGGGCAACGCCGAAGGTCTGCTTCTTCTCTCATTCTCTATAAATTTCATTCATTTTACCCAGTTTATAGCTGAGTGCTGGGTTTTTACTGGTTCGATTAGTTTAGGTTTTGATTACTCCATTATTATTAGTTTTCCATTACCTGTTCTCGCATAAAAGAAGGCATTTTTACTTATTTGTAGCTTGTTTTGCAGTGTTGACTTGAGTTATGTTGTATTGCGTGTTTTTTTTTCCCCTATCTGTTTCGACGGATTCAGTGATGCTGTATCATCGTGACTCTTGATGATTGCAAAATTTGATAGTGATTTTGATTTTTTTTTGCTTTGGTTAATTTCAGGTGATGCTCTGAGTGCACTTAAAAACAGTTTAGCTGACCCTAACAAGGTTCTTCAAAGTTGGGATGCTACTCTTGTTACTCCATGTACATGGTTTCATGTTACTTGCAATAGTGACAATAGTGTTACACGTGTGTAAGTTTCTTTCTGTCTCTGGCCAAGAATGATGATTCGGCTTTTTCGCATCTACTAAGGATTTCCTGGTCTTCCTGTTTTCTCAGTGACCTTGGAAATGCGAATCTGTCTGGACAGCTCGTTATGCAACTTGGTCAGCTTCCAAACTTGCAGTACTTGTAAGTCATCTCTTCGTAAAGAGGACATGTTTTAAGGGATAGTTTAGTGATTGGAGCAAACATAAGTGTTTATTTGCTGATAGAACGGCTTCAAAGTTTATCTAGGGTAACTAACGGATTTGCTATTGTTTCCTGAGGAGAATACCCCTGAATATTGGTGAAGAAGTTTTGTAGATTTTAAAAATTTCCGATCTTATGTAGAAATTAATATTAAAGAAAGTGTAATTACAGGGAGCTCTATAGCAATAACATTACTGGGATAATCCCAGAGCAGCTTGGAAATTTGATGGAATTGGTGAGCTTGGATCTTTACTTGAACAATTTAAGTGGTCCCATCCCATCAACTCTCGGCCGACTAAAGAAACTCCGTTTTTTGTATGCACCATTTAACCCTTTATTTTTAATACATTTTTTCAGTTTCCTTTGTCGTGTTATTGTTCCTGAAAAAGCTATTCCCGCAACTTTTGTTGCAAATGCAAGCACCTTTGTAGGAGTCAGAAAGTAGTGTGGTCTAGGTGCTAAGTTATTTGACTAAATGAAAAGGTGTTATCTAGGAGACTAGGATGTTGTGTAATATGATCTATCTGATATTCTGAGATTTTTTTAAAAGGAATCAGAACTTTAGAGCAACAGATTATCCTTGTGTCCACTTAATTCCACTGGAGCTGTATGTTGTTACAAATTCGGAGTTACTGTGTGTTTGATAGTACTCGGCTACTACCTGTGTGATCTTCATTGGAAGTTTATTGTCTTGCTTGATTTGTATGAAAGTGGTCTAGTTCTGGAAGGATGAAGTTCTATTAAAGAAAACAATATTCTTTTGCCTTGCGCTTTAAGCGTTAATTAATATTGATACTGACTATTTGTAAGTGATGTACACCTGGAGAGTGAACACATCTGTAGTATTTGAGAGGCTAATTAGGAATATAGATATAATTTATTTTTTTATCAGTTGGATGAAATTTGAGAACAACCCCTATTTTTGAAATGTCTTTAAAAGGTTGTTTGTATTTGCTCTACTTTCATCACTATAAACTCAATACTAGTTTATGTATTCATGACGTGGTCTTTTGCTATTGGCGATTAGGCGTCTTAATAACAATAGCTTGTCCGGAGAAATTCCAAGGTCTTTGACTGCTGTCCTGACGCTGCAAGTTCTGTGAGTGTAACTCTGTCTCTCCCAAATTCCTTTGTGTTCATGTTTTTGATTATTGTTTGGACATCTCTTCTGTCATCTTGAAATGTAGGGATCTCTCAAACAATCGGCTCAGTGGAGATATTCCTGTTAACGGTTCCTTTTCACTTTTCACACCTATCAGGTTTTGCTTCATGCCCTTAATTTAAATCTTGGTGGACAGCCCAGAATGATTGATTAATTATTTGAGAGTTATCTGCAGTTTTGCCAACACCAATTTGACTCCCCTTCCTGCATCCCCGCCACCTCCTATCTCCCCTACACCGCCATCACCTGCAGGTTTTTTGTTTGTATATGTCATTGTATTTTATAGGTGTTTTTGTTGCTTCTTCCACCCTTATAGTATCGACTCTTCAACTATATTGCATAGTCAATATATTCTTAAGGTTTTCTTTGGTTGACCATTAAAAAAGAGTGTGAAATTAGTCCAGAACGCATTTAGCTTCATTGAATATTCGGCTGTTTATTTCTTGTTTGGTATTTTATATATATATATCAGATTTCGTGATATATGTGGCCCTTTTTACTTTATAATTTATAATTTTATTATATTGGCTGTTATTGGATTGGAACTATCTTAATTATTTTTCAATAAGATAAATGCCAATAAAAAATACATCAGTTATAAGTTATATCGGTAAACAGATTATATATAGCATTGCCAATATGAGAAAGCAGATAAAACTTAAAATGAATGATCAAACTTGTATGACACTAGGGTTATCTGAGAACTCAAGAGATGGTATACCTTTGGTTATTCTGCTGTCAATCAATCTAGTGATTTAAAATGCTGTTTAGTTTCATTATGATTTATACATTTTTCCCTTAAAAGGTAACTTATTATGAAACCCTTCAAAGCTGGTACGTTATGTATTAAGGAAGAAGTTGTTCATATCATATTTGCAGGGAGTAATAGAATTACTGGAGCAATTGCGGGAGGAGTTGCTGCAGGTGCTGCACTTCTATTTGCGGTTCCGGCCATTGCACTAGCTTGGTGGAGAAGGAAAAAACCACAGGACCACTTCTTTGATGTACCAGGTTAGCAACTTGCTTTGTCTGTTTTCTCACTGACGCTTCTCTGGCTGAGTTTGTTTTTATTACCGTCTTTTTGCAGCTGAAGAGGACCCAGAGGTTCATTTGGGACAGCTCAAAAGGTTTTCATTGCGTGAACTACAAGTTGCTTCGGATAATTTTAGCAACAAGAACATATTGGGTAGAGGTGGTTTTGGTAAAGTTTATAAAGGGCGTTTAGCCGATGGTTCTTTAGTGGCGGTGAAAAGGCTGAAAGAGGGCGTGCCAAGGTGGTGAACTGCAGTTCCAGACCGAGGTTGAGATGATCAGTATGGCAGTTCACAGAAACTTGCTCCGGCTTCGTGGATTTTGCATGACTCCGACAGAAAGATTGCTTGTTTATCCCTACATGGCTAATGGAAGTGTTGCCTCCTGTTTAAGAGGTATCTCTTCTCTTGTGGTTTAGCTCTGCTATGTCTACTAACAAGGGAAACTGATTTTCATTAAGTGTTGATTTGTAAGTAATCTTACATTTTGTATTCTCTGTAGAACGTCCTGAGTCCCAGCCACCACTTGATTGGCCAAAGAGACAGCGTATTGCATTGGGATCTGCAAGGGGGCTTGCATATTTACACGATCATTGCGACCCAAAGATCATTCATCGGGATGTAAAAGCTGCAAATATATTGTTGGACGAAGATTTTGAAGCTGTGGTCGGTGACTTTGGACTCGCAAAACTCATGGATTACAAAGACACACATGTGACAACCGCAGTACGTGGTACAATTGGTCATATAGCCCCTGAGTACCTTTCTACAGGAAAATCATCAGAGAAAACTGATGTTTTTGGGTATGGAGTCATGCTTCTTGAGCTCATCACTGGACAAAGGGCTTTCGATCTTGCTCGTCTCGCGAATGACGATGATGTCATGTTACTAGACTGGGTATACATGTGTTTCCAAGTTGTATATTTCATGGTCTATGTTACTTCTATTTGTACTAATTATGGGTGTTTGTTTGGTACCATTCAAATTTCAACAGGTGAAAGGGTTGTTGAAAGAGAAGAAGTTGGCAGCATTAGTAGATGTCGATCTTCAGGGTAATTACATAGACGAAGAAGTGGAGCAGCTAATCCAAGTGGCTCTGCTCTGCACTCAGAGTTCACCAACTGAAAGACCCAAAATGTCTGAAGTTGTAAGAATGCTTGAAGGAGATGGTTTAGCTGAGAGATGGGAAGAGTGGCAAAAGGAGGAAATGTTCAGACAAGATTTCAACTACCCAAACCATCATCCGGCCATCTCTGGCTGGATTATCGGAGATTCCACTTCCCAGATCGAAAACGAATACCCATCGGGTCCAAGATAAGATTTGAACACGAATTGTTTCTGTCTGTTGTGGTTTTCTGTATTTATTGAGGGTTTTAGTTTCTGCTGCTCCATATTATTGGTTCTGAAGTGAATACATGAGGATCAGACTGGGTTTGTAAGTTTTATATGAAAAGGGATTTGAATGTTGTTGAAAGCTAAAACCCAAACATGTCTTAATGTTACTTCTTGAGGATTGTGTGACTTGGATTCTAATTTGCATCTCATCAACTGTTCATGTTCCTCTTCTACCGTATATTCGTTACATTATTTTAAACATATAACACGTTTTTGTACCTTTGTTTCTTATACGATTTTGTTTGCATAACTTGAAGCCAAAAACTAAAAAACTTTGATATATAAAATTTTAGCTCCAAATAATTAACTAACTAAAGTAAATTTCCAATTCTAAGTTAGAGGGTTCAACCGATTTGATAGTTAAACGCTAACAGATCAAAGTTATCATAAAAATGGTCATGAAAAGCTTAATCCAGATCAATGGTTTTTCTATCGTGAGATAAATAGTTTGTGAATAGTGTGTTAAAAAGTGACACAAATCATTTTACTACTGTTCTCATTTTGTTTGGAGATAAAACTCATAAAACAAAATGTAAATACAAGATCACATTACGTTTTGTGATGGATATCTGAAACCCACAAACAACAAGTACATACAGCTGCATTATAATACCTTAGGTACACAAATTTTACATGGTAGCATAGGAGATTATGACTCAAATGATAGAGTAGGTATCACTAAAGGTGGGAGCATAAATACAAAAATCGGAAATATACATTGGCATAGTCTTCTTAGTTAATTAATTATCCGGCAATTTTGACGGATTTCACCCTGAGAGCCAAGTTTAACATCAAGATAGCTCATTTTGCGCATGGCCTGTTGGAAATCAAAGAAAAACTTAGCTTGATTACGGGCATAGACATTAACAAGATTCATGGTTCTTGGAGTATTGAATAAGGTTTGGTCTGAAAAGAGGACTCCTGATTTCCTCTGAAGCGCATTGAAGTAGGCATTGTCGAAATCGTTGCGGGTCGCATCAAAGGGTTGCTCTGCGTTGTCCCCCGCATTGCAAGTTTTAGTGAGAGTGTTTGCAAAAGTGGAGTCCAATGAAGAATCTGGTGTGGTAAGTCTAGCCTTGAAGGAGGAGCATCTTGCAACTCCAAGGGTATGTGCTCCTATAAAAAATATATTCCACAAATTAAGTTAAAACTAAACTTAACATTTTGCGGAGCATTCGCTGCCACGATAAACATATATACTATATAGTTTTCATTCCAAATGATGTGAAATATTATATTAGCAAGGAAGAAGTTACAAATGAGAAACACCACAATTTTGCAATTAGGAAAAAAGCGTAAAATATTGAAAAATCAACAAATAACATTTGATGGTCATGCAAAACACAATATTAAGTTATAAAACTTAGAAATTTAATTTTAGACATTTTTATTCGTATTAAAAATTAATTTTGTTAATGTTCCAATCTTTTTTCTTCATTGAGCTAAGACATAGTAGATATACAAAGATATAGACATATATGGAACCCAAGTATGTTTTAAAGAACTCACCAGAGAGAGCAACAACATCTAGTGGAGTGAAGCCACGGTTGCCAAAAGTTTGAATGAGTTGAGAGGCATTGAGAAATGGCGAAGGAAGATTTCTTGTATCTTCTATCTTCGATCTTTTACCATCAAATCTTCCTTTTGGTATGTCATAATATGGACCACCAGCCTTATTAAAAAAAAATACAATTATTATAAGCTCTATGAAATACAAAAGTTATCTTTAATGTAATTAGCTTATATTAGCATTTGAGAGTTATATAATTACCCAAAAGACAGCATCTCTAGCAGCCATGGCAATTATATCTGCGCAAGATACAACTCCTGGACATCTATTCTCGATTTTATCTTTCGCATCATCTATGATCTCGTAGCCACGTAGACTCAGATTCGCCGGCGAATCCTTTTCCGCAGTGTTGTCTTTTGTCGAATCTAGCAGAATCGACGCGTCACATCCCTTAATAATAAGCCAAGAAAAAAACAACCACCAAGTTATATAAGGGGTTTTCTACGTAAAATACAAAATTAGAATGGAAACTACTAATTAATAAAAGAAAAAACGTTAATGAGTACCTCAATGAAACAGTCGTGGAACAACATACGGATAAGACCTGCGGCTAAAGTGGGATCGGCTTGAAGAGCATTGTTAACACTGTTCTTCACAATCTGTTCAGCGAAAGGACAGCTCATCATGTAGTAAGTCATACTTAAGCCCCTCGCATGCAAAGGAAACCCAACTATACCATGCATTAACAAAATCACGCTCACTGCCCTAACCATCTTATTATTTTCTCTCTTAAATATTTTTAACATGATAATCAGTTTAATTTAGAAGCTTCACTCTGTTTATCGCATATATATATATATATAGTATAAAGTCGCACTCAGCTGACTCGCTTCATATTGGAGTGGTTGGAAGTTTTATAATTATGTATATATTGGTTGGTCCCATATGGATAGTGGTCTATTGTGCCGTCCCGTTTAATTACTCTTCTTGTCGTTAGAAAATACAACTTATTTTATTACTAATGGCTAACCTAATTTGCATGTTATTGCATGAAAAGTGGCACGTAGTTTTGACACATAAGACCCATTTCTTTCCTACAACTCGAATTCGCTTTGTTCACGATAATGTTATTATTATCTTATACTAATTAATATACTCATGACGCTTACTATAGCTGACCAGGTAGAAATTCCACGAATGGTTATATGGAATATCGAAACTAGATATTGTTCAAATGTGGACGCTGCTTCTCAGTCACTAGATCAAAAGATGCTATCTAAAACTTGTCTACAATCTTGAATCTAGAAATGTTAGTGGTGAATAAGATAATGGCGACTTGATCAGCGACTAATAGTATATGCAAAACTTAATCTACAATTGAGGAGAACTCAAAGAGAAAAGAAAAAAAGTCAAACAAGTAAGTGAGACATGTAGCTGGCTTCCATTAGCTAGGAATATGCATAGAAATGGACAAAGAGAGTTTGGTATTTTTAATGTAATCGCTTGTCAATTTCACTTTTATAACTGAGTGCTTTCGACGCGGAATTCCTAGTGGTAAATTCTTCCACTTCCTTATAGTTGATCTTGGCAAGTGTTTATTTACTTTTATTTATGTTGCGAAATGTTTATACTCTTCATAGTACTTCAAATACAAAGCAAATACATGTATTTGTTTCCCTATAATCAAAGAACTTCAAACTAATCTCCGAACCAAAAAGAATTTAAGACATTCTCTTACATATATCTATATCTTCACCTCTATGTTTATTTTGGCCATAGTATATATAAATGATTAATTTATCTACATATTTTTCTTTCAAATTTTCTTCACTATTTATCTATAATTTGTTGGCTACCTATTACGGTGTTTTTATATTTATGTTATCTACAATAAAACTTATAATGTTTGTTGCTAATTAATCTTAGTGAGTTTTTTTTTTCTAAAATAGAAGATGAAAGTAATACATTATGAGCAAATTCATGATACAAAATTTGGAAAATAACTTTGAATTACTTTTAGTTTTGAAATGTGACAACAATAACATTTTGGGGTTAATAAATTCATCCTAAAAATAAAATAAATGTCGAACGTTCTCTAGTTCTCTGTAAAAACTAAAAAGAAAGAACAAAGATTTATGTTTTTCTTCCTTAAATATTTTTGGTTGTATTGTATGTAAGATATGTAAATGACATAATGCAATCCAATCAGAGATATAATACTTTATGCTAGAGAGTAGATACCACTAACTCTCGTTTGCTCTTTACTTTACCATTTCCATTTTTTAAACTTGAGAATACAAGAACTCCTGATCTGATATCGTTTCTACTAAACGTCTTCGTTTTTTGTTATATGTTTTTTTTTTTTGGTTCTGAGCTATCTTCATTGATATAAATAAACTCAGATCTCTATTTCATGAGATTTCTCGGTGGAATTGGATACTGCAGGTCCTTCCCATAGCTCTGCAAGATCCTTTCTCCGCCATGACATGAATATCACCGGTCCTAACGTAGATGGGACCTATACATATTCCATATCGAAAAAGGATTAAACATCATAATCACTATACACAAATATTAGACTGAAACTAGAAAAGTTCTATCAAAATTCTTTCGGTTAAAAAAAGTGTTGATACATGGCGAATATACACTTTTGATGTCGATGCAGAAGAACAAAGAAGTTCAGAAGATCGAGATATTATTACCAGATAAAGTAAAGCTGGCTGAGGTGAGTGAGTTAAGACACCTGCAGCTAGAGCCGCCACCAAGCCAATGGCGTACCCGGGGAGTGCATACCATATGTATTTGTGTCCCTTCGAAGATTTTAGATCAAAAATATTCACCACATCTCTCGTTTTTCGATGGTCAAAACAGAGGACCAAAGCCAAAAGCATTGCAGGAATAGCCTGAAACAACAAAAACAGTTAAAACAACAGATCAATTGTTATGATTTCTTGTCTCTTATAATCTGAGACGGAACATTTCTTTTAGGAAGACACACCAATCTTAAAGATCAAATAAGGTTTTAGTCTATACCATGTCACCAAGACCAAGCATCATGAAATCTGAGGCACTCACACCAGGCACCACACTGCCCAATAGGTTCCGCGGAAACACAATTTTCACTGGCAGTTCCAGTTTCTTTGTGATCAATTGCAGTCCAGGAAGATTCAAACTGTTAGCTACTGTGTGAACTGGGTTTGATGCTTGCTGGGTTGCCACGGTCACCATAACGTTAGCACCAAAGAATCTCTCAGAGAAGAAAACCCAGAATATGTCATATACAAAGAGACACACGAGGAGCATAGCACATATTTTGATATTGGGGAGACGAACATGGCTGACAAACGCTATACAAATGGAGATCCCAAGCAAATTATTCAACATCCAATGCCCAGAGATAAGCCATGCCACAACTGTCATGGAGCAAACCACCAGCAGCAATCCTTGAATTCTTGTAAATGATTTCGAGCAGCAGCGTGAAACAAAGGGATCAGACAGACCAAAGTGCGACTTGATACACATAGCATATGGTGATAACCAAAAGAAGAGAGATGAAACAGAGGCAATGGCTGTAAAAGCTGTCAGGAGCTGAGAAACAGAAGAGAACAAATAGAACATGAGAAGCAAACTGCAAGAGCTCATAACTGGGATCATCAAGGCCTGAGAGCTATCTAGTGTAATGGATGCTTCGGAGAAGTCACGATTTCTCTCCATCTCTTTCCCATAGTTAAGTGCACGAAAAGCGGATGCAAATGTGACCATTACAGCTGTAACAATGAGAGTAGCTGGAGCAGGTTCTAGCAGATACAAAAGAGTCCATAGAGTCTCCATGATTACAAAAGAGTTCATTCAGATTATAATCTATATATATCCCCTAAGCTTCGTTCACATACAAATGAAATGCGGTTAGAAGTTGCAACAAGTCTACAACAAATGTGAACCTGCAAAAGATAAAATCACACCAACAAACTCATGTAAGCCAAATAAAATATGAGAAAGCTTATGTTTTTACGAGCTTTAAAGAACAATGGTGATTGCAATCTACAATTCAGGGACATCAGCAGATAATAATTCAGTGCTTCGCAAGACATGGTTACCGAACTAGCGTGTATTGTTACAAATTGAGACCTCAAGCTTAATAACTTGAGGTCTTTAAGAATCCAAGTGTCAATTTTTTTTTATTAATAAAACCCAGAAATCAAAAATCAAGTTGGTATTGAAATGAATCAGTTTCGAGGACATAGTAAATGGATATTCTGAGCAACAATTAATGTGGAAATGAAGCAATATCTGAATTCAATAAAAAAGGATCAAAAGAGATAAAGATGCGAAAATTGATTGGAGAGGGGAAAGGGTAAGAAGCGGAGACTCAAACCTGAGAAACCCAGAGCGCGTTAAGGCTATGAACATGGATGACGCAAATGAAATTGGATCTAGGTTTGTTTCGCCATCAGTTGAGTAAGGGACCAAAAATATTTGGGTATTTGTTTTACTAATTCTATTAAATTTATACTATTAATTAAAAATATATTATATTATTAGCTAACTTATATTATTACGATGACAAAAAAAAAACAAAAAAAAAAGATAACGTATTCTGATGAATTATTAGTCTTCTATTTAATTTAATTTAATTATATATCGAGTTCAATTAACGTAATTGTGAGGAAAATTTTGTTTTGATCTTTAAAACAACAAACCGTACCTATAAAAAACAACTGGCCAATAGTAAACCAGCATTTTTTTGGAATTTGAATGAACCAAATCCTTTAAAATAATACTACATTCAAATTCCAACAGGCTGTAGCCGGTATTTGATACTACTACAGATCCGCTAGTCACTTGTTTAACTGGCTGTAGCCGGTTCTTCATCTCCAATCTGTCTAAAAGGAACAACATCATTTGAGAACCCTAATTTTCAAATTTCGAAATTGCGCTCTTCTTCTACAATTTCCCACCTTCATTTGAATCTCATTTGTCGTTATTCCAGATTTTCTCTACCTAAGGATTCTTCGAAGATGGGAGCTGCTCAAAGTCATGAAGATCTAGAGATCTGTTCATCAGATGAGGATGAATATGAAGAATATCAAGAACGAAGAGACGCAGAAGAAGAAGAAGAAGAAGGAGACAAGTTCCAGGACTCACGGGACGATACGTTAGACATATCTTCCTCCGGTGGTCGTCTCGGGCCTAAATCTCCTTCATCACTCGACGATGTAGAGGCAAAGCTTAGAGCCTTGAAGCTGAAATACCCATCGACGCAAGCCGAATCTACCCAGAACTCGGCTCGGCTTTTCCGCTACATCAATGGAAACACTCCCAAAGCCAAATGGGTCACAGCTGAGAAATTGACTGCTTATTGCTTCGTTAAGACCTCCAAAGTTGAGGAAGATGATGAAGATGACGATGTCAATACGGATGTGGAAACGGAATGGTGGATTTTGAAGGTAGGCAGTAAGATTCGAGAGAAGGTTTCAGATGAAATGCAATTGAAGGCTTATAAAGATCAACGCCGTGTTGATTTCGTTGCTAAAGCTGTTTGGGCCATGAAATTCGCCACCAACGAAGATTTTTCGTCTTTTGTTATCAGCTTTAACAATTGCTTGTTTGAGAACAATCATGGGGTTGAGTTTAATGAAGCCAATAAGGCGAAAATCTATGGGAAAGATTTCATTGGGTGGGCGAATCCTGAGGCTGCTGATGATTCAATGTGGGAAGACGCTGATGACATTTTGCTTAAAACCCCAGGATCTGCAACTCCAGCGAGAGATAATCAGGATTTGACTGAGGCCTTTGAAGAAGCTACAAGTGAGGGCATACATAGCTTAGCTCTTGGTGCTTTAGATAATAGTTTTCTTGTGGGAGATTCTGGTATTCAGGTTTTCAAGAACATGAGGCAAGGGATTCAAGGGAAAGGTGTTTGTGTTAACTTTGAGGCTGGTTATGGTAGGGCTCACTCCTCAGCACCCAAAAAGGCTCTTCTCATGAGAGCTGAGACTAACATGCTGCTTATGAGTCCTATGAGCCAAACGCCTCATTCAAGAGGAATCCATCAGCTTGACATTGAAACCGGCAAGATTATTTCGGAGTGGAAGTTTGAGAAAGATGGAGTTGATATCTCTATGAGTGACATTACTAATGATGGTAAAGGTGCGCAATTGGACCCATCTGCATCTACGTTTCTTGGTCTGGATAACAATAGGCTTTGCAGGTGGGATATGCGTGACCGATATGGAATGGTTCAGGATCTTGCTACTGCGAATACTCCAGTCTTGAATTGGGCACAGGGGCATCAGTTTTCTAGAGGGACCAACTTCCAGTGCTTTGCAACCACTGGTGATGGCTCTATTGTTGTTGGCTCTCTTGATGGGAAGATTAGACTCTACTCTAGCAACACTATGAGGCAGGCAAAGACGGCTTTCCCTGGACTTGGTGCACCTGTAACTCATGTGGATGCGACTTTCGATGGGAAATGGATAGTTGGTACAACTGACACATATTTGATTGTTATCTGTACCCTTTTCACTGACAAGAGTGGCAAAACAAAGACTGGCTTCGAGGGTCGCATGGGCAATAAGATTGCTGCACCAAGGTTGCTAAAGCTAAGACCTCTCGATGCCCATTTAGCTGGATCTAACAACAAGTTCCGCAATGCTCAGTTTTCTTGGGTAAGCAAAATTCTAATTGCTGTTTTAAATCATGCCGCCTAGGTGACAGTTTTGCTCTTGATAAACTGCATCAATCTTTTCATTTTTTGTTCATAGTTTAGTGCACATAATATTTGAAGTCTACGAATTTTCTCGAAGACAAACGTAATGATCCATGATTTTATTTTTGTACACCAAATCTATGAGATTTCTTTCTTTTTTCACTTAAAGAATAGGTCTCTCCTAGGTGAAATGCTTCTCTTAGATGCCTTTCCCAAAGCTGGGTTGGTGACTTTATGCAACTGTTTCCATTTAGATTAACTGTTAAAGAGGTTTATCTCATAGTTAAACCTTTGCTTTGTACACACTTAGAGAATACAATAAAAATTGTCAAGTCTGCTGTATTTTGTCTTCTTTTCAATTTACAGGTTATAGTGTTCCTCTGTTGCCTCAGGTTTCAACCTTGATTTTTGATAAAGGAACTTTTACTACTGTTGAATCATTCATCTATTGAAATGACTTTTTACTAATAGGTGATTCATGGCTCTTTTTTTTCTAACTGAAGATTTTATCTTGTGGTTCAATTTCCATGTATAGGTCACGGAGGATGGGAAACAGGAGCGTCATGTGGTGGCAACTGTTGGCAAGTTCAGTGTGATATGGAACTTTCAGCAAGTGAAGAATGGATCTCATGAATGCTACCATGATCAGGAAGGGCTGAAGAAATGCTACTGCTACAAGATAGTCCTTAGGAATGAATCTATTGTGGACAGTCGCTTCATGAATGACAACTTTGCAATCTCCGGTTCACCTGAAGCGCCTTTGGTCATTGCAACTCCCATGAAAGTCAGCTCTTTCAGCTTATCCAGCAAGCGATGAAGCAAGCAAGTGATGGACCACAAGTTTACTTAATTTGAATTATAGTCTGTTTGTAACCATGTGAAATTTCAGTGTTCTGGCCCCTTAGTACGCTGTTAGATTCAGAGAAAAGACATCTGATGATATTGCTAAATTTATTTTGTTTGAATTTGACTTTTAAGATGGTCATGTTGTAGACGTTTTGGTTTTTGTTTTCACTTCAAAGAAGCTATGTTGGACGATGTAGCATGGAGAAAGCTTATCAAAATCACTCGGCTTAACAGGAGGATCATGTGCTCGGGAGCTGTATTTAAAGCCTTAATCCAAAGCTTATGTTCATGTGTTTTAATTCTCTTAGAAAATCAAAATTATACGACATGTTTAGACACTGGGATCCGAACAACAACTCTTCTCCGAAATCCCAACACTAATCTATAAAAAGAAAGAGATAAACTTTATATATGGATTTATCTTTTATTTTATTTTAATGTTTCTATTTAATTTCTAGAGACTTATCTATAAATAAATTTTAGTGTATAAAATCAATAAAACATTTTATCTCAAAACTCTTAAAAAATAATAATAATAATTTTAATTACTTAAAATATTTGTTTTTATTTATTAAAATATAAATGATTTGCAAATTAAATGAGGAAAAAATTGTGAAACATATTTTTCAAAACGGCTAGGTTTCTTCTCTCATATGTTGAGATTATGATTAAATGTAAGTCTTAGCTTATGGCCCTCAAAGATTAACCATATCTTTTGGCTCTAGACAGTAAACTTCAGGGACCAATCTTGTTTCATCCTTCACCCCTCCAAAAACCCATATGCTACCGTGGATTTCAAGCAACACAACACTTTGATTCCTAGGATGATTTAATCGCCCTTTTGGCTCTATTTGTTGCTTACACAGTCTAACATCCTCAATCTGTCGTAAGTTTAGCGTTTAGCAAAAGTTAAAGAAGAAGAGAGGAGAAGAAGAGAACGAGAGACATTTTATAAAGAAACTAGTGGTTTGCTCGACTTGCGCGCGATAGTATTATTCATAGATGATTAGTTGTTTTTTAATTTCTCTTATTTTCTTTCTTTGCTTTGTGTGTTGTTCTTATTTTTATTTTTTTATTTTTTTTATTTTATCATTTTTGTATCTGAAAATTTAATTATAATTAATATTTTTTATGAATATTGTTCTTTTTATATTTATTTTTATATTTTTCTTTTCATTGTTATTCTCATATTTTTTTTCATTATTTGTTGGTTTTATTATTTTTGTGTTTGAAACATTATTTTTAAGTCTTGTTCTTTATTTTTCTTCTTAGTTTATCTTTTTTATTTATTTTTCTTTGCTTTTCTCATGAGTTTTTTTTTAATTATTAGTTGGGTTTTTTTTTGTGTGTTTGATAAATTATTGTAAATAACTACTTGTTGTTTTTCTTTCTTTAGTTTTTTTTTTGTTTCAATGGTTTCGTTTAATTGAACTATTTATTGGTTTTATTATTTTTTTTGTTTGATGAATTAGTTATAATTAATAATAAAAAAGAATAAGAGTCATTGTCCTCTTGGAATAGGAAGAGATTCCATTACTTGGGCTATAATCCAACCAAAAACATTAGACAAAGAATCCCTAATTTCAGTTATTAATGGTTAGAAACATTTTAAGACATGTTTAGACACTAGGATGCTTTAACTCTTCTTTTATACTATAGATTTACATTTACAGAATTTTACAGAATCAACGTCTTTACATCAAACTCCCTTATGGGACTTCTTCTTCATCAAGAACATAAAAAATCTTGGGAAAAGTTTCTTCTTTTTCTTTCCAGGATTTGCCTGTGGGATTGGGTTTGTTTCTGTTCCGTTTGACTCATTAGTCTCAGCTTCTTTCTCCTTGGACCCTTCAATGCTTCTTCCATGGCTTTTTTCTATGTTCACTTCATTATCACCAGTCTTTTTCTTTGTTTCATGTTCCTCCCTCCATTTTCTCAGCTCTTGTTCTACACCTAACTTTCCTTCTTTAGCCTTCTCAGCCTTCTCCACTGCTCCTGCAAGTGTTTCCTTTTTCTCAATCATCTCTTTGTTTACTTCTTCCAACTTCTCCAAGCTTCTCTTTAGCTTCTTCGATCTCAGAAACCGCTGCTGCAACTCTTGCGTTGGCTTCTTCTTCAGCCTCATGAGCACGTTTGCTAAGCTCATAGTACTCCTCTATTGTCAGTGTTACGGTTCTTGGAGAATCCACGGCATTGCCCTTTAAAGTAGATTCACTCTCTTGTAAGGCCTTGATAGCAGCTAATGCCAGCCTCTCTGAAGCTTTAGCAGCCTCAATTTCTTTCTGAGCTGCAATTAATCTGCTCTCCATTATACTTGCTCCAGCCTTTGCTTGCTCTGCTTCTTCTTGAGTCTTTCGCAGCTCTTCACGAGCAAGTTCAGCGAATGATTTCGCTTCATCAGCCTCTTGACTTGCTTGCTGCAGTTGCTTTGGTAGCTCTGCCATTTCCTTTCTAGCCTCTTTTTCTTTGAACTCTACCAAAGCTATTTTGGACCTCGTTATGTCGATCTCAGCTTCTAGAGAAGCAACCATCATCGATGCCATCCCTTCTCTTTGTTTGATTGAGTCAAGTGCTGATTTCTCTTTCTCAATTTCCAATCTCAAGGAAGAGGATGCAACCTTTAAGCAATTCACTTCAGAAATTGCTTTCTCAACATTCACATTCACTTCTTCGAGTTCCTTCTTTGCAGAAGCAACAGCTTTTTGTATATCTGTATGAGTTTTGTCCTGTAATGAAATCTCACCTGTTTCCTCTTTCAACTTGGATGATTCCATATGATCTGCCAATTCTTTCTTCAAATCAAGTAGCAATGCTGAAGCACATTCAAGTTTCAATTTTAGTTCCTTTGTAGAAACTATATGGTGCTTAAGTCTTTGGAGTTCTTCCTCTGCTTGCTTTAGTTCCTTCTCCCAACGATAAGTTTCTTGATCACGCAACATGGCTGCTCCAAACTTATGCTCTTCAGCCTCCAAATGAGAAGAATGAGCACATTCTAATGACTCCTTTGAAGCTATTAACTCTATAGTGAGTTCTTCAACTTTTCTCTCAACTTCTTTAGAAGCCAAAACCGCTTCTTCTGCTTCTTTCACAGCCAACTCTTTTTCTTTTACCAAAGCATCATACTCATTTTGCAGAGTTTGTAGCTCTTCCTTGACAGATTCCAATTCTGAAATAGCAGATGTATGTCTTGCCTTAGCCACTTCAAGCTGTGCTTTAGCTGCAACACTAGCTTCATCAGCAATTCCTTGTTACATCTCTTCAACCCTCATCTTGGCAAGCGCAGAATTCTGCTTTGCCTGTATTTCTTCTGTTTCAGCCTTGTCAAGATTAAGTTTCAACTCTTCTATGACTCTCTTTGTGCTCTCTAGCTCCTCAACCGCTAGCATTTTCGACATCTCAACCATCTCTGATTTCTTTTTGTACTCAGGAATCTCCTCCTGGATCTTTTCAAGCTCTTGCTCCACAAATTTGCGCCGCTGCAACAAAAGCAATGAACACATTTCTCGACCAATACAAAGGCAATGAAGTCAGATACATATACAGATTAAGTAACTATACCTCTAATACTTTCATTCTGTGCTTTCCAATCAGTAATTCCCCCAAACTTTGAGACAGCTTCTTTAACAGATTCAAAAGGTGATGCTGTATCAATAGAGTCTCTATAAGAATCCATACTTTTGGGTGATCCATTGCTCAGTGGTGATGAGCATCCTACAAACCTTGGAGACACGAGTGCTCTCGGAGATCTAATGTTTCTTGGGGAAGAGAGAGATCTTGGAGACACCCCATTTCTTGTGATGCCCTCTGCTCCATTCTTGGTGTTTACACGAGGCAGAACAATCTCAACCAAGGGAGAAACAACAGTAGGAGTCGTAGGAGAATCTTGTGTTTCTTCTACTTGAGAGTTTGATGATAAAGTGGAAGGCAAAAAAGTGTCATCCAGATAAATTTTCCCATTTTCAGTTGAGTCTTGACATTGAGATTGTTGAATCGCATCTTCATTATTCTCTAGTTTTGTTGGTATTTCTTGAGGTTGCTGCAACTCAGGCTCTATAATTCCACCATTACCACTAACAGTAGAATCTTCTGGTGGAGGAGATACTGCTTCTATTGTTTTCGAATCTTCCATTGGAGGAATCTATAAAGCAAAACTTGAGATTCCTGGAAGACAAAAAAACAAAACAGAGGAATTTAACACAAACAATGATTTACAAGCATCCTTCTTTAAATTGTTAAATTTGTGATTAAAGTTCATGGATATGGAAAACAAATATTATGTTATAGATTCAATGAAACAACCAAAGGAAGCCAAATGTAGAAAAAAAACAAAACCACCTTATTTTTGCAAGAAACACAAAATAAGAAAGATCATTTAAAAAAAAAGAGGGACAAACATAAACAACTGAAGGAACCAAGAAAGATGAAACTCAACTGGAGGAAGAGCCACCAAAAGAAAGAATCAACGACAAAAAACTTACAAGAGAAAAAATGAAGAAAATAGAGGAGAATTATTGATTTCCCGATTAACAAGTTACTAGACAAGAAAAGAGAGGTACACATTTCCAAACTCTATAATCCCGGAAACAAATTCATGATTCATCAACCTCTCTCATTTTAGCTTTCTTCTTTTGATTCCTACTGTATTTTTCATTTATCATCATATTAATGAGATGTTTTCTAACATACTAGAAATTGCAGACCGTCACCCTAATTAACATCCTTAATCCCCTTGTTAGAAACTGAATACTGTATATTCTCCTAGTTCTCTGTTTCACATAACATGAACCCGATTTCATATCTGTATAGTTAACGGTGAACAATGTAGATCTTTTTCATCAAGTGAAACGAACCACACAAATGCATCAACTAGCAAATACAATAAACAAAGATGCATAAACAAAACCAGTAAAATTACAGTTTACAACACTATGACGATGCAGCCACTAGATAATCCAACAAGCTTAGACAAAAACATGATTCCTCAACCATATTCGACTTCGACCATATGTTTTGGTAAAGCCACAAGTGTTTAAACATACCCCAAGAAAAAAAGAAAAAAAACATTCTATTCTCGTATACAACTGGCCAAAGATGTTAGCATCTTTGGTACAGTTCAGTTTCAAGACTCTGAAAATGGTTACACAACTGAGAAAACCAAAACTATCTCCTATTGTCCCATCAATCTGTCCACATGGGTGTTGCTCAAGCCGTTATAACACCTGAAACCCATGGAACAATAGAAGGCGCTTTTGGGTGGTTGTTTCTGTATGTCTCAGAATATCTGTCTTTAAAATTCTGTTTTGGCATCTCTGCCTGCAATTCACATAGACATAGTTATATGAGCCAAACTTCCAATCCCAATCCGACTTGGACGAGTAATCTCAAAGAAACTGAAAAACGAGGTAAGTTCTTACGTATTTAAGCCAGCATTCCTGATGTTTATGCTCATAAATATCTGGAGAAAAGCACCCAAACTCAGATGGGCAATAAACCCAAATGTTGCATCTTGTTTCTCCAGGTCTTGCACGCTTTGCCTGGTCTAAACAAGCCTGGCAACAATCAGCTGCACTCTCTTTATGATGTGTGAGTCCCCATCTCACTGCAGCACCACCATAATCTGTGTGAAGCTCTACATTGCATTCAGCTGGCACTGGTCTGCCTGCTAATATCTCCTCTGCAAGAAAAAAAAACATGCACAACCTCATGAGTTTTGAATTCGCCAGTGCCAGCAAACTTTTCCATCCAGAGAGCAGGAATGTAGAATATTTTTGAGAAATATTACCAGGCTCTTCCTCTCCTTCAGGTTTATCATCGTGTTCTTCATTTTTAACTTCATCAGGTAACCAAAAACCAATCTCCTCAGACAGCACATCCCACTCCAACTCCAAAGCTCTTACAAGCATCCCTAGATAGTAACAGTACCAAAGAGTTTACCCTCTAATTATACTATAAAACAACAATAGAATATCCTGAGGATTTCATAGTTCAATATATGCTTAAGGGAGAAACTCAGTAATCTCTCTAAACTAATTATACCTGCTTCCTCCAATATGAGAGTAGAATTTACCCCATTTTGTCCTTGAATCAGCTCTTTAACTTCCTTAAGCTTCTCACTGCGCCACATTTCTACAGCTTCTATTCGCCAAATGAAGATAAGAAGGTATTAAGGGTCAATACATTGAAAGAAGGATGACATGAATGTGTCAAAAGAAAACTATCGCAGCTGATAACAGTAACAAGTCTACCATGCACTATTGACACCACAAAGGGAAATTCTATTTTTAGAACTCAGTTTGAAGCATCAAAAAGCAATCCAGTATCTTCAAAGTCTAGATTATTAGGACTTTGCCACCTTTCTAACTAAACAAATTAAGCCATTCCTACCTGTCACCTTATTCCTATTACTCTTGTAAAATAACTATGAATTCACGCTTATTGCTAATTCGCCTAGTCAGCACATCAATATTTTATAAGAGTTATTCAAGTAAAGTGATTATGAGATGTAACTCTTCACAAGACGAAAAAGTGAATATTCATGGAAAAAGTGGAATTCTTGAGCATATCTTTTCTGAAGCAGTAGAAAGGAATAAGAGCAGCCTGTTAAGACATATGAGCATGTTGAGTAAGCTACGAGGAGTCTAAAGAACATCAAAAAGATTATGTACCCAATGGCACCATTGCTAGAGTAAGGCCCTTTTGTGGCTTAAATGTTCATTCATTTACATAGCAAATCATCATCAATGCAGGTAATACAGCTTAAGCGTGTGTTAGACCTTATGTTCCATAAATGTGATGAAGTGATTCAAGAACAAATAGAAAAATTAGGCAAGCAAAATCTCCATTGGAAAGAAAACCATAAATTCATGGTAATCAATAAATTGTACTATCTACTACTATATATTATATTGCAAGCAGAAAGTTCTGAACTTTGTGTACCTATTTTACTTTCCTGATAACTATATGCATTAATTGAGCTATATTCCACTTGTACATGAATGATATTGAGATCTACACTAAACTGAGCTCTTAACATCGACATCTTACCCAAGTTAGATAAAAGACAAATCACCATCAAATTTCAAAGAGGAAAGAAGAAAAATCCTTTGCAGATTGTGGCAGTTTGAAAATAAATGTGATGACTTTTCTATTCGACACTGATTGTGAAGCTAATGGGTATAGTATAGTAGCAAAAGAGAGATCCTTTTTTATGTAGGAATTGAATAGCACGAACCTCTAAGCTGGGTAACATTGGACTTCTCCTGTAAGCTTTTCAAAAGCTGCAGGATCTCATCAACTAGTTTGTGTTTTACATCAGGAGATAGTTCAGTATTTGATTCAGCAGAGGCAACCTCATGTTTCAGCTTCTTCACCTAATGGTTAGTAGCATCAAAGACAAACATTATGAGAATCAATGCAGCTATATATCGAATAACACATTTGAAATATAAACACTAACCAATTTAACAAGCTCAATAGGTTCTTTTGATCTTCGAATCCGAATCGATTCCTCCATTTTCTTAATCTCATCTGCTGTGTACTTAACAACTGGATAAGAAATTAAAAAAAAAAAAAAAGCTTCAGATACAAATGATCATAAATCAGAGCAAAATAAAAACCAAATCAAGGGAAAATAAGACGAACCGTTGTCATTATTGGAATAGATGTGGAGAGAAGAAGCATAGAGAAAGCGAAGAACAAAGAGAGCAACGAGAATGTTGAAAAAGCAAACGAGTAGAGTGATTCTTTTGAAGGAGAGAACTCCGTTTCCGGCGATCCCTCCGGTCCATTCTCCTCCTCCCCTCGCCATCTACCACCACCGTCATCCCACCATATCCTCCCCGCGTCCTTCTCTCTCTGTATTGGCGATTTCAAGATCTCGCTTTCGATTAACACACTTTGCTTAAATCGGGACACTAGAAGATTCGATTAGTTTCTGGCTTTTTTTTGGTTCTTCCGGCGGAAAAAGGAAATCGTGTGAAAGAGAGCTTTTAAATAATTAATGCAGCGCATATACATACAAATACAACCTTCCTTCAAACAAATACATGTGGTTAATAAACACCTTCGTATTTATTCATCTCTAACTAGAGTTGAGAAAATTACATTAGATTGTATGGGATTTTAAAAAGAGAAAATTGTCGGTAATCTAGTTGATATTAGTCACCGGTTCTATAGGTTAAACATTGCTTTGTGAAAAAATAAAAATGAAAATATTAGTCACCGGTTCTTCTGGTTACTTAGGAGCACGACTGTGCCACGCCCTCCTCCGTCGCGGCCACTCCGTACGCGCCTTAGTCCGCCGAACCAGCGATCTCTCGGACCTGCCTCCAGTAAAAGACGACTTCGAGCTCGCCTATGGTGATGTAACTGACTACCGTACATTAAAGGATGCTTGCTCCGGTTGCGATATCGTTTTCCACGCCGCCGCTGTAGTTGAGCCTTGGCTTCCTGATCCATCTCGATTCGTTTCAGTACGCGTTCTTGTACATCTCAATTTCGAGTGAAGATTGGAGAGATCATGTGGTAATGCGTGATTTTTGAAGCTTAGGTCAACGTTGGTGGACTGAAGAACGTCTTGGAAGCAATCAAGGAGACGAAAACCGTACAGAGGATTATCTACACTTCTTCCTTCTTCGCTCTTGGCTCTACCGATGGATCTGTTGCTAATGAGGATCAAGTATGTTAATATTCTAAATTTCATGATTTGTTTGTTGTGTTTGATTTGATTTGTTTCTGATTTGCTCTGGTCTTGTGAAAAGGTTCATAATGAGAAGTTCTTCTGCACGGAGTACGAGAGATCAAAGGCTGCTGCTGATAAGATTGCCTTAAATGCTGCATCTGAAGGTGTGCCTATAGTTTTGCTGTATCCTGGTGTGATCTATGGTCCAGGCAAGCTCAGCACAGGCAACATGGTTGCTAGATTGGTATGATCCTCTTGACATATTCTTTCAATCTATTATTTTTGCTTTGTTAGAGATACTATACATAGTTGGATGATGAAGTGATAAGTTACAGAAGTTGTCACTGCAACATTGAAAGTGTACACCTTTCAAGATATATCTATATGGTTGATCATCACATGAGCCTTCTGATGTCTTTTAACCGAAGTAGATAGTCATTGTTTGTCATTCCCAATTGTGTTTTACTAGGCTTGAATTCTTGCATTCGAATTAACTTAGAACCATGGTTAGACTAAGCATATTATCTGCAAATGTTGTTCTTCTAGATAATTGAGCGCTTTAACGGGAGATTACCTGGATATATTGGCTCCGGGAATGATAGATACTCCTTCAGCCATGCTGATGATGTTGTGGAGGGTCATATTGCTGCAATGGAAAAAGGTAGGCTTGGTGAAAGATACTTGCTCGCCGGAGAAAATGCATCTTTTAAACTTGTCTTTGACATGGCTGCACTCATTACTGGAACCAAAAGACCAAAGTTTAGCCTTCCGTTATGGGCAATCGAAGCATATGGGTGGTTATCTGTTCTAATCTCCTGGATTACAGGAAAGCTTCCACTTATCAGTCCTCCGGTGAGTTTCAATTGCATTCATTGGTTTCCAATATATTACAGATTGTCTTATTTGGTATCCAATCATCTCAAGTTGTTGTATTTTGTTTGAACAGACAGTAAAGGTGCTGAGACATCAATGGGCATACTCTTGTGACAAGGCTAAGCTAGAACTTGGTTATAGCCCTCGAAGCCTAAAGGAAGGGTTGGAGGAGATGCTCCCTTGGTTAAAGAGTTTGGGCGTCATTCAATACTGAAATTAACAAGAATAATATTTTACCTTTGATTCAATGTTGTTCACAATATGATGACAGCTGCTACATTTTTTTTACTGCCACCTTTACGATTTTAACCCAATCGCTTAACTTCTTATGAGTACGAAGAGGAATTTTATTTGCCAAGAACTATATGATTACATGCATATAGTATATGATCAGAAGACTAATACAAAGTATCCCAATTAAGGTGTACATGATGTTTATTATAGCTGCATGGCCGTTGGTGCTGATCAATTAAAGTTAGTCCTCTTTTCAATTTATGCTGATCACAAAACAAATGAAGGTCAATTAGAGGATTATAGTATATTAGTTAGAAGCTCATATTTACTTATCACAATGCACATGTCTCCGCAATATACGTACCTGTTACAGTCCACAGTCTTAGAGAAAGGAACACCCAAATTAACACCACATTTAGCAGGAAGTTGTTTGGCAAAATCATCATTAATCCCAGGGATTGTATTAGCTACACTCTTCAAGCACTGGCAAGCTACTTGTCTATCGGGTTTCGCAGGCGCAGCGGCTTTTAGACTTTTAAGTCCGTTGCAACACATTGGAGATGGATTTCCTCCAGCTTTTAGAAAAGGCAAACATTGTGCTAAGTACATGTTTACCTGCGGGCATTGTATGGCTTCCCCATTGTAAGCAATCGCCATCAAAAGTGTAATCACAAGCAGTAACATTGTTCGGCTTGTAGTAGTAATTTTCCTCATTTTTCACTGATTGAGTTTTAAAACTTTTATTTGATTTGTGGTTCTCTCTGTGTTGTTTGCTTGGCCTAGTATTTTATATTGACAAAAATGTCACATACATGTAGTTTAAGTGACAAAGCTTTTTGTAAGTCATGTGTTTAGAATGGTATGGAAGTTGTAATTTGCTTTATGTGGATTGCCTTTAGTCTATAATTCTGTCTAAAACATTCACAAAATACAAGAAAGTTTTTATAATTCCAAAACGATGTAAAATAGTTTTAAACACTAGTTGAAAAGGCCGAATAAATGAGTCAAGAAGCGATGTAAAGAAAAGGCCCAAATAAACCCAGAAATGAGTTTATAGTTGAATTCCTTCCTAAGCTCTTTCTTCTTCTTTTTCTGCAAATCCAAAATGGATTCATCAGTTAAACCCAATCCTTTCCTCTCCTTCTCCTCTTTCCTTCACCACCACTGCATTCGCTTTAGCTCCGACCTCTCCGCCCGAATCGAAGACACCAAACGATTCGCCGAAACCCTAGCTACTCGTCGTTTCTCTCCTCCTCCACTACCTTTCGCTTCCCTCTCGCAATCCAATAAGTCTGAAACCCCGACGACGACCACCACCTTGAATCCATCTCATGTCGCTAAAGCTCTTGCTGGCACGTCGGTGTTTACAGTTAGTAACACCAATAACGAATTCGTTCTTATCTCGGATCCTACTGGTGATAAGTCTATCGGTTTGCTCTGTTTCCGCCAAGAGGATGCTGAAGCTTTCCTTGCTCAGGTTTTTGCTCTTTGTTGCTTTTGTTACCTCCCCAAAAGGAATTTTTATAAATGGAAAGTTTCTGAGCTCTTAATTCTCTAATATCCTTTAGGCGCGCCTTCGGAGAAGAGAATTGAAAACCAATGCTAAGGTTGTTCCCATTAATCTGGACCAGGTAGTTCCCATTCCCTATGATCACATGCATTATATCAATGTAGAAGCCATTGGTCGACTCAAATGATTATCATCACTCTAGCTTGGCTTGGAGCTTACAACTACTTTAGGGGGAAATTTATGTTATATGCGTGACCATTGTAACTACGTACATGTGATGGACTTGAATTCATTTCCTCGAGTTTAAAGACGATGTTTTTACAGGTCTACTTGTTAAAAGTTGAGGGGATCTCTTTCCGCTTCTTGCCAGATCCAATCCAAATAAAGAATGCATTGGAGGTTGCCTCATTTTACCTCTTGATGTTGTTATTTGTCATTTCAGTCTTATCCTAAAGCTATATTTCCTTGTATCCCAGCTCAAATCCTCAGGTAATAAGAATGCGTTTGATGGAGTTCCAGTTTTCCAGGTACATTGCTTTACACAATTTCTTGCCAGTTGTTATCAATCCTATGCTTTTGGGTGTATATTTTGGCCATTATCACTCCTCAGAAGCTTAATAATTTGGATGACTGTTCGATGCCTTTGCTATTAACCTAAAATAAAAGAGCTGCATTGATATGTCTGCCAAATCTTATATTCCCTGTGCTTCTCTAAACCAATGAAGATTACTTATGTTTTGGTGTGTTTGCTCTTGATATCCATATCTCGTAATTGCCTGCAGTCTGAGCTTCTTGTTGTGAGGAAAAAAAATAAACGTTACTGCCCTGTTTATTTCAGTAAGGTTGGTTAGTTTCTTCCCGCACATTAAAGAATAGATCTCTCAAAAGCCAAAGTATACTTTACTGTTGATGAAAATCAAGTTCTGCCGTAACCACTTTCAGGAAGATATAGAGAGGGAACTTTCCAAATATACGAGAGCATCAAGAGGAGATCAACAAATTATGGTAATGATTCCTACTTCCTTGTATTTTGATAGGTCACTTAAGATGGAACACCTTAAGCTAAAAACATATGGGTTACTAAAAAGTGGGAGGCTGGGAGTAGCTAGTAGCTGCAATGGAATCATTTGTGATTTGTATAATACATGTTCTGCATTCCCACGTTTTCTGTTCAAATAACAGCATGGTTTCAGACGAAATACAGCGAGGGAAAGGGAAAGTTTATAAAACTGTAGAAAATAAGGAAATTAAGATTGTACACCCCTTGTAAATCTATGAGTTCCAAGGTTTATTGTTATCAAAATTGCATATCATACCTTATATTATGGTATGATGTAGATCAAATAAGAAATAACAGCATTGGTGCAAGTCCCTTATCATCACCATGGAACTAATCTTGTCTTTTACAGGTTGGGAGTCTGGAAGATGTCTTGAGGAAAATGGAGGTAGTCACTCTTCTTTGTTAAAGAAACCGAAAACTATGAACACTGCCGGTAATCTAATAAAATCTGTATTGAAAAAATGTAGAGGAGCGAGAGGAATTCAGGTTGGGAAGATGTAATATTCATTCCACCGGGAAGAAGTTATGCACAACACATGCAGGAGGTTATTAAGGAATAGGACACACAAATGTTGTATTTTTATAAATAAAACAGAGCTACTCTTCGAGATTTTGCTATATCAATTATCATTTGCCAAAGAGCTCAACACAGTTTCGCTTACCATTCAAGTCTTCATTTTGCTATATCATCACCATGAGACTCTTCTTTTCATTTTCTTGCTTCTTGCATACCAAAACGTTTCATTGTTTAGGAGGTTGAGGCACCTAAATGATAATATGTTGGTTTAGGCTAATTCTTGATTAAATTTGATTGACACACGATTATACTACGATGTCCTACCATCCTAATTGATTCTCAATTTACCTCCCCCTCATAATCGCTTTGACACATCATCTTATAAATAATGATAATAATTTGAAAGGTACAAACTAATTATTATTGTTTAAGAAACAAATTGTAAGTTACTCTTTTACAAAAAAAATTCCACTTATATTAGTTTGTAAAATTGGTTTCAAAGTACAGTAGAATCTCTACAAATTTCTACTCTATAAATTAATAACCTCTTTAAATTAATTAAAAAATTCAGTCTCAAATTAGGCCAATGTAATATTTAACATAATTCGATAAAATAATAAGATAATATTTTTTTGAAAATCTTATGTAATTATATAGTCCCATCAATATCATAAATTAATAATTATATAAAACTATTAAATATTACTAAGATAATTTAGTGAAATATGACTCTAGTGTTATTTGTTTATTCATAAATTTGCATTTTTGTGTAACTCTCTATAATTTTATCATACTACATCAAAAACATATGGTATATTATCTTTTTTAATTACATCAAAAATTATAAAAAATTGCATATACGATAATTGTTTCCTAACATGTAACTGCCGCTAAAAATATTAAAGTATTATTTTCAATTTCTTACTTTAATTAGAATTATATTTTAAAATTATGAAATCTCTCTATAAATTAATAATTAATAATTTATCGATAAATTAATAACCTCTCTAAATTAATAAAATCTTCAAATCCTAACATTATTAATTTATAGAAGTTTTATGTATATGTTTGTTTAGATTAGATTGATCCTAACACAATGATGTCTTACCATACTTATTCTCATTTCCCCCATGGCTTTGACACCGTAACTTATAAATGATGATAATCTGATAGGGATAAACTAATCATTACTGTTTAAGAAACAAATTGTAAGTAAGAAAATGAGATGAGATTGTCTGAAAAGCATCGATCCTTTCTGTAACCGATGTTGACAGGAGAACTAAAAATGTTGCTTGACTTGACTTCTTCCCTCGCTTATTTTATTTTAACGATTTTGCGCCCGTCTTATACTACCTACTAATTATTATATTACTTACGAGTTTTATATTCGGATATATTTAACTCATGATATTTTGTACATTTTTTCTAAAGTTATAGTTGGTGGAGTTTTCGTGGACAAAGTCTGTAACTGATTTAAAAAAAAAAAAATATATATATATATATATATATGTATTGCATTGTTTTTTGAAGATCTATCAAATTGTGGAAATAAATACTTTATATGTTCTTCCTATGATTGCCACTTTAATTTATATTTTATTTTTAAGTTGTTGGATTGTCTCTAGCAGAGATTACATATTCTCCGAACGTATGTAATAGAATCGCCCATGTACGTAACTTAAGGCATACGTATCGCAAACTCATAGTCATCATATCTTCTTCTTTTTTTAATTAATAATCCATCAGGCTTGTGTTTGAGTAAAGAAAGTCCTTAGACACATCCAATGAAACTCTTCTAGAAGTTTTTTTTAACTCAAAAACTCAACCTCTACGTAGTTTACTAATAGCCATGTTTTTATTTTTGTTCTCTTCCCTAACCTCTTTATGCTGTCGGTATATATATATATATATATATATATATAAAGAAATCATCCGACACAAAATCTCCTTGAAACCTTTGAGCATTTTGATTTAGGAGTACTATATATAGAAGATGAAAGAGCAATGTTTGTCACTGAGAAACGAGAGGACAACGATGATGATGATGATAATGAAGATGGCTCCATCCCAATCCGCGTTGATACGCTTCAATCTAGTCTTGTTCGCTTTCTCTTTTCTTCTCTACACTGCCATTTTTCTCCACCCTTCTTCATCAGTCTACTTCAGCAGCGCAGCTTCCTTTGTTGGATGCTCCATTCGTGATTGCACTCCCAAGGTAAGGTGAGTTTTTCTTTTATTTTGATATATAACCAGGTAAATTCTATACCAAAACTTAGACTAACATGGATCTTTCTCTTGCTATTTGATCAGGTGGAGAGAGGAGTAAAGATGCAAGAACTCAATAAAAACAACCAAATAAACGAGAGAGATTTGCAAACCGCTAGTAACCAAACCAAGCTTGAGGCACCAAGCTTCATGGAGGAGGTTTTAATAAGAGGGTTAGGGAAAACAAAGATAGGGATGGTGAACATGGAAGAATATGATTTTACTCAATGGAAACGTTATGGCGAAACAGTTCACATACATTTTGAGCGTGTTTCTAAGCTGTTCAAATGGCAAGACTTGTTCCCAGAGTGGATAGACGAAGAGGAAGAAACCGAGGTTCCCACATGTCCTGAGATACCGATGCCCGATTTTGAAAGCTTAGAGAAGTTAGATTTGATAGCTGTGAAGCTGCCATGTAAGTACCCTGAAGAAGGGTGGAGAAGAGAGGTTTTGAGGTTGCAAATGAACCTGGTTGTGGCTAACCTGGCGGCCAAGAAAGGGAAGAGTGATTGGAGATGGAAGAGCAAAGTGTTGTTTTGGAGTAAATGTCAACCAATGATTGAGATTTTCCGGTGTGATGATTTGGAGAAGAGGGAAGCAGATTGGTGGCTGTATCGGCCTGAGGTGGTTAGGTTACAGCAGAAGCTTAATTTGCCTATCGGATCTTGCAATCTTGCTCTTCCATTGTGGGCACCACAAGGTAAAATTACTTTCACAACAAATCATGTTTTTAAATATTTATTGTTTTAGGCTTTTAGCAAAGGAACTAAACTATACCGAACTTCCATTTATATTAAGATGAACCCAAAAAATCTCTAATTTAAGATGAAACCAAAAACCTTTTGTCTTAATGTTATTTTAAATATATTTAGAGTATCATTAACAAATTAACTAATCTTTTTTTTTTTTGAATTTGTTAAAAAAATTTCCCAAGTTGAACTAACCAAGCGGAAATTATAAGTCGAAATTCAAATTGTGACGGAAGCGTAATAAAATGTATAGTCGGGAAAGTGTCATATGAACTAAGAAGTGTGACTAAGACATTGTAACTTAAAAGAACTTGATGATTACGTGAAATCGATGTGAAAGGTACCAACTTTATTGTGTAAAATAAAACGATTCGATATGTTTGGGATCTTTGCTTAATTGATTGGTGTGTGTTAATTAGATATGTTAGTGGTTGTGTTTTAGGTATTTCCTTTTGCTAACCACCAAATATGAATTGTTATAGAAGCTACCTTATATATTTTTAAGGAGATATTAAAATCTTATTTTTTTTCAAAACAGCATTCGCATTCGTTGGTACGTCGAGTTAGTTAGCTAAATGGCTTGCGGTTTAAGAAAAGCAAATGATCATCGAATAAGGTTGATGTTAGCTTATATATTTGAATATGTGATTATGAATATATGAATTAATATTGATTAATATGGTGATATGATAGTTTTTGACCCAGTAATTTAAAGTTTATACAACAAAAACTAACAAAAGTAATAATATAAGACAATCTAATTAAGTTTACTTTTTTTGGCTTTTACTTCACTATATATCAACATTCAAAATACATTTGTTTCTTGCATTAACCAAGAAAAAAATATATATACAGGTGTAGACAAAGTGTATGACCTAACCAAGATAGAAGCAGAGACAAAACGACCAAAACGTGAAGCCTACGTAACTGTGCTCCATTCTTCCGAGTCTTATGTCTGTGGTGCCATAACTTTGGCTCAAAGCCTCCTTCAGACAAACACCAAACGCGATCTTATCCTTCTACATGATGACTCCATCTCAATTGCTAAACTTCGAGCTCTCGCCGCTGCGGGATGGAAGCTTCGTAGGATCACCCGAATCAGAAACCCACATGCCGAGAAAGACTCATACAATGAGTATAACTACAGCAAGTTTCGACTGTGGCAATTGACAGATTACGACAAATTGGTCTTCATTGATGCTGACATCATCGTCCTACGTAATCTTGACATTCTCTTCCACTTTCCTCAGATGTCAGCCACCGGAAATGATGTTTGGATATTTAATTCCGGCGTCATGGTCATTGAGCCTTCTAATTGTACATTTCGTACGATCATGAGTCAACGAAGCGACATCGTTTCATACAACGGCGGTGATCAAGGGTAAGCATTCTGTTATATAGAATTTTTGTGAGTATAATTCCTTTTTGAAAATTATTATGACCAAATCTAGTATAGTACTACTTAATTCAGTCTATGACCAATCTAAACCGGAAAAAAAAACATTTTGAAACCGAATCAAATTAATTTGGTTTTAAAAAATTTAACCATATTTCTTCAAATAGAAGTTTTAAAATCCTGATCAAAGCTAGGATTAAACATGCACGTCTAATTTTTTGTCTGAAAATGTATCAAACATCATAAGATAATGTTATGTACATGTATATATATTTAACCAAAAATACGTATGGTGTTACATATATATTTTCAGGTATCTAAACGAGATATTCGTGTGGTGGCACCGATTGCCTCGGCGAGTAAACTTTCTAAAGAACTTTTGGTCGAACACAACCAATGAAAGGAACATCAAGAATAACCTCTTTGCCGCCGAGCCGCCTCAGCTCTATTCGGTCCACTACTTGGGTTTGAAGCCATGGCTTTGTTACAGAGACTACGACTGCAACTACGACGTGGACGACCAGTTGGTGTATGCTAGCGACGCGGCGCACGTTAGGTGGTGGAAAGTTCATGACGCCATGGATAAAGATTTGCAGAGGTTTTGCAGGCTGACGAAGAAGCGGAGAACTGAGATCAACTGGGAGAGGAGGAAGGCGAGGCTTAGAGGTTCCACTGATTTCCATTGGAAGACCAATGTTACTGATCCAAGACGACGACGTTCTTATTTGATAGGTTAGTTTTTTTTTGTTTTCTTTTAAGTAGATGTAATATTGAATCTCATTGCTGTCCTTTTTTTTTCTGGTTTCTTTGAAAACAATGTCTATGAGAGTCTTACAATTATTTTGAAATAAGTTTAATCTTTGTTTCAAATCTCATGTTATTAGCTATTCTTTTATGTTTGCTCTTTTGACTAGAAGATACATATATGTGTAATTTTTACTTTGTGAAAATATCCCATATAAGTGATTGACTAGACTACATTATTTTGTTCAAACTAACATAAAAATTAAATTTTTTAAAAAGCAAGAGGATTCAAGCCTCGTCGTTTGACTGAAATTAAAAAATATATATATTAACTGAAAACGATTTTGAACAGAGTAAATATAACGTTAGGGAAATGATATGGAAAATGTCAAATTTTTATGTGCATTCATCCATTTTTCCCAAACTTAGAATCTTTAATTTATATCGATTATTTTTAAAGAAAATTTTGTATTTTTGTTTACCCAAAAATTCTTTTTAAGAAACATCATACTCTTGATATATATATAAAAAAATACATTATAATCTTAAACATTTTGTAAAACAAGAGGATTCAAGCCTCGTCGTTTTGTAGAGGTGCGAATAATTTTGGGAATCATCCTTTGCTAAAGTGTGTTTCAAGAGAAATATTTCAAATTCTCTTATCTTGTCTCTCAAACAAAGAAAAAACCCACCATTCATCCAAGTGTTGTGCTAGTGCTTTCAATTCCCCTGATGCTTTAATGAGTGCCTTGGTGAAAACAACTGAAGGATCGTCCACGGCTAATACCACTTTAGGATGACCCAAAGAGAATTAGCGAAGTGGAAATGAGGGAGTAAATAGTGGTTGTTGTGCCCGGTTCAAAGTTTTGAGAAAAATCAACATGTTATCACAAAAATATTCTTTCATTGTATAAGCATCAAGATCTTTTTCAGGTTATTTGTGTCCGGTTCAAAGGTTTTGAGAAAATCTCAGCTAGTCTCGTGATCTGATCTCTATTTCTCATCAAATTTCCACATAGAAATTATCAACTCTAACAGCGCTAGACTTGTTTTTCTTCTCAAAATGTTGTTTTTAAAAATAAAAACTGTATATTATATTTCTAGCATTTCACACATATTAAAAAAAACACATTAAAAACTGGTTATAAATACATTATTTTGTATGTGATTAACATTTTTCAATATCTCTAAACCAATAGTATTCCATTATTTGTTTTGAACTTTACAATGACTAATAAAAACTACATAGAAAACCTAAAAATTGTATTTATTTGAAACAAATTTTTTTCCTAAAAATATAATCAATTAGAAACGGAGAGAGTATTTTATTATTTTATGGAACAATACTTGGGTTCACCTCCTCTTTCTCTAGCCAATCAAAATATGCCATGTAATATTATCATTAATCATTCTTTCTAAATCTAATCATTTAATCATTAATCACTATTTCTAAATCTAATCAATAAAAATATATCAATTAAGATTATATTTAAACAAAAATAATAAATTAAAATTACAATTAAACAAATGAAATAAATAAAATAAATTAAGAAAGAAAAATCATCCAATAAGATTATTCACGTAATATTATATTTAAAGAAAAATAATTAATTAAAAATAAATAAATAAAACATATAAAACTATACCCTAAGGGATACAATTCAGCGAACCCAAGGGTTAAAATTTTTAATTTTTAATTTTTTTTATTTAATTTTAATTTTTTATTTAAATAATAAATAATAAATAAAACATATAAAACTGTACCTTAAGGGATACAACTCAGCGAACCCAAGAGCTAAAATTTTTAAATATTTAATTTTTTTAGTTTTTATTTATTATTTAAATAAAAATAATAACTAAAACTAAATAAATAAAACATATAAAACTATACCCTAAGGGATACAACTCAACAAACCCAAAAGCTAAAATTTTAAAATATTTAATTTTTTTAATTTTAGTTAATTATTTAAATAAAAATAATAACTAAAACTAAATAAAGAAAAATATAAAACTATATATCATGACAGATACAGCTCAGCAAACCTAAAAATTAAAAAATTTAATATTTTAATTAATAAATTTATTAAAATTTTATATATTATTTTTATTTGAATATAATATTATGTGGCATAATTTTATTGGATGAATTTAGGGGAGGTGAACAAGTAGGTTCACCCCTATGAGTGAATCCAAGTATTTTTCTATTTTATGAGGACTTGACTTAAACTAAAGATTATATTAGGCACGCCACATGATGTCAGTCTATTAATTTTGATGTGAAGATAACTGTTAGAAATATGAATTCATTTTTTGTTTACTTTCGTTGTTAATAACTAGTTGTTTTAAAGCGGACATTAGAAAATGTTATAAAGCGGACATTTAATTCTAAGATGTTGAGAGCATGTCTACTAAGGTATTTAGACATATTTAATTGACCACAAAGGTATTTGACTAATTGATCCGCCACCTAATTAAAGACGTTGTGGTGAATATACCATACAGTAGTATTTGGCTAATTGATCCGCCACTTGATTTGCCATCCCTGGTTCAGGCCCAGCATCTTAATTGACTATAAATTGTTTTTTTTTGGGTACAGGTCTTTCTAAAACGATTATTTAATCGGAGACTTTAGAAAGTCTTTTTTTTTTTTTTTGTTCGCATTTATTGATAGTTTCTTGTTTGATTCTTTCTCAGATATTTAAGTTAATAATTGAGTTATTTCATAGTATTTGTCAGTGTCACTGTAAATTGCTAGGAAATTTCATATATTTAACAATTGAGTTATTTCATATTTGTCACTGTAAATTGCAAGGAAATTTCCAATGGGGTCCTCCACTATCTATGGCTTCTTCTATCCGGGATTCCTTATTTCAGACCTCTCAAGCTTCTCTCTCCAGCCTTAGATTGACCAATGGCAGTCACCGATTTTTTCGTCGGTGAAATTGCGACGGAGCTCCTGAAACAGCTCGTCTTTTTATCTGCGAAAGCATGCCGGTACAAAGGCACCGCCGAAAATCTGATCGCTTTGATCGAGGACGTTCAACCGACGATCAAGGAGATCCAGTTCGGCGGCGTGGAGCTGCCTCCTCACCGCCAGGCTCAAATCCGTATGCTCTCTGAAACTCTAGAGAAGGGTAGGAAACTCACGGAGAACTGCTTAAGCTGCCGTCGCTGGAATGTTGGTCGACAGCTCTACCTTTCTAAGAAAATGGAGAAGCTAGAGAAGACGATCGCTGCTTTCTTTAGAGGTCCCATTTTGACTAATATCCTCGCTGATGTTCATCTTCTCCGGGCCAATTCCGATGTTCGTTGGGATCGGGTTGACAGGAGCCTCGAGATTGTGAGTGAGCAATTGGGTTCCATGAAAATCGGGGGAGGTGGGATGATAACAGATGCGCTTAAGCGAGCTGAGGCCATGGTGATTGAGACGACCGATGATTTAGAGAAGTTTGGGGTTGGATTGGAATTAGGCAAGACTAAGGTGAAGAAGATGATGTTCAACTCTAATGGAGGTATTTTTGGGATCCGTGGTATGGGAGGTGTAGGTAAAACCACTCTTGCCAGAGAGCTTGAACGAGACGATCAAGTCCAACGTAAGTATTCATCTTTCTTCTTTTCTTCTTCTCTGTTCTTTGACTCTGTTTCTATGTTTTGTTGATCTAGTGAAGTACTTTAGAGTTTAGTGATATGGTTATTTTTCTTCAGGTCATTTCGAGAACCGGATTTTGTTTCTGACTGTATCACAATCTCCGATTCTTGACGAGCTGAGGGCACTTATATGGCATTTCGTATCTGGTTGTGAATCTGCAAATACTGTTCCAGACTCTAATTTTCAGTTTGAGGGTCAGGTGGTTCAAACGCGGAAGCTTGTCATTCTTGATGATGTTTGGACCACGCAAGCTCTGGACCGCTTGACGTTTAAGATTCCTGGTTGCACAACTCTTGTGGTCTCACGATCCAAACTCACTGAGCCTAAATCCACTTATGATGTTGAAGTACTAACGGAAGATGAAGCCATCCCTCTCTTCTGTCTCAGTGCATTTGGTCAGAAATCTGTCCCTTCTGGTTTCTGCAAAAATCTGGTTAAGCAGGTAAGTTTAATGGTTTCTTCTCCAACTGATATACATTCGTTGTATATCGAAAAGCTTTTCGATTCTCAGAGTTCTAATGGTTTCAGGTTGCTAGTGAGTGTAAAGGTCTACCTTTGGCTCTCAAAGTTACGGGCGCTTCATTAAAAGAAAAACCTGAAAAATATTGGGAGGGCGTGTTGCAGAGGTTATCAAGAAGTGAACCTGCTGACGAAACTCACGAGAGTAGATTGCTTCATCAAATGGAAGCTAGTCTAGAAAATCTCGACCCGACTACCAAAGAGTGTTTCTTGGATCTTGGCGCATTCCCTGAAGACAGAAAGATTCCTCTTGATGTTCTCATCAACATGTGGATTGAGATACATGATATAGAGGAGGGAGCTGCTTTCGCCATTCTTTATGATTTGTCGGACAAGAATCTCCTTACTCTTGGGAAAGATCCACGGTGAGGGATCACATAACTTGTAGATCTTCACTTTTTATAAGGGTTTTAAAGTCTTATGAAATTATGACTGTATGTTAATTTGCAGGTTTGGCTCTTTGTATGCAAGTCACTATGATATATTTGTGACACAGCATGATGTTCTGCGAGACCTAGCACTTCATATAAGCAACGTAGGGAAAGTAAACAGAAGAAAGCGGTTGCTGATGCCTAAAAGGGAGTCAGAGCTTCCAAGAGAATGGGAAAGGAACAATGATGACCAATACATTGCCCAGATTGTCTCTATTCATACTGGCAAGAGTTTTTTTTTTTCTTTATACTGCAATCTCTATATTACTTGGTTCTCTCATGTTGTAATCACACCAGGATCTTATTATTGGATTGAATTTTTTGTTTTGTTTTTGCAGGCCAAATGAATGAAATGGAATGGTTTGATATGGAGTTCCCCAAGGCCGAGATTCTAATACTGAATTTCTCTTCGGACAAGTATGTTCTCCCGCCTTTTATCACTAAGATGAACCGGCTTAGGGTCCTAGTGATAATCAACAACGGCATGTCCCCTGCAGTTCTTCATGACTTTTCAATATTTGCCAATTTGTCGAAATTAAGGAGTCTCTGGCTCGAGAGGGTTCACGTCCCTGATCTCTCCAACACAACAGTCCCCTTGAAAAATCTCAACAAGATGTCTCTGATTCTGTGCAAGATCAATAACAGTTTTAATCAAACTGGAGTTGATGTTGCCAATATCTTCCCAAAATTGGGTGATCTGACGATAGATCACTGTGATGATCTTGTGGCACTACCTTCAAGCATTTGCAGAATGATGTCTCTGAACCGCTTAAGCATAACAAATTGTCCACGCCTCGGTGCATTGCCTAAGAACCTCAGTAAGCTACAAGGCCTTGAAATTCTGAGGCTACATGCTTGCCCCGAGCTAGAGGCATTGCCTGTAGAAATCTGTGAGCTTCATCGGCTTAAGTACATTGACATATCGCAATGTGTCAGCCTTAGTTGTCTTCCAGAGAAAATAGGGAAACTAAAGAAGCTTGAGATGATCGACATGAGAGAATGTTGTTTCTCAGATAGACCAAGCTCTGCTGTTTCGTTGGAGTCTCTACGCCATGTAATATGCGATACTGATGTTGCATTTATGTGGGACGAAGTTAAGAAGGCCGTTCCAGGACTAAAGATTGAAGCTGCTGAGAAATGTTTCAGCCTAGATTGGCTCGACGAGTAGATCCTATATACTTTGCCCCAAGCTAGAGGCATTGCCTGTAGAAATCTGTGAGCTTCATCGGCTTAAGTACATTGACATATGGCAATGTGTCAGCCTTAGTTGTCTTCCAGAGAAAATAGGGAAACTAAAGAAGCTTGAGAAGATCGACATGAGAGAATGTTGTTTCTCTGATAGACCAAGCTCTGCTGTTTCGTTGGAGTCTCTACGCCATGTAATATGCGATACTGATGTTGCATTTATGTGGGACGAAGTAAGGCCGTTCCAGGACTAAAGATTGAAGCTGCTGAGAAATGTTTCAGCCTAGATTGGCAACGACGTGTAGATCCTAAACCTCTAAAGTTCTGCTGTATAAAGTTTAAACTCATTGAGAAACTGTAACTGGTATAGTAGATTAGTATAAGCTTCTCTTTGCGTAAATCAATATTTTGCTTTGTAATAAGGTCTCTCTATACATTTTCCACCAACTCAATTTGTATAAAGTCTCTTTGTTTATATTAATCTTCTTATTAGAATGAATCGTGATCCATGAACTCTGCAATTTTAAAACCAAACTTTACAAACAAATTAGTGGGTGTGAATCGTGATCCATGAAACACTTGTATTGGTATCGAGACGCCAGGTGTTTTATAGTTGAAGGGAAAAAAAACTTTTCAGTAATTTCCCTTAAATATCCTTTGATCGGCTGATGTGTAAGAAATTTAAGGAACCAAACCCACTCCAATACATTTCTCGGTGGAAGAGAATTGCGAAGATTGCATGAAATGGGAAGAAGAACTCTACTGGACTCATTTCCAGACTCTCCATTTCTCTCAGCTCCTGCTTCCTGGTTTCCACAATCGCCTCGTATGTTGTTGAAATCACTTTCTCTAACCTTGTTCATCTTTTCAGCTATTCTTGTTTCTCCTTAGATTCCATGATGTGGTCACTTTCTTTTGTTCTCTCCTGTGTTTGATTTGGGGATTTTACACACAAATGTATTGAACCCACCTAAGGGTTTAAGCAATTTTTGCCTTTCTCTCTGAAAATTTTGTTCTTGAGGATTTAAGCACTAACATATATGATCTTATTGTCTTTACAAGTAATGAGAATGAGAGTTTTTTTTACATCAAAATTATTCCTTTTTGCAAACAATTTTGCAGGCCATACCTCAAAAGTTTTCAACTCATTGTAAAAGGAAGCTACCTCAGACTGTGACTCTCAAAAGTCCAAGTGGCGCTATATACAGTGTGAGAGTTGAGGACGATAATGAAAAGACACTGGCTTTTTGTTGTGGGTGGGACAAGTTTGTGAAAGATCATTCGCTAGTGGAGAATGATCTATTGGTCTTCAAGTTCCATGGAGTGTCTGAGTTTGAAGTGCTGGTTTTCGATGGACAGACCTTATGTGAGAAACCTACTTCTTATTTCGTCAGGAAATGTGGACATGCAGAGAAGACCAAAGGTACAGTTTTTACTGCAACCTCTTCAAGATCTCCTAAGAGACTCATTAACCCTGTTGAGGTTGAAACTACACTGAATCAGCAACCTGTAATATCTCCACTTGGTTATGAGCTAGACGACCTCATTGACATTGATATCGATATTGATACAATGCTAACTCCGCATCTTGTAGAGTCTCAGACTGGTTATGATCAAGAAGAACATAATAAGTCTGACATTGATACAGCATCTGGCCAGCTTCCTGGGACATCTCCAACTAGTGCCGGACGAGTCAGTGAAGGGAAGTCTCCACTTAGCGCTTATAAGAAGATGCGGGGAGAAACAAGTAATGACAATCTTGATAGTAAAGCTGGTATGAGGATCTTCTTACTTATTGGTTATTGCTTACACATTGCACTAGTTTCCTACTGTTGTGTGATAACCCCTGTCTGTAGACTCCATTTCGCGTGCAACTGTTTAGATTAGAGTTTCAGGCTTTGAGAATGCTGCTGTCATAACAGCTTAAAGTAACTGAGTCCTCAGTCCTGGATTTTCTATGATTTTGGAGAGATTAGGTGTTGAGATTAAAAAAATTTCTCATCTTTCTCATTCAGTACAGACAGTTTCTTGTTCCGAAACTGTATCAGTTTCATACTAGCCATAGCCTTTGATCACTTTGGTGGAATGAGTCCAAATGTTTATCAGTTTATATCCCATTTGTTATGCAACTAAAATGCTAATATATATCCCTTATCAACTGTCTTAAGACGTGGAGATGATTTCAGCTGGTAGCAAAAAGAAAGCCTTCTCTCTGGCTGAGAGAGCTGTTTCGCCTGATGGTTTCTTGGTAATCATGAAACGCTCTCATGTACTAACAAAGTGTTTCCTGGTAAGGCTTTTCATTGCTTAGTGTATATATAGGCATTTATATCCTTGAAGCTTGGCTTATTGGAAAGAAAAGAAAAAAAACATTACGTTTTGCTTGCGTAAAATAGACAAAATCCCAAACAGATGGTGCAACAAGAAGATGCTTTTTGCCCGTCAAGATGTGGTGATGCAGGTTGATCAAACAAAATGGGACATGAAATTTAACTATTTCGGATCTCGTGGTCTTGGTGGGATTTCAACCGGATGGAGAAAGTTTGTACATGACAACAACTTGTGCCAGGGTGATGTCTGCGTGTTTGAGCCTGCCAATTCTGAAAGTAAACCACTTCATCTCTATGTCTTCATCTTTCGTGCTGCAGAAGCGGAAATTTCCAACAATGGTTGACTCGGTAATTATAACCCGGTCTTGTAAGTATGTGTAGCTGAATACTTTGTATGTAAAGGTTAACACTAGGAATCCTAGTTTGTGTATGACCTCTCTCACTAGGCTTTCACTGAAGCCTTTTTGGGTGTATGTAGGTGTAGGTGGGTTGCAATGCAGCCTAATTTTGTGTCGAAAGTAAGGAAATTGTAACGGATATCTGTTAACTAAACCGAATCGAATATAAGATTTGAGATGATTATTAAAGCAGTAATTTTATTTATTTTTATGTGATACCACCATACCACCTTCCAGTAATTATTTTTAGAAAAAATTTCTTATTACCATACATGTTTTGTTCATATAAAAATAAGAAAATAAGATATCAAATCTGATAAAATCATAATTCTCTTGACCAAAAAAAATTTTCCATCAACATAATTCTCAACGGCTCTCTTAGAAATATAGCCGTTACGGACTTTCCTATTAGAGCCAAAACCCTAAATTGCGTCCATTGCTTTATAACCCCCAAATTTCGTACCTTTCTCCATCATAATTCAATCTACTCTCACATAATCAGCCACGAACCACTTATTCGCTCTCTCGCTCTCTGCTCGAATTTACCATCGATTCCTTTCTCTGCAGGCTTAATTTGATTCGTCTTTGTCTAATTTTGTTTAATCTTCAGAGAATTTAGATCTTCTAACCCGTTTTCGTATATCATCGCTATTGTATTCTCTGTTTGTTTGTGTTTTTCTTTGTCTTTTGTGATAATGGATGCAGGTATGGACACTTTTTCGCACTTGAAAGCCCAGGCCCGGTGCCCACTTCAAGAACACTTTCTTCCCAGGAAAAATTCCAAGGAAAACGTGAGTTTCTCCTAATAATTTCTGTTATTAGGAATTAGGGTTTCGATTCGTGTGTGCTCTTTAGACATTTCATCATTCAGAATTAGGGTTTCGATTTGCGAGTTAATTCTTCAGAATCGATTCCGATTTATGATTCCTATCTGAAAAATTAGGGTTTTGATTTTCGGGTTGTTTTTTTTATGCATCAAAATTTGTTTGTCCCATTTGATTCCCCTTGATTCAGATACAAGATAGATGAAAGAATTGTTGATTCTGTTGGTTTTTTCATAAGAAGAATCATGTGTTTCAATTGATTTTTTTCTTGCATAGATTTGATTTGTGATATTGTGAATGCATTGTACTGATTGTTTGCTTATATCTTCCACCAGCTGGACAGATTCATACCCAACAGATCAGCCATGGATTTTGACTATGCTCACTTCGCCCTTACTGAAGGTAGAAAAGGTAAAGATCAGGTAGAAGCGGTAAGTTCACCATCCAGAGAGGCCTACAGAAAGCAACTGGCTGAGACTATGAACCTGAATCGCACCCGGATTCTCGCCTTCAGAAACAAACCTCAAGCTCCGGTCGAACTGTTTCCTAGTGGTCATTCTACTTCTCTTCACCAACAATCTAAATCCGTAAAGCCTCGTAGATACATTCCTCAGGTATGTACTGTATTTAGTCTGTAAGAAAGGAGCCCCACCTATTTGTTGTATTGATATGTTGTTAACAATACTTTATGTTGTGATTATATAGTCGTCTGAGAGAACGTTGGATGCACCTGACATTGTGGATGACTTCTACCTTAACTTGCTGGACTGGGGCAGTGCTAATGTCTTAGCTATAGCTTTGGGCCACACTGTTTACCTGTGGGATGCTTCCAGTGGCTCTACCTCTGAGCTGGTAACCATTGATGAGGAGAAGGGTCCTGTCACGAGTATCAACTGGGCACCTGATGGTCGTCATGTCGCAGTTGGGCTCAACAACTCTGAAGTGCAGCTTTGGGATTCAGCTTCCAACCGTCAAGTAATTACTAAACTCCTTCTTTTCTGTTGAGATATATAGGCTTTAACTGATGTGTTTTACATTGGATTTTTATCTATAGCTGAGAACAATGAAGGGCAGTCACCAGTCAAGAGTAGGATCATTGGCATGGAACAATCACATTCTGACAACTGGTGGGATGGATGGACTGATCATCAACAATGATGTACGGATCAGATCACCCATTGTGGAAACCTACAGGGGTCACACTCAAGAGGTCTGTGGTCTGAAGTGGTCAGGATCTGGACAACAACTAGCAAGTGGTGGCAACGACAATGTGGTACACATATGGGATCGTTCTGTCGCTTCCTCAAACTCAACCACGCAATGGCTGCACAGACTTGAGGAACATACATCTGCAGTGAAAGCTCTTGCGTGGTGCCCTTTCCAAGCGAATTTGCTTGCAAGTGGTGGTGGTGGAGGAGATAGGACGATTAAGTTCTGGAATTCTCACACTGGGGCTTGCTTGAATTCAGTAGACACCGGCTCCCAAGTTTGTTCATTGTTATGGAGCAAAAATGAAAGAGAGTTGCTTAGCTCACATGGATTTACACAGAACCAGCTTACACTTTGGAAGTACCCATCCATGGTGAAGGTGGCTGAGCTCACTGGTCATACATCAAGAGTTCTTTTCATGGCCCAGGTATAAAAAAATCAAATTTTCTTTAGCTGCTAAGTAGCTTTGTGTTGTTGAGGTCTTTTGGTCCTAAAACTTGTCTTGTTTGTTTATTTTTTTTTACAGAGTCCAGATGGTTGTACGGTAGCTTCAGCAGCAGGAGACGAGACTCTGAAGTTTTGGAATATTTTTGGAGTACCAGAGACCGCCAAAAAGGCTGCTCCAAAAGCAGCTCCGGAGCCATTTTCTCATGTGAATCGTATTCGCTGAAACTGTGAAGACTTTACATTGATAGTTAATACAGAATCAAAATACTCATCTTTTTATGTTCGGATTCATTCTTCATGAATTGTATTGAGAAGAAAAGTGTTGTACAATTTTATATTTGTAAATTGTTGTGTCAAACTTAATTTGCTTGCATGTGCTGAATAGAAAAGATTGTGATTTTTACATGTGTCAGTTACAAGAAGCAGGAGAAAAGGTGCTGTAACTGTAAGATGGTAATTATAAATTCACACTAATGATTAGTTATAAATTCTTAGGAGAATTTTTATCCCCTCAAGTAGTCAAATTCATACTTAAGAGACTTGTGTTGAATATAACAGTGTTGAGTTTTCTATAAGCCCAAATCAATTTCCTATTAGTATGATATTATCTATTTTGGGTCAACTAGCAAAGCCCGCATTGATTTGTTTTTAGGTTCCTTCCCAAAAAATCTCATACTAATTAGTGATTGATTTGTCTTATATATTAGAAATTTATTTTATAATCTTCCCATGTGGGATATTGGTTTGTCTCCCAACAATCTTCCCCTCAAACCATGGACCACGAACCTTAGCCTCTCTTCCAGCGAAACATTGGCGCCTAGGCACTAACACCCCTTATTCGCAAGATTCTCTTGAGAGACTCTTCTTATCGTGTCACATTGAAGGCTCTTCCCACACCGATCATGCAGCTCACACCCACTTCCCTAGGTACATATTTTTCGACCTAGGCTCTGATACCAATTGTTGCGCTTCTGCAAGCCCAAGTCAATTCTCTCATTAGTATGATATTGTTCGCTTTGAGCCCAAGTGGCAAAACCAGCACAAATTTGTTTTTGGGCTCTTTCCCAAAAGGCCTCATACTAATTGTTAATTGACTTAACTTATATATTAGATCATTATTTTCTAATCTTTCGATGTGAGACATTGGTTTTGTCACCCAACAAACAGTAACTAACTCACACGAGTATTTTGATTGTGGATTTTTGTGTTGAATATAACACTAATCAATCTTTGAGATAGTCTGAGAACAACTCTATATCACATTACAAACATTTATAGAAAGGCAATTAGACCAAATGTGTAAAAAGACCCAAAGTCTAAATATATAGAAAGCCCCCAAAAAAAAATTTAAGTTTTTTTTCCAGCGACAAAAATGATTAGCCGGCGAACGATCTTCATTAAAGTCTCACGGCGGAGGCGGAGAGAAATTTAAATTCTTCCTCTGACCTCATGATGACGTCTGTCTACAAAATGTTACCAATAAGCTCCTTTTGGAATCTTTCAAAGATTACTTCTGATCCCCAAATTATCTTATTCCCGTCGGAGAAAGAAAAAGTCAAAAGATTATTATCGTAGAAAAAAGCGTGAAAATAACTAATATGAAAATTTTCAAATCACTCAACAAGTTTCCATAGCATCAAGTCTCGGTTATACCAAATTGGCGCATAATCAATGATCCGAATAATAAAGTCTCCAATTGATATCGTTATGGACTTCACATCAGAACGACCCAAGGAACTATGTGTTTTTCCCCAAATCAAAAGATTCGTATCAAAGATATGCCTCGGTGTCTCACTGTGAAAGCTTTCCCAGACCTCTGCTCTGCCAAGAGATGATTATCGTATGTTAATAGGTGGAAATGATTAATTTGGAATTCTTCGAAACCATCCACAAGTTTCCACAGCATTGAGTCATGACTAATTGTTCCTACTTTGAAGGACGGCTGATGAAAACTCTCCTCATAATACTAATTCATAAATTTGCATTCTTAGTGTAAGTTTTGTGCAATTTGAAGCATAACATCAAATCTTCTTCTGGTCGGTAATTTTTCTGAGTCTCTTCTTCAATCGGAACGATATGAACAGAATGTTTCGATGACTCCCTAACCAATCCCCAACCAATACTAGCATGAAATAAATAGTATAAAATGTTTTATTCAATTATACCTGTTTTGAAAATAAATTAGGAAATAAGATATTTATTTGTTAAGAAAATTATGGATGAACACTATTCAGTCTCACAAAACCCATTATTTGTCTATTATAAACCAAAATCCACAAAATCTTCTACCATGTACCAACAAATATTATCCACAAGAACCGTAAACCAAAATACGTTGGATTTATCTTGTGGGTGTTTGGTATCATTGTTATCACTAATCATGGTTTTTTTTTTTGTTTCTTTTAACTTTTTATGAAACTTATTTTCTAATATGTTTTTATAATAAGTCTGACTTGAAAGATAGTTATGGTATTTGTGTATAAAGTACTTAATTAGTCAATAATTAAAAAGTAACCATGCCACAAATTATAATCCTAAATAATATTCGCTTAGACAATTTTCTCAGTTCTTAAAACATAATTTTATACTTTTAAAAAAATGTTTTAGTGAGGGTCCCTTACCAGTTATGAGAGTGTTCATCACGAAATTGATTGGTTTAGTAAGATTTGAGTGAGTATTGACCTATTTAATTGTTTTGTGTAATATCATTCATTAGTTTTTTATTATTATTATTAGATGTATATGTTAATGTTAAAATGAGATATAAAATCTGATAAATTCAGGATTTCTGTTCCCAAAAAAAAAACAATTCCTTTACCCTTTTTTTTTAATTGTTTCCTAAGTCCTAACAGCATTTACCGTGAACATAATTTTCAAAGGCTATCTCAGAAATATAGCCGTTATCGACTTTCCGATTATAGAATTAGGGCCAGCCCAAAACCTAATTTCAACTTTATAAATAAACCCAAATTATGTACCGTTCTCCAACAATTCAATCACAACATCATCAGCGACGAAACAACTCTTCGCTCGCTCTTCTTTCTGCTCGAATTTACTAACGCTTCCTTCTCTGCAGGCTTTGTTTGATTCGTCTTTGTCTAATTTGGATTAATTTTCAGTTTAGAATCTAGATCTTCTAATCCGTTTCGTATATCATTCGCTATTGTCTTTGCCTGTTTGGGATTTTCTTTGTGTTTAGTATAATGGATGCAGGTTTGAATCGGTGCCCACTTCAAGAACACTTTCTTCCCAGGAAAAATTCCAAGGAAAATGTGAGTTTTCTCTTCTTCAATCATTCAGAATCCATACCCATTAATATGATTCCGTTCTGCCTTTAAGAATTAGTGTTTTCCCCATACAATTTGCGAATTGTATTGTTGATTCTGTTGGTCTTAGGCATAAGAAAACTCATCTACTTCAATTGATTGTTCTTGCATAACTTTGATGGTGTGAGATATTGAATGATGTGTACTGATTTGCTTATGTATTCCACCAGCTGGACAGGTTCATTCCAAACAGATCAGCCATGGATTTTGACTATGCTCACTTCGCCCTTACTGAAGGTAGAAAAGGTAAAGATCAGGTAGAAGCGGTAAGTTCACCATCCAGAGAGGCCTACAGGAAGCAATTGGCTGAGACGATGAACCTGAATCGCACCCGGATTCTCGCCTTCAGAAACAAACCTCAAGCTCCAGTCGAACTGCTTCCTAGTGGTCATTCTACTTCTCTTCACCAACAACCTAAATCCGTAAAGCCTCGTAGATACATTCCTCAGGTATGTACTGTATTTTTTATTTAATTTGAAAGAAAAGACCCCACCTAGTTGTTGCTTTGAAGTTGTATTGATATGTTGTTAACTAACAACAATACTTTATGTTGTAATTATAGTCTTCTGAGAGAACCTTGGATGCACCTGACATTGTGGATGACTTCTACCTCAACTTGCTGGACTGGGGTAGTGCTAATGTCCTAGCCATAGCTTTGGGCCACACTGTTTACTTGTGGGATGCTTCCAGTGGTTCTACATCCGAGCTTGTGACCATTGATGAAGAGAAGGGACCTGTCACAAGTATCAACTGGGCACCTGATGGTCGTCATGTTGCAGTAGGACTCACCAACTCTGAAGTGCAGCTTTGGGATTCTGCTTCCAACCGTCAAGTAATTACTAAGTCCCCCTTTTCTGTTGAGATATATTATCTGGTGTTTGTCATTAACTGATGTGTTCATAATATTGAACTTCTTTCTGCAGCTGAGAACATTGAAGGGTGGTCACCAGTCAAGAGTAGGATCATTGGCATGGAACAATCACATTCTGACAACTGGTGGGATGGATGGACTGATCATCAACAATGATGTGCGGATCAGATCACCCATTGTGGAAACCTACAGGGGTCACACTCAAGAGGTCTGTGGTCTGAAGTGGTCAGAATCTGGACAACAACTAGCAAGTGGTGGCAACGACAATGTGGTACACATATGGGATCGTTCTGTCGCTTCCTCAAACTCAACCACGCAATGGCTGCACAGACTTGAGGAACATACATCTGCAGTGAAAGCTCTTGCGTGGTGCCCTTTCCAAGCGAATTTGCTTGCAAGTGGTGGTGGTGGAGGAGATAGGACGATTAAGTTCTGGAATTCTCACACTGGGGCTTGCTTGAATTCAGTAGACACTGGCTCTCAAGTTTGTTCTTTGTTATGGAGCAAGAACGAAAGAGAGTTGCTTAGCTCACATGGATTTACACAGAACCAGCTTACACTTTGGAAGTACCCATCCATGGTGAAGATGGCTGAGCTCACTGGTCATACATCAAGAGTTCTATACATGGCTCAGGTAACTTAATCAATTTCTTTAGGTGCGGAAAGTAGTTTGAGTTTTTGAGGTCATCAGTCCTAAGACTTATGTTGTTTGTTGTGTTTTTGTACAGAGTCCAGATGGTTGTACCGTAGCTTCAGCAGCAGGAGACGAGACTCTGAGGTTCTGGAATGTTTTCGGAGTACCAGAGACCGCAAAAAAAGCAGCTCCAAAAGCAGCTCATGAGCCATTTTCTAATGTGAATCGTATTCGTTGAAACTTGAAGACTTACAACAAGGAAGGCCATTGATCGATCGATCACAGAGGGAACCTTACAACAAGTTTGTTCTATTTTTTTGGTCATATGGAATTCATTCTTCATGAACCCCATTGTACAGTGTACATTGTAAAGTTTAGTGATGAAAGTTGTTGATGCCACACTTAATAGCTTGTATATAGAAAGATTTATTAAATAGAAAGATTTTGATTTTACACTCTTCAGGATATCTACTTTTATTAATCCAATTCTCTGTAAGAGTAGTATAACTTGTGTACATTCAACCAATTTTTTACATAAATTAGATTATGTTGAGAAACACCAAAATACTGACGAGAAAAAAAAACAGTAGATAAATCACAAAATACCAAGCAACCTATTATTTACCAAACGAGTCTTTCTAACTTAACCCTCTAATTTTTGTGAATTGACACCAATTATTTACCAAACGAGTCTTAGGCATTTCTATCATCCCAACTTAACCCTCAAATTTTGTGAATTGACATCGATAGCCCAGACGATAAAGCTTCGTCGTTTTACCTTTAAACCCTAGATCCGTCTCAGCCGCGAAATATTCTCTGCACATCCTCTCAGTCTCTCAGTAATCAATCGAGCACGAAGAGACCAAAGCTAAGAAACAGAAACGGAGAAAGAGAAAGAGGGAGGAGAGATGGGAAGAGAGATCCAATCCCCGCAGGAACAGAGTTCTTACACCGTTGAGCAGCTCGTCGCCGTCAATCCCTTCAACCCTGAAATCTTACCTGATCTCGAAAACTACGTTAACGAGCAGGTTCATTTCGCCGGATTCTGATTAGTTTTTTTAATTTCTCAAATTGTTTCAAGGTTTTGTATTGTATTCAAGGAATTAATTGGAATGCGTTTAGCTTTCTATTGTAGAAATCTTCTTCCATGCCAAGTTCATAAATGTTGTTGGTATCATTATGATTCTCAGGTTAAATCGCAAACGTATAGTCTAGATGCAAATCTATGCTTGCTTCGGCTTTACCAGGTGCTCTAATTGTTCATATGATCATAATCATACCTGTCCAAAGATTTTAGTCTCTCCCATTGTTTACTGGTGTTGTTGCTTTTATGCAGTTTGAGCCTGAGCGCATGAATACTCATATCGTGGCTCGTATGTTGGTCAAGGTATATAGCAGACCACTCTCAGTTTAACAATGTTTGTTATCTTATAAATTACTCTCTGTGATTTTGTTTTCTGTTTTTTTTAAGGCTCTTATGGCTATGCCAGCTCCAGATTTCAGCCTTTGCCTCTTCTTGATTCCCGAAAGAGTGGTACTGTTCTTTCCTTTTAACTTCATAATGGTTTGCTTTCTTACATATATGAGTTGACTCTTGCCTATTCAGAGATAAAGATTTTTTAAATGTTTGACAAATGAACTAGGTTGAGTATTTGATCCCTGGTACTCAAATTATTTGTGCTACTCGAAAATTGTTTGCTCAGTCTTTATACTGAGGATTCATGACGAAGCTTGAGTGTCAATGTTATGGATTTGTGAGAATTAATAGATGCACTTGTTTGAATTGTGTTTTTAGCAAATGGAGGAGCAGTTCAAGGCACTAATTGTTCTATCACATTACCTTGAGGTTTGTAAACAATAGTATTAGTTAAGAGCCGAGAAGATGTACGTTGAGTATTTAAAACACTTGTTTTACTTTTGCAGACTGGGAGGTTCCAACAGTTATGGGATGAAGCTGCCAAGAACCGTCACATTCTCGAGGCTGTTCCAGGTACCAAAGTTCTGAATCCTAAATAAATCGTCTAGTAATAACGAAGTACTGGATCTAGATTACTTAAGGATAAATAAGCCGTCTAGAATTGCCAGCCCAAATAAAAGTCCTAAGTAGTGCTTTATGTTACTGTCTATTCATTTTATGATGGAGTGTATATGTCTTATATGTGAGAGATTATTAAATGCAGGTTTTGACCAAGCTATCCAAGCATATGCAATTCACCTTCTTAGCTTAACCTACCAAAAGGTTCCAAGATCCGTGCTTGCTGAGGTATGTATGATGTTGGTTTCTGATTCTTGACACATGTCCTGATTTTCACTATGGATAGCTTAAGATATAAAGTGGTAGACCTTTGATGTGAAGTCTCTTTCTTTTGTATAATTTTCTGTTATGAATTTAGTTCTGGTAATCTTGTCAAGAGAAGCCTTTACTCATTAGTTATGAACATTTTGGACAGGCTCTTAACATGGACGGTGTATCACTAGACAAGTTCATTGAGCTCCAAGTGACTAACAGTGGATGGATTGTTGAGAAAGAAGATGGAAGTATCGTCTTACAACAAAATGAATTCAACCATCCGGAGCTCAAGAAAAACATAGGTGAGAATGTTCCCTTGGAACACATCGCTCGCATCTTCCCCATCCTTGGTTGAACCAATTTATGTGAACACTGCAAAATTTTCTGTCTCTACTCTCTAGTTTTCTTGTGATACACACTCTAAGACACTGTAATGTGTTTTTACATTTCCTCTTTGCAATTTGGGGAGTAGACCAAGACTTTTTCACTAGTAGTTAATCTTTGCAATCTTATAACTAAGGTCGTAAGATTGTTTCTTAGTTTCTTTTCTAGTTTGACAATGAAGAATGTCATATGATTATTCGGAGGCCATAGTCTCTTTGAGCTCTGTTAATTGTTAATTACGACTGTGGATTCCAAAACTCAAAAAAGTTTTTTTTTTTTTCAAACAACAAAATTTTTGGTTGAAAAAATGATCGAGATAGTTGTTATACGATGATAATGATAAAAAATGAAGATTGCTTTATTTCGACCGATGATCAAAGTTTTCCAGAATGAATTTTTAGACGATGAAAAAAGTTTCACCAAATGCTATCACTTTTAAAAATCTTCCGTTAGGTCTCTTGGAATATGGGAACGGGCACGGCAATGCAGTAATAAGGTCGTCTGAAATACAAGAAGGCATTGTCCTCTCTACACAGATCACATCCGAAGATTGACAGCCATCCATCCATTTGGAAGCTCACGTATTTGACAACATATCATGTCACGTGCTCCTTTTCTCCTTTCCCATGCTTATTTTGACTCCCCATTTCTCCTTATGCTAAATTTTGACTAATTAAACGATAATTAATTAGAGCATCTCTTGTCTAAGATGATTGCCTAAAATATTTTCGAAACAACAAAGAATATATTTATATATACTAGATTCTAACACACCTAATGTTAATGTATGTTAGTAAATTTGTGTTTGATGATTTTTTTTTTAAGTTAAGTTAAAAAATTAGATTTATTATGTTAGATAAGATTATATTGATGATTTTATGAAAAAGATTAATTTTAGATTTGAAATTGTGTTAGAATCTATTATCCTTCATGAAATGTGTAGATTTTTAGTTAAATATTTTTCAATAATAACAGTTAATGTAATTTTTATTAGATTTTATATTACATTTATTGTATTTGGTAAGATTACATTAATGATTTTAGGAGAATAGAATAATATTAGATTTGAAATTGTGTTAGATTATATTATCTTTAATGAGATGTGTAGATTTGTTATTTAAAATATATTTTAATAATGAGAGTTAATGTAATTTGTATTAAAATTTAGGTTAATTTTCAAATGTACTTCTATAAAAATAATATTAGGATATATATATATATATACTTCCATAATAATAATAATTTTAAGATATATGTATAGATTATATGCTTTATATAGTAGAAAACAATTAATTTGGTCGACATAATGAAGAGTAGACTAAAGAAGAGAGATATGTGATAGACGTAATAGAAAGTAATTAATTAAGATACGTGTCGGATATAATGAAGATGATGAAGGGATATAAAACGTGAATGAAAAGTGAAATGGAGAAGACAACAAAGATCAGACAAGCCGTGAATACAGAGAAACTGCAAAATTTTCGTTTATGTAACCATTCAAATCTTCTTATATCCTATTTTCTATTCAATCAATTTGAAGTTTTTTTTTTTTTTTGTTTCTCTTCGTTCTTCTCTTCGAATCGCTTGTTGGGTATCTGATAAAATCTAGGAAATTTTGTTTTTTTTTTCCTTGCATTTTATCAGGTTAGCACTTTTCTTTGAGATTATGGTTATATGATTCCTCGAAATTGATTTTAATTCTTATCTATGTGAAATTTTGCAGACAGATGAATTTGAGTTTGAGACCAGTGGATGTTAGGGATCTCATGATCTTGAAGCGGGCATAAAATTCTGGATTTTTCAAAGTTGAGAGTGTGGGTGACCCAGTGACTTAGTCTGAATCTCAGAGGCAATCTTATTATTCCAGGTAATTTCATTGGCCTCTCTCTCCTCTCTTTCATGTTCCTTACTCATTTTTAAGAGAACTCTATTGTTGATTTTCGTGGCTAAAATTCATCTTCAGGGATCAAGGCTTAGACTTGATGCGATGAAGCAAATGGGTTTCTCATAATGACTCTCCTTGTTGTTGGAGATTCAATAAATGGACTCACCAGATACTAACAAAGCACCTGGATTTGTTGATATAGTCAAATCATGGATCCCTAGAAAGAGTGACTCCTCTAATATGTCGAGGGATTTTTGGATGCCTGACCAGAGCTGCCCTGTGTGTTACGAGTGTGATGCTCAGTTCACTGTATTTAATCGAAGACATCATTGCCGCCTTTGTGGTCGAGTGTTTTGTGCCAAATGCGCTGCTAATTCTATTCCATCTCCATCAAATGCAACTAAGGATAGTCATGAGGAACCTGACAGGATTAGGGTTTGTAATTACTGCTACAAACAATGGGAACAGGGGATAGTTCCACCTGATAACGGGGCTTCTATTATTAGCCTTCATTTTAGTTCATCACCTTCTGCTAGAAGTGCGGCAAGTACTACCTCCATTTGTACCTCTAACAGTAGCAATTGCACTGTTGATTCAACCGCTGGGCCTTCCCCTAGACCCAAAATGGATCCCCGAGCTAGCCATCGTGTTTCATCAAACATGGATTCTCAGAAGTCTGAGCAGCAGAATGCATCATCGCATAGGAGCTCAGATCCTTATGGGCATGTGTTAGATTCTTCCGAAAATCAAGTTGAATTCTTTGTGAACAGGTAACTTTTGTGTATGTGTGTGTGTATATATACGCTTACCATTTAGCTTTGTTTATCTGTTGTCCCTGATTACTCTTAAGAGGCTTATATATTGTCCACCACCAACTGTGTGTGGTATACCAGGTTTTTAAAATGATTCACTATTGTCTCAGTTTGAATTTATCTATTGAGTTGCTCATTTTCGGAATTAGTAGTGGCAGGAGTGATGGTGAAGCTGATGATGATGAAGATTATCACTCTGATTATGCACAATCTTACTCTCAAGGAAATGACTACTATGGTGCCATCAGCCTCAATGAAGTAGAACAAATCTATGGATCACATGAAGCTCATGGCGTTGGTGTAAAATTAGAGCCAAGCATAAGTTGCTTTCCCCCTGATCAAGATCTTGACGCACTGAATACAGAGACGATAGATAAAACCACACAACAAGAAAATGGATGGAATGATGGGAAGGAGGGAAGCCCTCCTTGTGAAGAGTCCTTTGAGCCCGAAGTAGTGGATTTTGAGAGCGATGGGCTCTTATGGTTACCGCCAGAGCCAGAGAACGAAGAAGATGAAAGAGAAGCAGCGCTATCTGATGATGATGGTGATGAAGGTGATAGAGGTGATTGGGGGTATCTTCGCCCATCAAATAGCTTTAATGATAAGGAATTCCACTCTAGGGACAAGTCCGGTGGTGCTGTGAAAAATGTTGTTGAGGGGCACTTTAGGGCTTTGGTAGCACAACTTTTGGAGGTTGATAACCTACCTATGGTCAATGAAGGCGATAAAGAGGGCTGGCTTGATATAGTTACGTCATTGTCCTGGGAGGCTGCAACGTTTCTCAAGCCAGATACAAGTAAAGGCGGAGGAATGGATCCAGGAGGATACGTGAAGGTTAAATGCATCCCATGTGGATGTCGCCGTGAGAGGTGACTTTTTGGACCCTTTATATGGTATTTTTTTTACTGTGCGTAATGTTTGTTCTAGATTTAGTGGCACATTTGTGGTTTTTCAAATACTATTTGGAACTGTATGATTGATCTTGTGCGTGATTACATCATGGTTGAAAATTGCATCACTTCTCCTTTAGGATTAATTAGAATGACATTTATTTTAGAGTTACGAGAGACTGTTCCTGGATTTTCTTTCATCAATTATCATTACCTAAATAGTCACAGTTTTAACACTTCTGTTCAGCTTCCAGGATATTCCCCTCAAATCTTGTTTATGGCTGCTTCTTTTTTATATAGTATTTGTATATTTGTATTTGTTTCCATTTATTTTCCTGTAGCCAATGGGAAAGTATGCCAACTAAAAATTTCCAAAAGCTTCCAGGATGATTTGGAGCTTTTATCTCTTTGTTATTCATTATTGATAGTTTCACTACGTAATGTCTAGTTGAAAACATAGTGTTCTGCATTTTTTGTTAGATTCAGGTTCTTTTGATAATATTTTGTGAGGATTTATATCTCTGTCAGTTGACTGGTAATCTCTGTAGTACTGATTAGACTGGAATGGTAATTTTTTTAGTATGGTCGTGAGAGGAGTTGTTTGTAAGAAAAATGTGGCTCATCGGCGAATGACTTCAAAGATTGAGAAGCCGCGTCTGCTAATCCTTGGAGGAGCTCTGGAGTATCAGCGCATCTCTAACCAGCTATCTAGTTTTGACACTTTGTTGCAACAGGTCTGAATCGTTTTTCTTCTCCATATTTTCTCCCTATAACCATGGACATGAATCCTTGGACTGAAAGAAAAGGAAAAGCATAATTCTGTCACTTCAGGGAAAATTTTTCTACATTATTAAAGGTTATCTCTGGTGTTTCAGGAAATGGACCATTTGAAGATGGCTGTTGCCAAAATTGATTCCCACAATCCCGACATTCTCTTGGTGGAGAAATCTGTCTCTCGGTTTGCGCAGGAATATCTTCTTGCGAAGGACATATCTCTTGTGTTGAATATTAAGAGGTCCCTTGTAGAGCGCATATCTCGCTGTACTGGTGCGCAGATTGTCCCTTCGATCGATCAGCTCACATCACCTAAGCTGGGTTGTTGTGACCTTTTCCATGTGGAAAAGTTTGTCGAGAAACATGTTAATCCCTGTCAAGGTGTGAAGAAAATGGCCAAGACTTTAATGTTTTTTGATGGCTGCCCAAAGCCTTTGGGTTGTACAGTAAGTTCCGCAACATTTTTAGGTGTTTTAAGACATGAAATCCTTGACCTCTTATTATGACTATGCATATGCTATATCTGATCCAAAGAATTTAAGGTATGGCTGATTGATATGGTTTTTTTCAGATACTGCTCAAGGGGGCACATGAAGATGAGCTAAAGAAGGTGAAACATGTGATTCAGTATGGAGTTTTTGCAGCATATCACTTGGCTCTTGAGACATCTTTCCTAGCAGATGAAGGTGCTTCCCTTCCAGAACATCCTCTGCAGACCCCAATTACAGTGGCTTTACCTGATAAACCATCAACGATTAACAGATCAATATCCACAATACCTGGTTTTACTATGTCAAATGCTGAAAAGTCGTTAACAACTGAATTAATGGGTGAGCAACATAAAGCCAGTGGTGACCTTACTGGTAATTTAGCTTCTTGTAAAACTCATGTGCAAGGGAAATTGGATGGAAACGACAGGATTGACCCTTCTGAAAGACTGCTTCACAACTTGGATACTGTTTACTGTAAGCCTCCAGAAATTATTACCTCTAAGGAATATGGATTAGTTCCTACTCTAGAACCCAGGCAGCTATCATTTCACCAAGAAGAAGCTTCTGTTGAAAAAGATCAGTCGTCTGTTTTACCCTGTACCACAGGACAAGTAACCGATAGGGCTTACACAAATGAATCTGCAGTAATAGGAGATCAAAATTGTAGTAGACAGGAACAGATGGACTCTTCAAAAGGAGACTTTCTTCCGTCAGCTTCTGACCATCAGAGTATATTGGTTTCCTTATCAACAAGATGTGTGTGGAAAGGATCTGTGTGTGAGCGGGCTCATCTACTCCGTATCAAATACTATGGGAGCTTTGACAAGCCTTTAGGACGATTCTTAAGGGATAATCTCTTTGATCAGGTATCTTTTATTTTTGTTGTTTTTTTTTTTTTATCTCTTAGTTCTTAGCACACCTTTCTTCTTTTAGCCAATGTTGAGGATATTGAACTCCTGATGGAACCAGGTGGACCAGCTAATCCAATTAAAGTCATATGGTTACGTTCTTGCTACCCTATTATTTTGGCATATATAATTGTGGAAGTCATTTAAGTAGGTGCTAGGTTCATAAAATCATAAAAGCAATCCATGAAATACAAGGGTTTATATAGGAGAGATAGTAAAGACAGGAGGGAAAAGCGGAAAATGACATTAAGTTGATTCAAAGATTCCAGGCTAGTTAAATGTGTAAGACCAGAAGTTAATGAAGCCTGTCATGTTAGTATAAACTTCTGGTTATTAATAGCTGAGGCTTACATTAATCTCTTGTTTAGGATCATTCCTGCCCATCATGTACGATGCCAGCGGAAGCACACATTCATTCTTATACTCATAGGCAAGGTAGTCTGACAATATCTGTTAAAAAACTGCCTGAATTGCTACCTGGGCAACGTGAAGGAAAGATTTGGATGTGGCATCGGTGCCTGAAATGTCCTCGGATCAATGGCTTTCCTCCAGCCACACGCAGAATTGTGATGTCAGATGCTGCGTGGGGCCTGTCTTTTGGCAAATTTTTGGAGCTGAGCTTCTCTAACCATGCAGCGGCTAGTCGTGTGGCCAACTGTGGTCATTCCCTTCACAGAGACTGTCTCCGGTTCTATGGGTATAGAAAGATGCTTCCTAGTATAAACTTTTGTTTTGGATTGTTTTGTTTGCTTTTACTACATGCTACGGGTTTTCCCTCTTCCAAATGTCTGATTCTCAAGTAGCATGATTACTGTGCTTTTGACTATACACTCAGGCTTAGCATGTAATATACATTACATCAGACGTACTGTCTATGTAGGCTCTGCATAATTAGTTGGTTTGGTCATTCACATCTCGAGTTGTAATCTATATGGCAAGTGTCAGTCTATGTTTAAGGGTTGTTATCTTGTATCAAATGAACATGAACACGTAGGTACTGATTGTCACATATATTTCCTTACTGCAGTTTTGGGAGAATGGTGGCTTGCTTCCGCTATGCTTCAATAAATATTTATGCAGTTTGCCTTCCTCCAGCAAAACTTGAGTTTAACTCTGAGAACCAGGAATGGCTCCAAAAGGAATCAAAAGAGGTTACAAGTTTCCTGTACTTATAATCGAATATTTGTGTATATTCACCACAGATACTTACTTGTTATAGTGTCTATACTATATAGGTTATTAAAAAAGCGGAAGTCCTTTTTAATGAGGTTCAGGAGGCTCTCAGTCAGATTTCAGCAAAAAAAATGGGTGCAGGTTCCAAGGGCGGCACTATCAACAAGTTACAACTTTCTCTTGAAGAACTTGCAGGACTTCTTGAGGAACGTAAAAAGGAATATAAGGTAGCCTGTCTGCAACTTACACACCCTTAGACTTAAGAAGAAAGAGAGTTGCATGTACTTGGCTCATTCACATGAGTTACAGGCACACTCACACTCACACACAAACACACCCCACACACGCTCATACTACTCACGGAATATTTGTGTATAAAATATGCATACAGGGTTCAATGTGGGCGCTTTTGGGATATACATATTGATAGTTAAAACTCTGCATTTGTATAAATACACTTTTCATGTGTCAGCTACTGTGAATGGACTGTTCCTTCACTACATTCGTATTGCGATGCTTGATTGTGCTCAAAAAGGGATCTGAAACTTTTTCTGAACAATTGTAGAAGTTTGTCACCTGATCTGCTGGCCTTTGTAGGATTAGAGTCTTTTACCTAACTTTTGCACCTGGAGTCCTTTCTACACTGTAGGATGATTTTTATGTTGGCTCTATGTGTAATACTGATTAAGGCTGTTTTCTGATTTTCAGGAATCGTTACAGCAAATGTTAAGTGTGTTTAAGGATGGACAACCTACTATTGATATCCTTCTGATAAATAAACTTCGACGACTGATACTTTTCGATTCTTATGCTTGGGATGAATGCCTAGCAGGGGCTGCCAGTATGGTAAGAAATTACAATTCTGAAGCTCTGAGGAATTTGGCCCCAAAAGTTATGGGTCGTGGGGTCTCATTAGAGAAGCTTGGTGATGAAAAAATAAGCTCGATACCGACCCATGTTGCAAGTAGTAATGACTCTCTTCTCCAGGATGCAAAGTATGGTACTTCTCTTAACCAGGGCAAATCATTTTCTGATATTAGCGGCAAAAGTGCTAGTACTGGAGATGTAGGTTCAGACACACCCCGTGATTGTAGGATGGAGTTCAACCCCAGTAAAGGTGCTAAAGAAAATTTTGTGGAGCCTTCGCAGGTGGTTAAAACAGTACTTTCTGAGAGCCAGTCTCAAGCAACAGACTTATCTGATACTCTTGATGCAGCATGGATAGGTGAACAAACTACTTCAGCGAATGAGGAACTCAGACTTCTGATTTGAAGCTGTTGGGTTCAGAAAGTGAGCTGAACTTCAAAGGAGGCCCTACGAATGAGGAACATACAACACAAGTTCAGATGCCTTCTCCTAGTTTTTACTATTCACTTGACAAGAATTATTCGCTTAATTCTCGCAAGCATATTATGGCTGAAGACCGCCCTGCTTATGTTTCTTCATATAGAGAGCTCGAATGGCAAAGTGGTGCTAGGCTGCTACTTCCTCTGGGAATGAATGACTTGGTACTGCCAGTATATGATGACGAACCCACTAGTATCATAGCTTATGCCCTTACATCATCAGAGTATAGCGCCCAGATGTCTGGATCAGATAAGTCAAGAGATCGCTTGGATAGTGGAGGTTCCTTTTCACTTTTTGATTCTGTTAATCTTCTCTCATTGAACTCTTTGAGCGATTTGTCAGTTGACATGAGTAGAAGTCTTAGCTCTGCTGATGAACAAGTCTCGCAGCTGCTACAGTCATCCTTGTATTTGAAAGATCTGCATGCTAGAGTTTCGTTTACAGATGAAGGTCCTCCTGGGAAAGTGAAGTACTCTGTGACGTGTTATTATGCGAAGGAGTTTGAAGCCCTGCGGCAGATTTGCTGTCCTTCAGAAACAGATTTCATTAGATCTCTTGGTCGTTGTAGAAAATGGGGAGCCCAAGGTGGAAAGAGCAACGTCTTCTTTGCAAAAACCTTGGATGACCGTTTTATCATCAAGCAAGTTACAAAGACAGAGCTTGAGTCCTTCATCAAATTTGGGCCAGCTTACTTCAAATACCTGACTGAGTCCATCAATACTAAAAGCCCTACAAGCCTTGCAAAGATTTTGGGAATCTATCAGGTACAAAGAATAACAAAATAGTTGAGATTCTTCTGCATCTATCTTAGTTAATTAACAATCTCTCTGAACTACATGATAATTGAGAATGCTGTTACTTGTTTTGTTGACATTTAATGAGTGAGACCCATTAATTCTTTGCCAAAATCTTTAAAGGTCTCATCCAAACACCTTAAAGGAGGAAAAGAGTTCAAAATGGACGTCTTGGTGATGGAAAATCTTTTGCTCAAGCGGAAGTTCACTAGGCTTTATGACCTAAAAGGCTCCACGCGTGCCCGTTACAATCCCGACACAAGCGGTAGCAATACAGTTTTACTGGACCAGAATCTTGTTGAAGCGATGCCGACATCTCCAATATTTGTTGGGAGCAAGGCAAAACGGCTTCTTGAAAGAGCTGTCTGGAATGATACATCCTTTCTTGCTGTAAGTTTCTAGTTGTTAGTCTTCTTTAAAACGTTTTGAAATACCGAATTCGTTCTTGGGCTTTACATGTTACTGATACAAGACATGTCGTGGTTTGTTTCTTTTGCTGAAGTCGATTCACGTAATGGATTACTCCTTACTCGTCGGAGTAGATGAGGAACGAAGTGAACTGGTTCTAGGAACTATCGATTTCATGAGGCAATACACTTGGGACAAACATCTGGAGACGTGGGTGAAGACTTCAGGTCTCCTTGGAGGACCCAAGAACTCATCTCCCACAGTTATATCGCCGCAGCAATACAAGAAACGATTTAGGAAAGCAATGACGGCTTATTTTCTGATGGTTCCTGACCAATGGTCACCTGCCACTGTTGTGCCAAGCAACAGTTCTTCAGCAGATGTGAAGGATGAAGAAGAAAGAGACAATCTTCAAAGTGTTGGTAACAAGTCCTGAATCATTTTCTGCAAGATTCATCAGTTAGCAAATATAGTTATTTGTTGTTCTTGTTGGTATGGTCTTTGGGTAATCTGTGTTTATATTTTACCCTTAGCCTTTATGTGGCATATGCCTCTTCCATCGCCTTTGCATCAAGTAATAAAAGCAAGATGCAATTGTACATACTCTGCTTCTATCTTTTAGTTTTTCGTTACTTTTGTTTTTTAACATTTTCCTTAGTAAGTGATGTCAAATATTTATATTTTCTCCATGGATTAAAATATACTTAAGGCATGCATTTGTTTAACGTAGTGACTTACTAAAAATGGGATCCTTCAAGAACTGTATTTTGTTCTCGTTTGCAACTTAAGGTCGTTGACTTTTGAGGGTTTTTATTTGTTTATAGCCCAACCAAACGCATCATATGTGAGAATCAAACTACAAGCCAGCAGACGATTAGATTTAGAGTTTGAAGTCCATCTTTTAGAGTTTTTTTTTCTCTAATTTCCTTGTTTGACTTGTCACTTTAAAGTGTTAACGCATAACTTTTATTGTTTCATAAAGGAGGCTAAAATTAGGTGTGTGAAATTGGCTCATGAGATAAACAATAGGCATCAATCAAAACAGAGAAAAGATTGATCTTCCATTTTAATCTCCCTGGCCTAGCAAAAATGGCTAGAGAACGCGTAAACGCAAAATTCAATTATTTCTAAGGTTGAGGAAAATTCAATTATTTCTCTCCAAGTATAAAGACAGAGAAAGACGTTTTAGCAAAAATGACTTTTCAAGATTTCGACAAGATTCAAGAACGCGTAAACGCAGAGAGAAAACGTAAATTCAGGAAGAGAATCATCATTGGAGTTGTCTCTGCGCTTGTTGTTGTTGCTGCCATTATTGGAGGTGCTTTTGCTTATGTTACATATGAAAACAAAACTCAAGAACAAGCGAAGACCACAAACAGCAAAACAAAGGATAGTGCAACCAAAAGTGAGAGCCCGAGCCAGAAACCGCCAACGTCCGCTGCTCAGTCTGTGAAACCTGGCCAGGTTGATAAGATTATCCAAACACTTTGCAATTCCACTCTTTACAAACCAACTTGCGTGAAAACTCTCAAAAACGGGACAAAGACAGATACTCCTCTGACTGATCCTAGGAGCCTATTAAAGTCTGCCATTGTAGCTATCAATGACGATCTAGACAGAGTTTTCAAAACGGTTTTGAGCCTGAAAACATAGAAAAAAGATGACAAAGACGCTATAGCGCAGTGCAAGTTGCTTGTGGATGAAGCTAAGGAAGAACTTGGCACCTCTGTGAAAAGAATCAACCACACAGAAGTTAATAACTTTGCGAAAATAGTTCCCGATTTAGACAGTTGGCTAAGTGCAGTCATGTCTTATCAAGAGACATGTCTCGATGGATTTGAAGAAGGGAAACTCAAAACGGATATACGTAAGAATTTCAATTCTTCTCAAGTTCTGACAAGTAATTCACTCGCGATGATCAAATCTTTAGACGCACATCTTCCCTCGGTTCCAAAGGTCAAAACGAGACATCTTCTTGATGCCATTGAGACAGATCATATTACGAATTGGTTAAGCAACAAGGAGAGACGAATGTTAAAAGCTGTTGATGTGAAAGCTTTGAAACCTAATGTTACAGTGGCTAAAGATGGCAGTGGAAATTTCACAACCAATGGAAATGTTACAGTGGAAATGTTACAGTGGCTAATGATGCACTTAAAGCAATGCCTGCTAAGTACCAAGGAAGGTACCAATCATTAATTAACTCATACTAATTAATGCTTCATATCTTATATTTATTTGGTTTCATAAGTCAACTAGCACATTATTTTGCTTTGTAAAATTTCGTTTTTTTGTAGGTACACCATCTATATCAAACATGGAGTTTATGATGAATCTGTTATTGTTGACAAGAAGAAAGCTAACGTTACAATGGTCGGTGATGGATCAAAGAAGACGATCGTGACCGGAAACAAAAGCAACGCCAAGAAAACTCGCACATTCCTCACAGCAACGTTTGGTATGTCCTGCTTTCTTAGAGTGTTTGTGTTTGGCTTTGTTAACCTTCTTTGTGTTTGATTTATTTCAGTGGCACAAGGAGAAGGATTCATGGGACATTCTATGGGGTTCAGGAACACGGCTGGGCCAGAGGGACACCAAGCGGTCGCAATACGTGTCCAATCCGACCGTTCGGTTTTCCTAAACTGTAGATTTGAAGGCTACCAAGACACGTTATACGCGTACACTCACCGACAATATTACAGAAGTTGTGTCATTGTCGGAACAGTAGATTTTATCTTCGGTGATGCTGCTATATTTCAGAACTGTGACATCTTTATCAGAAAAGGTTTACCGGGACAGAAGAACACGGTGACGGCTCAAGGAAGAGTATATAAGTTTCAGACGACAGGCTTTGTGATTCAAAAATGTACTATTGCTCCAAACGAAGATCTTAAACCAGCAAAGGCCGAGTTCAAGAGTTACCTTGGTCGGCCGTGGAAAAACCATTCTCGAACCGTTGTGATGGAATCAACGATCGAGGATGTGATCGATCCTGCTGGTTGGTTGAGATCGCAAGAGACAGATTTTGCGATTGATACATTGTTTTACGGGGAATACAAGAACAAAGGTCCAAGCGGAGGAACCGTTTCTAGGGTTAACTGGCCTGGATTTAGGGTTATAAACAAGCAAGAGGCCATGAAATTTACGGTAGGACCTTTCTTGCAAGGGGAATGGATCCATGAGAGAGGGTCCCCGGTTAAATTTGGTCTTTTTGATGCTTGATGCTTCCTTAATACCCTGACTCTCTTTTTTTTTCCCTTTTAAGTGATCATGTGGGTATAGTGAAATTCCATCTTTGGAGTACAAGACAATAGAACATAACCTAGGTGAGGTCAAGTTGAATGTTTTGTTCTAAAGATCAATTCAACTCAAATGTTTTGATTTTAAGGCCTTTCGTAATGAATCATGCTCCTAATAATAAACATGGATTCAAGTGTAACATCATTTGTATTAGTGTGATGAGGTGAGTTCTTAAAAAAAAAATTGGTCAAACAGGTGAGTTCTTTAATTATAGTCACATCATAGTTCATAGATAGAAAAAGTTCGACTCATAGCCACAATTTTATGTATTATTTCGTGACGATTAATTTTTATTCTGTGAATTATGCTTCCTTATTTGTGGTACAAATCTAGCTAGACACGTAAGAATTTTGAAGTTTTTGTTAAAAGATAATAATAATCTATTAATCCATTAATCCCCGGTATGATTGGTTCAACTTCAACCGATGATAGTGACCCGATATAAACTTTCCCAATATTCCAAAACCGTAATAATCACAATACGCCAACTTATAAGAACAATTTCAGAAAACACAAAACAAAATAATAAAATTGAAACTGAACAAATAAAAAAAAACAATACAAACACTTACGTATTTTAGATGTCCAAGCCGGCAGTAAAGGTCACCCCCGTAGAAGGCAGCCAAAGATTTCCTTCAATGAACTGAGAAACGGTAAAGTTGTTAGCCTCGGCGGAGTTGTTAAACACATGGTAACCAGGCCATTTGACTCGGCTGCTAAGTCCTGAACCAGGGCCGTAGTTCATGAACTCTCCGTAGAAGAGTGTGTCCAAAGCAAAGTCAGCGTTCCACTCGAGCCATCCTTCGGGTCTCACAACGTCGCCCATGTTGTTCCTAATGAAAACTGTCCTTGAATATAGCTTCCATGGCCTTCCTAGATACGTGCGTGTCGTGTTTAGGTATGGGACCAAGTCTGCGTCCGCCGAGATGTTGCTGAATTGTATTGAGAATCCTGAAGGTTTGAAAAAAGAGTCCATGTTAAAATCACTTTCTCGTTCAGGCACTGATTGATTTGTAGTTTTTAACTATATAAGTTGCTTAGGTTAATATTTATATTGTGATATGAATTATTAAAGACGCGGGTAGCAGGGTCACATGATAACAATTACTCTTTTTTTTACACAGTTTCTTGGGTGAAAAGAAACTACCACATCTTATGAAGGAAACCCTAAAATTATTATGTAACATGTTTATGACCAAGACTCTTCACGCTTCCCAGTTGGTTCATGGTTAAAAATATTGGTCAGGATATAACTATGAAAGATTGAGAAGAGTTTCAAGGAGGCTAAGAAAAGTACCTGAGGGTTGGTTAGGATCTTTCCGGCCTTGTGCAGTGATAGTGTTCTTTTGGTTAGAGAGACCTCTTCTAGCCAAAATATGACAGTTTTGAAACACAACGGTCCCATCTCCAAATATGAAATCTACTGTCCCCGTTATAGTACACTCACGGTAAAACTGACGCATGGTGTGAGTGTAAAGTGTATCTTGAAAACCTCTCATCGCACATCTGTAGTACACAGAGAGGTCAGAGTCTGATCTCAGTGCTACCGCCTGGTGCTTCTCTGGCCCTGCTGTGTTCTGGAACGTTATATCTCTCGCTAAGAATCCTCTTCCGCTTACCGCTGAAATATTATTTGTGTTCCAATGTTTCAAATCCATCAGAATTATCAAAATAACTCTTGTGAAAACATGCATGAATTAACAACTAAAATACTCTTATTAATTACCGAATGTAGCCGATCTAAAAGTGGTCCAACCATCAATGAAGCTGCGATTACCGGAAATAACGGTCACATCAATGCCATCACCTAACATTACGAGGTTCCATTTCTTCTTCTTGATCTCAACATTCTCCAAATATAAACCTTTTTTAATGTATATGACGAAACGTTTCGAGCTGTAATCAGGAGCTTCCTTAACGGCGTCCATTATACTTGTAAAGTTCCCTGTCCCATCCAATGCTACACTAACGTCGTAGCTCACACCGTTTGTTTCTAATAGTTTCCTATCGTCCGATCTGATCCAGTCTGGGAATCGACTGTCCTCGTCGTCGTTGGTGTCTCTGAGTGTGCGGCCTGGTGGGACCTTTGGTCCTTTAGCAATCGGGCTAGGTTTAGAAATGGGCTTGGGTTTCTGGTCGGGTTGAACAAGTGGTAACAGTTCCCTAAGCATAGAATATAGTTGATCGAGACTGCCTATAATTGAGAACAATTAAAATTAGAAATATTTATACCTAAACCAAATCATCAACTTAAAATTTAACCAGAAACAACTTGAACAGAGCGGTTTGATAAATTACCAGCGACAAGGGATTTGACGAGACCAGAGGTACCGTCGAAGCCTTCCATACAAGTGTCTTGGTTGGAGATGGCAGCACTTAACCATGTCCTTGTGTCCGATCCCACGTTCCCTGTACCATTGCCCTTACCTGGTCCCACTCAAAATCATCACACCCATTCTCTTAATTACTTCAGACATGTAACGTTATTCTTATTTTTCAACACTATCATTTTCATATATTCACACTTGCATTTATTACGCCAAATATAAGATTTTGAAATCCACGTTCTGTGTCCCTACTACGCACATGCCATTACTATAATGATTATAGATTTTGCTTTCATTTCATCAACGAAAATCCACAACGTTGATGTAAACATTATCATCACTTGACATATATTTAGATTTAAAATTTTAATTTACACTAAAATTACGAGATAAACATTTCTTAAATTTTATTGACTAATAGATTCAATCGAGTAAAAAAATATTAAGATCTTTAGAAATATCTTTGGTTAAGCTCTTTGATTACACATATTAGAAAGATCTTTGATTGAACTATTTTCACTGTATCTAAGCTAAGTTAACAAAACAGGAGAATACAAATTGGGAATGTTGTAATAGTTGAATAGTGTAATCCTAATATGATATATGGTCAAAGAACCACCTAATAACCGTATCGCAATCAATTCAGTGCCGGCTTTCAAATTTAATGCAGCAAGTGCAAAATAAATAAAAAATCAATTTAACCTATTTTAATTGAATGCCTTTGTAAATAAAATGTTACGCCGAAAAAAAAATGTCTTACTAAATTACCATTTAAGACCATGATCCATGAACGATCATTTATTCCATGGAGTCGTGGAGAATCTAACTAGCTAAAGTCTAAACCAGTCGAGTTGTACAGGCGTATTGTTTTATAATATATAGTTATTGCTGTTTTATACTTCACATTATTTTCCTCCTTCATCTATCTTGTTACTCTATGTATTATACTTAATATGTAATGTGGAAAGTATTGTTAAGCGCTAATCAGATTTATGGATGTTGTCTAGTGGATAAACAGTTTAGACGCTGGTTAATGTGTTAGTTTGTTGAAAGTTAAACTTGATCAAGTTTAATTATTAGGCCAGTTATCCAACAATTATAATCAAGTTTAACTTTCAACATAGTTTTTCTAGTTTGCTTCGATTTGTATCTATATTAATATTTTTCTGTTTTATTCTGAATTATGTAGATAAATCTTTGTTATAAATAAATAAATTATTATTAAAAATAACTGAGATGGACTGGTTGATTAAACAGCCGGCAGCCGCGCGTTTACATTAAGGAAAAAAATTGGATATCATTTTGTTAATTTGATCATAATCACAAAGTTTGAATTATTTCAACCGCCAATTTTTTTTTTTTTAATATCTTCCTTTTCTAATCGGTTAAAATGGAACAGCCAATAAGTTATAACAAGTAAAAAGGGAATTGCATTTTTCAAACGAATATAGCAACGAGGTTATCCTATCATAAACGTCACTTTCCTAAATCGGCAATAATCAAAGCTATGCTATTAATCCATTTTGTTTGTTCTTTTTGGTAAATTTTATCGGTTGCTCCAAAAAAAACATTTCTAGGATTACTTCAATTTGTTTATTACATTTTCAAACTTCATTCTTCGAAAAGTATTTTTTATTTATATTAAAAAAAAATACCAAACTATTTTTTATTAAACAATTTTGACCTTGTGATCAGAGTTACTGAGTTAGGATTCTACGACTACAAGTTAAGAGTTTCTGCATTCAATGTACTACGTACCTTTAGGATTCTGAGAAGCAGAAGCAGACCAACTAAGCTCCTCTGAAGAAAAGTCGAGCAGATCCTGGCAATCGGAAACCGCATTCTGCAGCCGGTGATCTCCACTAAAATCTGCGAACTGAGACAAAATCGAACTTACTTGGCTTATTACTTCCACTATTGTGTTGATAGAGCTCACAAACTCGCTTGCCGGAACTTTCAAGTAGTCATATTGCATATTCTCCTCCGATGAGACACACAAACCCAACATCAAGAAGATCAAGAAACCCTTCCAGCATAACATTTTTTTTTCTAGCAAAAATAAAATAATAAGAAAAAAGAAAAGAAAGTTTGTGGTTTTTGATGATACTCTTTTGTTCTGAGTCGGTGGAACCTATAAAAGAAGGAGATGCATTAAATTCCAACTACTTCTCTGTCCACCTCTAAGCAGTTAGTCTACTTAAGGATCCGACTGGTAACTTGTAGTATCAAACTTGAGTTGCGGTAGATGTTATAATTTGATGTAACTTGTAGTAGAAAATATGTGGTATCAAACTTGAGTTGCAGTAGATTTATGTGGTAAGTTTGCAGTAAAAATATGAATTACATTTTTGTCAAAACAACTGACTGGTAAATTTTATGATGTTTAGTTACAGAATTGTAGTATGTATTATTAAAAATAAATTTAATTTAAACTAATGATAATAATATTTATTACAAGTTTAATAATTGGAAAGAAAAAAATAAAAATATTTCTGTAATTTAGTATTAAAAAACTAATGACATAAATAAAATAAAATCTTTGACCAAGATATGATATGTTATTTTGATTTTACGTTACAAAAGTAATGATATTGTTGATTTTTTTAAAATGATTTGTTGGAGATATTTTAGAAACAAAAATAAACAACAAAAAAGTTGGAGTTTCATAACTCAAACATACCACATGAGATCTTCATTGATGTTGAAAAATCTTTTGAGTTAACACTTTTACAAAGAACATACATCAAAATTGTACATCAATCATACATCATTCTAACTCAAACTCAATTTCAATTTTTTTTTAAACATCATGATTGGTAACATTTTTGAAGTTTGGTTGAGTTATGGGCATAACTCAAATAACATCATTAATTACTCATGTTACCAATTGGGGACTTAACTTCATTATCTTTATCCCACCAGACGTTTGCGTTCCTTGGTCCTCTCGTTGATATTTCTTCTATTTTCAATATGATCATCTCTTAATAACTCAACCGTCCACGCATTCAATGACATTCTCAACTTCGGTCGTATCAGCAGCCTAGCACACCGTCATATCGATCTTAATTATGTTTATGTTTTCTTGACTGTATACATATATATTACTTTAACATTAATGATCAAAACAAAATAATTAACTATAGTTTTAGTCATATTTAATATGAGTAAAATTGACTATGCATACTTTGACATAGCTATCATCTTCGTTCTTTTTTATCTATCATTCAAACTTAGACTTGGCTAATTAGTTTAGTTTAGGCACTCTTCGCCTTTATCGTATGTAAATTATAGTGTCAAACATATCATTTGTGGGACTATCTTGTATAGTTTCCCCCAATATTATATCGTGTATTTGCGGTCTAAATAAGATTTATAAATTATAAAGTTTATGTTGAAAGTTAAACTTGATTTTGGATCAAGTTTAATTATTGGATCAATTATCCAATAATTATCATTTTGGACCAAATCCAAATTCTAGAGTTTTCTCTAGAAATATCAACACCTCCACCTCCTTAAAAAGTTTTAGAATAATCCACACACCTCTCCACCTCCTTAAAAATAAAATCTAGATATTTACATAGAATTATCTAGATAATTTGTAATAAAATAATCTAATATTAGAGAAGAATTATATAGAGTTAGGATTAAAATATTTGAGATATTTTGTAATGTGGAGGCTATAAATACCTCATTCCCCTTCTCATTTGTAACCAAGTTAAGTTGAGAAGTAAGTAATAAGAAAGAGTTGAAAAATATATCAAAGTCCTCATTTTCCTAAATTTATCTTCTAAATACTTAAAAACTTTCTCCATCATCCTCTTAAAAAAGTTATTTTTCCAACAAAGTGGTATCAGAGCTAGGAGATTCTCATAAAAATAGCGAATAGTGGTGTTCTCTTCCAAGTCCCGATACTCACAAAGAGCAACTACAATAATTGGAGTCTACGAATGACGGCTATCCTAGGAGCACATGACGTGTGGGAGATAGTCGAGAAAGGTTTCGTTGAACCGGAGAATGAAGGTGGTATATCTCAAGCCTAAAGAGATAGTTTGAGAGACTCAAGGAAGAGAGACAAGAAGGCTCTCTGTCTAATCTATCAAGGATTAGATGAAGATACGTTCGAGAAGGTCACGGAAGCTAAGTCAGCAAAAGAAGCATGGGAGAAGCTTCGAACATCCTACAAGGGTGTTGATCAATTCAAGAAGGTACGCCTTCAAACTCTAAGGGGAGAATTTGAAGCATTGTAAATGAAAGAAGGTGAACTCGTCTCTGATTACTTCTCAAGAGTTTTGACGGTTACAAATAACTTAAGAAGAAATGGAGAGAAGTTAGATGATGTGAGAATCATGGAGAAGCTTCTTAGATCGCTGGATCCTAAAGTTGAGCATATTGTCATCGTTATCGAAGAAACAAAAGATTTGGAGGCTATAACAATGGAGTAACTTCTTGGATCATTACGAGCTTATGAAGAAAAATGGAAGAAAAAAGAAGATATCGCCGAACAAGTTCTAAAAATGCGGATTGATCATATTAAAGAAGGAAATGGTCAAAGTTACCAAAGAAGAGGTGGTGGTCAAGTACGAGGACGAGGTCGTGGATATGGAAATGGACGAGGTTAGAGGCCGCATGAAGGTAACAACAACCAAAGAGAAGAAAGCTCATCAAGAGGCTGTGGAAGAGGAAATCCAAAATCAAGGTACGATAAATCAAATGTTAAGTGCTACAATTGTGGGAAGTTTGGACATTATACTTCCGAATGTAAAGCTCCCAACAACAAAAAAGTCAAGAAGAAGGCCAACTACGTTGAAGAAGAAATCCAAGAAGAAGACATGTTATTGATGGCTTATAAGAAAGATGAACGAGAAGATAATCATAAGTGGTACCTTGATAGCGGTGCAAGTAATCACATGTGTGGGAGAAAAAGCATGTTCCTGGAGCTTGATGAATCAGTGAGAGGAGATGTAGCCTTAGGAGATGAATCAAAGATGGAGGTTAAAGGTAAAGGAAACATTCTCATCCGGTTAAAGAATGGGGATCATCAATTTATCTCCAACGTTTACTATATTCTAACCATGAAGACCAATATCTTAAGTCTTGGACAACTCTTAGAGAAAAGTTATGATATTCGATTAAAGGATAATAGCCTTTCTATAAGAGACCAAAAAGATAATCTCATTACAAAGGTGCCAATGTCAAAAAATAGAATGTTTGTCCTTAACATTCAAAATGACATCGCACAATGTCTCAAGATGTGCTATAAGGAGGAGTTTTGGCTTTGGCATCTTAGATACGAACATCTCAACTTTGGAGGATTGGAGTTGTTTTCAAAGAAAGAAATGGTGAGAGGACTACCTTGCATCAACCATCCAAATCAAGTTTGTGAAGAATGTTTACTTGGAAAAAAAATTCAAAATGAGTTTTCCAAAGGAGTCAAGCACAAGAGCTCAAAAGCCATTGGAGCTTATACACACATATGTGTATGGTCCTATCAAGCCAATATCACTCAGCAAAAGCAACTACTTCATTCTCTTTATCGATGATTTTTCAAGAAAAACATGGGTTTACTTTTTGAAAGAAAAATCAGAAGTATTTGAAAACTTTAAAAGGTTTAAAGCCCATGTTGAGAAGGAAAGTGGCCTTGTGATTAAAACTTTGAGATCCGACCGTGGAGGAGAGTTCACATCCAAAGAGTTTCAGAAATATTGTGAAGACAATGACATTAGAAGACAACTAACAGTGCCAAGAACCCCTCAACAAAATGGAGTACCAGAGAGGAAAAATAGAACAATTCTTGAAATGGCGAGGAACATGCTCAAAACTAAGAGACTGCCAAAGGAGTTATGGGCTGAAGCAGTTGCATGTGCGGCTTATCTATTAAATCGATCTCCAACAAGAAGTATCTCGGGAAAAACCCCACAAGAAGTTTGGAGCGGAAGACAGCCCGGTGTTTCTCATTTAAGAGTCTTTGGAAGCATTGCTTATGCTCATGTATCGGACGAGAAGCGAAGCAAACTAGATGACAAAAGTGAGAGGTACATATTTATTGGTTATGATATCAACTCCAAAGGATAGAAGCTCTATAATCCAGACACAAAGAAGATAATCATAAGTCGAAATGTCATCTTTGAAGAAGAAAGATAATGGGATTGGAGATTAAATGATGAAGACTATAACTTCTTTCCAAATCTGGAAGAAGATGATCTCGAGCAACCAAGAGAGGAGCCTACTACACCACCAACATCACCAACAAGTTCTCAAAGAGAAGAAAGTTTGAGCGAAAGGACTCCACGTTTTAGAAGTCTACAAGAGCTTTACGAGGTAACCGAAAATCAAGAAAATCTTACGTTATTTTGTCTATTTGTGGATTGTGAGCCCATGGACTTCCAAGAAGCTATGGAAAAGAAGACATGGAGAAATGCAATGGATGAAAAAATCAAGGCGATAGAAAAGAACAATACATGAGAGTTAGCTTCACTTCCAAATTGGCACAAGACGATCGGTGTGAAGTAGGTTTACAAAGCAAAAAAAAAATCTAAAGGGGAAGTAGAGAGATACAAGACAAGATTGGTGGCCAAAGGTTATAGTCAAAGAGCCGGAATTCTAAAGGGGAAGTAGAGAGGTATTCGCTCTCGTTGCTCGCCTAGAAACAGTTAGAATAATCATTTCATTGGTGGCTCAAAATAATTGGAGGATACATCAAATAAATGTCAAATCAGTCTTCTTAAATGGAGAACTTGAAGAAGAAATTTACATTGAGCAACCACAAGGCTATATAATCAAGGGAGAAGAAGATAAAGTCTTAAGGTTGAAGAATGCACTTTATGGGTTAAAACAAGCCCCAAGAGCTTGGAATACTCGAATTGACAAATACTTCAAGGAGAAAGATTTCATCAAGTGTCCATATGAGCATGCACTGTATATCAAAATTCAAAATGGCGATATATTGATTGCATGTTTGTATATAGACGACTTAATATTCACGGATAATAATCCAAGCATGTTCGAAGGAGTTCGAGATGACGAATATTGGATTAATGTCTTACTACCTCGGAATTGAAGTGAAACAAGAAGACAATGGAATCTTCATAACTCAAGAGTGTTATGCTAAGGAGGTACTTAAAAAGTTCAAGATGGATGACTCTAATCCAGTTAACATGCCGATGGAATGTGGAATTAAGTTGTCAAAGAATAAAGAAGGAGAAAGAGTAGATCCGACACTATTTAAAAGTTTGGTTGGAAGCTTACGTTATTTAATATGTACAAGGCCCGATATCTTATATGCGGTTGGAGTTATTAGTCGTTATATGGAGCATCCAACAATAACTCATTTCAAGGCGGCAAAGAGGATTCTTCGCTATATCAAAGGTATCATAGACTTTGGCATATACTATTCTATCTCTAACGACTACTAGCTTGTTGGATATAGTGATAACGATTAAGGTGGAGACGTAGACGACCGAAAGAGCACAAGTGGCTTCGTGTTCTACATTGGAGATACGACTTTCACATAGATGTCGAAAAAGCAACCAATCGTTACTCTATCTACTTGTGAAACCGAGTACGTAGCAGCCACTTCATGTGTTTATCATGCTATTTGGTTACGAAACTTGTTAAAGGAGTTAAACTTGCCACAAGAAGAGCCAACATAGATCTTTGTGGATAATAAGTCAGCAATACCATTGGTGAAGAACTAAGTCTTTCATGACCGTAGTAAGCACATTGACACACATTATCACTATATTAGAGAGTGTGTTAACAAGAAGGAAGTGCAATTGGAGTATGTGAAGACAAATGGTCAAGTAGCCGATATCTTCACCAAACCTCTTAAACGCGAAGACTTTACTAAGATGAGGAGCTTGCTTGGAGTAGCAAAATCAAGTTTAAGAGGGGGTGTTGAAAGTTAAACTTGATTTTGGATCAAGTTTAATTATTGGATCAATTATCCAATAATTATCATTTTGGGCCAAATCCAAATTCTAGAGTTTTCTCTAGAAATATCAACACCTCCACCTCCTTAAAAAGTTCTAGAATCATACACACACATCTCCACCTCCTTAAAAATAAAAATCTAGATATTTACATAGAATTAGTTAGATAATTTGTAATAAAATAATCTAATATTAAAGAAAAATTATCTAGAGTTAGAATTAAAATATTTGAGATATTTTGTAATGTGGAGACTATAAATACCTTATTCTCCTTCTCATTTATAACCAAGTTAAGTTGAAAAGTGAATAATAAAAAAGAGTTAGAAAAATATATCAAAGTCCTCATTTTCCTACATTTATCTTCTAAATACTTAAAAACTTTCTCCATCGTCCTCTTATTCTTCCAACAGTTTATATGTAATCAATTTAGGACCTCTCACATTAGGAGCCTCAGAATACGGGTCAATCAGTTGGCTAACGACCAAGTCAACTGTCTATTCGAACTTGGAAGATCATGTTTTCCAGCAAAATCTCTACATTATTGACATTGCCATTAAAAAATAAGACCTAAAGGAACAAGTGAATACCAGCAAAACAGCCTATTAAGTTTACCTAGCTGGCAGATTATGCGGTAAAGTTAGTAACTGTTTTGATTAACCATTATGAATTTTATAACCATAGAGACTACTTAAATTTTACTACTGAAATTTTATATTTTGTTTGATCATGCACAAAAAAAAAAATCAAATCGATGGGAAGAAGATAAAAGCAGAGTCGATGGAAGAGGAAGAAAAGTCAAGACAGCAGAGTCAAAGAGACACGTGACCTTGTCCCAAAGAAGAAATACCATTGGGCCATAAAGACAAAGAAGCCCAACTTTAATGTGGGTTTTATTGGATTTTTAAGGCTTCCTTTTGTTGGAAGTTTAAGGAGACAAAATGGGTCAACAAATAAAAGTCCTAGAAAACTTCCAATGACAGTCTCTAAACATTAAAACAAGACTTGGACAAGTTTTCGAATACAAAGCGGTCTGTCTTAACCAATTTATCTAACAAATTAAACATTTAATGTTATGTCCTAGTCTTGAGAAATTCAGAGAATCTACTTTACTAACACACATAGATACAGTAGTACTTATTACCAAACGACATCGTTTCGAAACGTCCTTCCGGACCAAAAGAACGGTGAAGCAAGAACCGAAGTTGTCTTTCCCGATTTGTTTTCCCTTTTTTAATTTCGTCATTCCGTTTCCATTTTCGCCGATATTTTCTCTTCCGAATCGCCGGATTATATCATCGAACCACTTTTCCAAAGCAAACCACACAATACGCCTCCACTCTCACCTCCCAAGATCTGATCCGATTTACCTTTCTCAAACCCTAATCTCAAATCAGATTAGCGTTTGATCTTCTTCTTCTCCTTGTCGACTTTTTTAATCCAAAATTTGAGATTCAATTCTGTTTCCTCTGAATTCTTTCCGAATTTGGTTACTTCTCCCCCAAATTCTGGTTTCTTGACCAGGTGTTGAATAAAAGTGGTAGATCGAGACCCAAGATTTCGTTTTTGGGAGGTGGGGTTGGAGAGTGCATGAGGATTTGGTGTTTTCCTTGCTTCACCGAAGAAGACGAGGAAGACGGAAACGGCGGCAAACTGAAGAAACAATCTCTTGCAACGGCCATGAAGAACAATAATGACCATGGCGATTTTGGTGAAAACGAGATGGAATCAGGAGTCCCGGAGGGTACAATTTTCACTGAGAACGCACGTTGGGGGTCGTATGTGGGGATAGACGAGGAAGGTGAAGCTGCAGGGGCTGAGTTGCAGCAATTATGGGCCTCTGAGGCTCGCTTGCATCAGTTGGTTCAGGGAGAGAGTAGCAATGCTGCTGCAGCAGCTGAGGATAGTACCATGGAGGAAGCCGATCACAATTCGCATCACAAGCGTGCCAAAGTGTACTCTGGGCCTGCGTGAGCTCTCTAACTCCTTTTCTTGGTTAAGGTTTCCTGCGAAATAAGCATTGTTTTTAGTGGATCTTGAGATAGAAGCACGAAGAAAATGTTACTTTTTTTTTGCAAGTATATCATTTTCAGAATTTTCTGCTCCTTTATTCTTGTAGTGAGTTTGCAGCTGCCTTTAGCTTTTGACAAGCATCGTTTTTTATCTTAATTTTGTTCATTTCTACTTTAGTGTAGAATCTTTTATCTGTCATTTCATTTTGACTGTTCGTTTTGATGTATTTCTGACGCTGAAGTTCAATTGCAGTGAGTGCAGGTCGGTTTCGGGGGTATCTTCAGATGCTGGAAATTGTGGTTCATCAATGAGTGTTAGTTTTGGCATTGCCTCTTCGTCCCGGTCGGATACTGATATGTTCTGCCAGAATTACATCTTGAATTATAGTAGGAAAGATGGGAAAAAAGATGATGGAGATGATAATGGTTCTTCAGATGCAGAAGATTTTGAAGTTCATATTGATTTGACTGATGATCTCTTACATATGGTATGCAATTTTTGCATTTTAAGATAAAAACGTAGGTATCCTCATTTTTTTTTTTTTTTTTTAAAGTCGTTTTGTATTTTCTTTCGCATCAGGTATTCTCGTTCTTGAATCATGTCGACCTCTGTCGCTCTGCTATGGTATGTCGGCAGTGGAGAGTAGCTAGTGCTCATGAGGATTTCTGGAAGGTCTTGAACTTTGAAAATATAAGGATTTCTATTGAACAATGTAAGTTGTCTTTTCTGCTATTTGCCGTTTGAAGAAAATAAAGTTGGCATTTTTCTCAATGATTGTTAAGTATACACAAGCAGCTGCTGATTGTGTAAACCTGGAAGAAATTTGAGAATTCAGCGGGTTTATTGAGTCTTGTACACTTGTACATTTGTTTGACGGTTGGCGCATTCTTTCTGCATTTTTTATGATGAGATTCCCTTCAAAAGCAAATTCTAAGCAGCCAAAAATGCCTCTGATTTGTAGTATTTTATTTACTCCAAGGCATTATGTTACTCAAACTTGTGTTTCTTCTGTTTACTAATCCATATTGGAAGACATTAATATAGGAAAACTATAACTTTCGTCGACTTTTGTGCAGTTGAAAACATGTGTGGTCGCTATCCAAATGCTACTGAAGTGAATGTTTATGGCGCTCCTGCTGTTAATGCTCTGGCTATGAAAGCAGTTACCACTTTGAGGTATCTATCTTGTTTAGCCTCAAATATTGGTTTCATAAAATTTTAAGCTAGTATATATATTCATCGTAATGCTTTTCATCTGTTTTAGGAATCTTGAGGTCTTAACTATAGGAAAAGGTCATATCAGTGAAAACTTTTTCCAGGCATTGGGGGAGTGTAATATGTTAAGGAGCGTGACTGTAAGTGAAGCTATTCTGGGAAATGGTGCTCAGGAAATAAACCTGAATCATGATAAGCTACGTGAACTTAAAATTACAAAATGCCGTGTTATGCGTTTGTCTATCAGGTGAAGATGTTTTCCAAGAAATTTATTTCAGTCTCATTTGCTTATGTGCATTTCATTCTTAATTATTTTTTTCTTTATCTTTTAGGTGTCCACAGCTCAGGTCTTTATCATTAAAAAGAAGTAACATGTCACAGGCAATGCTTAACTGTCCACTCCTCCAACTTCTTGATATAGCCTCTTGCCATAAGCTCTTGGATGCTGCTATCCGTTCAGCAGCCACTTCGTGTCCTCAATTAGAGTCGCTAGACGTTTCTAACTGTTCCTGTGTCAGTGATGAAACTTTGCGTGAAATAGCCCAGGCTTGTGCTAATCTCCATATTCTTAATGCTTCATACTGCCCCAATATATCTCTTGAGGTTAGTCCTGTTATCTGATGCTTCCCCCTTCCTCTTTTGTTGTCCCGTTCTCGTTTTTCTAACTTGTGTGCCTTTCCTCTTTGAAGTCAGTACATCTTCCCATGTTGACTGTTCTCAAGCTTCATAGCTGTGAGGGTATAACATCCGCATCTATGACTTGGATTGCTAATAGTCCTGCGCTAGAGGTCTGTGATTGCTTTTTCCTCACACATGCATAGTGTTCTACAACCTTTAAGTAGAGACCACTGTTTCCTGTTGGGTTAACCACATATAATTTGTTTCAGGTTTTGGAGCTTGACAATTGCAATCTGTTGACATCTGTATCTTTGCATCTCTCGCATTTGCAGAGTATAAGCCTCGTCCATTGCCGCAAGTATAGTCCTAATCTTTCGTTTCCATTCAACCAGCAGATATTGTGATGAGTATTCATGCCTTTCTTTTCATCTTTTACTATTATTTCACTCAAGTGTCCTCCTTTTTCTGTGTTAAACAGATTCACAGATCTGAACTTGCAAAGCACCATGCTTTCATCGATTACTGTTTCAAACTGTCCAGCGCTTCGCCGTATCACAATCACCTCCAACTCTCTTCGGGTATGCACTTAGTTACCATGACTGAGCTACTGCAGTTCCATTTGGTTGGAATTTTTGATCTGATAAAGCCGTTGATATTTCTTTGTTTTGGTTGCAGCGATTAGCTCTCCAGAAACAGGAGAATTTAACAACATTAGTTCTGCAATGCCATTCCTTGCAAGAAGTGGATCTCTCTGATTGTGAATCATTGTCGAACTCAGTTTGTAAAATTTTTAGTGATGATGGTGGATGTCCAATGCTGAAGTCGTTAATTCTTGACAACTGTGAGGTGTGACACGGTTACTTCCTTTTTTTCCCTACAGATATCTGCTGCATAGGATAACCAAATGAAAGTTATAGTGAAATAATTTATGAAATGAAAGTCGGCAGCGGTTTTATTTTGCTGCTTGCTTAACTGGTTATAATTTTTTATCATCTTGTAGAGCTTAACAGCAGTGCGGTTCTGCAATTCATCACTAGTAAGTCTTTCTCTTGTTGGCTGCCGTGCTGTTACTTCTCTTGAGTTGAAGTGCCCTCGCATAGAACAGATCTGTTTGGATGGATGTGATCATCTTAAAACTGCATTCTTCCAGCCTGTGAGTGTTGCTTCTCTCATATCAAATAACTAACTTATCTTAACTGATGAATTTCTTACTTCTCCCTTCTGGTTGTGAATAACTTACTTTAACTGATGAATTTCTTACTTCTCCCTTCTGGTTGTGAATAGGTCGCTCTGCGGTCTCTAAATTTAGGAATATGCCCAAAATTGAGTGTGCTCAATATCGAAGCACCTTATATGGTATCTCTTGAGTTGAAAGGTTGCGGTGTACTGTCTGAAGCATCCATTATTTGTCCTCTATTAACATCTTTAGATGCGTCTTTCTGCAGGTAATTATTTAGGTTTTTGTTTTTGGGTGCTATTTTCCATTAACTGTTTTAATGGTGATGCTAATCATTTTCCCCCATTACCTTTTGCAGTCAACTGAGGGATGACGGCCTGTCTGCAACCACTGCTTCTTGCCCACTAATTGAGTCGCTGGTGCTAATGTCATGCCCTTCTATTGGCTCTGATGGCTTGTCTTCCTTGAACGGGCTCCCAAATTTGACTGTTCTTGATTTATCCTACACTTTCTTGATGAATTTGGAGCCTGTCTTCAGGTCCTGTATTCAACTGAAGGTAATTAAGACATTATGACTTGTATGATGCTGGATGTTTTCCCTTTCTGTCAGCAGTAGATCATATATTTTTATCTTTAGTTATGTTGTGTGCATTCTCTGTATATCAGTCATTCATGTTTATTCCTATCATATCCTATTGCTTTTGGGCCTGCTTTGATATTTTTATTGTTTAGGTACTCAAATTACAAGCCTGCAAGTATCTCACTGACTCGTCATTGGAGCCACTATACAAAGAAGGTGCTTTACCGGCACTTGAGGAGTTGGACCTGTCCTATGGAACTTTGTGTCAGACTGCGATAGATGATCTACTCGCGTGCTGCACACACTTGACCCATTTGAGCTTGAACGGCTGTGTAAATATGCATGACCTCGATTGGGGTTCAACCAATGTACAGCTATTTGATTACTTTGGTGTCTACAGTTCTAGTGAGTATACCCATGGACCAGCTGAAACAGCCAACCGGTTACTTCAAAACCTCAACTGTGTGGGTTGCCCCAATATTAGAAAAGTGTTGATACCACCTACAGCTCGCTTTTACCATTTATCAACACTGAACCTTTCGTTATCGGTCAATTTGAAGGAGGTTGATCTCGCCTGTTCCAACCTGGTCTTACTTAATCTAAGGTATATGAGGATTTCCCATTTGTTATTTGACTTAATTTTTTCGTCTTCCATCAAACTATTGCTAATTCTATTTTGAATAAAATGAATTGTCTAGCAACTGTTGCTCTCTGGAAGTATTGAAGCTTGGCTGTCCAAGATTGGCTAGTCTCTTTCTTCAGGTATGCTTTACCGGTTTACCTCATAACTGGCTCAGTTTTTATATTAGTTGTGTTTAGATGGATATCAATTTCGTTTCCTGTCTTTTTGTTAAACAGAATAAGAATTACTTGTACAGATGCTATCACTAAGACACTAACACACTTTGGTACCTTTGTCTTTGATAGTCTTGTAACATGGACGAAGCAGGAGTTGAAGCTGCTATATCAGGATGCAGCTCACTAGAGACATTGGATCTCCGTTTCTGTCCAAAGGTAATAACACTAAAGAATGTTTACTTGGATATCAACACTTAGCAAATAATCCATTTTGTTGGAATAATTAAAACCCTGTCTTGGTGATTAATAGATATCCTCGGTGAGCATGACAAAGTTCCGAACAGTGTGCCCGAGTTTGAAGCGTGTCTTCAGCAGTCCAAATCTCTTACAAGATTAGGGTTTTGCTCCGAATGTTTTAGTATATACAACGTTTGCTGCATATTAGAAATGCTGCGTGCCTGAGTTTGAAGTGTCTTCTGCAGTCCAAATTTTTTACAAGATTAGGGCTTTGCACCAAATGTTTTATTATATAGAACTTCTGCTGCAGATAGAAATGTTGTGTTGTGTTGTTTGATGTTTGGGATGTAATTGGGTCCAAGTCTTGAGTATCAGTAGTGCATATAGGCATCTGGAGCTTGTACTGTGGCCTCCTTAGCCCGCTTGTGATGACACAAACCTAACAACATTAGTACTTTGTTTGTCTGTGGTTTATAATACTGTTGCTACTGTTATATGTAGTTCTTCTATTTTACCTCATCAATTTATCTTTTAAGCGTTGATCCACATGGGCTCACAATCCATATTAGAAACTGTTTGTGGGTTACTATTATGTCTTCTACAGAGCTAAAATACTAAATGAGACGAAAGGGCTTCTTGATCGTTGTTACAGTTCTAGTATCTTAAAAATATGCTGAGCCTTCAATAGTCTCATAATAGAGCTCTTAGTCCATTGCCCGAAGAGAAAACATCAAACACTTTCTCAATAACTTGCTGAATCAACGTGTTAGCAGATGAATAACGAATGACTTATATACGTTCATGATCATGTCCTTATAAGACAAGTAGTGACCATGATAAACGATTTCTTTTGATGAGAACGCAACTAAAAGAAATAAAAATTTGGATTTATCTATCATGTTATTTCACTTTCTATCTTTTTACAGACTTCTTTTGTTGGAAAGCGAGAAAAATAAACAACACTTGTGTTTCAATGAAACGAATGATCAATAAAAAAAACACCGACATGTCGATTCGTATGAGCATCATAGAATCAAAATTGCTAATACCATCTTTGCTAGTTGTTGAAATCAATTATGAGTGTAGCGCGGATTAAACCCTATTACTATTTGTTTATCTCAGTTGAAGTTAATAAACTTGACATTTTTTTTCCTTATGCAGTTACTCGGGATATTGAAGAACTATGCAATTGATTGTAATTCAAAAAATATTATTTATGTTTTTGTTTTGGAGCATCGAGAAGGCGGGAAGTAATATTTGTGGCTGTTCTGGGTATTATTTTTTTCGGTAGCGGTTTAACTTTGAACCATTAAAGAACTCTACACTAGTAAATTTCCGTCCCTTCTCTCTCTCTCTCTCTCTCTCTCTCTCCTTAGGGTTTCATCTTCATTTGAAATTTGAAAAATTCTCTGGCGCAACCTCACGGACTCTCTATTTCTCTCTATGAATCTTGCTTCACCCAATCTAATTCTCTAGGGTTTTCTCGTCGAGCTTATCACGAGTTCATGAGAAATTGTCTTCCTATGGAAATAAATCTGCGGATTGGCGACAAAGTTTGGGTGGAGGATAAGGATTTGGCTTGGATTGCTGCTGACGTGCTCGATTCTTCCGAGAAGAAGGTCCATGTCGAAACTGTCACAGGGAAGAAGGTGTGATTTAACCGTTTTTTTGCTGGTTAAGTTCTGTTTTCTCTTCTTATTCGCGCCTTCTTCATGCTATTTCGTTTCTGTTGTGCGCTTTAGGTTTTCGTTTCCCCGGAAAAGCTCTTTCGGAGGGATCCTGATGATGAAGAGCATAATGGAGTGGATGATATGACCAAGCTAGCATACTTGCACGAAGCTGGTGTGCTTTACAATCTACAGAGGAGATACGCTCTCAATGATATATACGTGAGTTTCTTTTCACTCATTTCCTGGTATTGTTTGATGGAGTAAATTTTCATGTTGAATTTTAGTTTTTCTAATGCCCAAGGTACTTTATTGAGTCGGATTTTATTCCATATGGACGTTTACTCGCATTGGAGCTTTCCTCTTGAACGAATTATTAGTTGCTTTTGGAGTTTCTTGGATATACATTTGTGGTCTAAGACATGTTTCCATATGAACTGGATTCAGGGTTTTTTATTGCCCATGTAACCACAACTGTATTCCATTTTCGATTTTGGTGCCGTTAAGACTTAAGATTTAGCTGGGAAGTATGCATTTAAGTCTGTTCTCTATGGAATTTCTTAGATATCAGTAAAACTGACCTGAGTGCTAGAATTTCACTATTTCAGTACTTAAAATGATCTATGTAGGGCAAATCTCCTGCCGCTTGTTGTAATTTTTGTGCGTCTTTGCGATGGGTGCCTTTAGATGTTGACTTATAATTGTGATACAATATATTGATATATTATCTAGGCGAAAAAGATTGATCTCAAAGTGAATAATTTATGGTGAAAAAGATGCATATATCATTACAGGAATACAGTTTGAAAACTTGCTTAAACGTTTTATTTCTTTTGCAGACATACACTGGAAGCATTCTGATTGCTGTTAATCCGTTTAAAAAGCTTCCACACCTCTACAATGGGCACATGATGGAGCAGTACAAGGGAGCACCTTTCGGTGAGCTCAGTCCTCATGTTTTTGCTGTTTCTGATGTTGCATACAGGTAGTCCACTCTTTTTTCTCTAATGTTTCTGATATTACCTCTTACTATCAGTCATGTTAATCAATTAACCGCAGTTATGCATTATAACCCAGAGCGATGATTGACGACAGTCGAAGTCAGTCTATACTCGTTAGCGGTGAAAGTGGAGCTGGAAAAACTGAGACAACCAAACTAATCATGCAGTACCTTACATTTGTTGGGGGACGTGCTGCTGAAGATGATAGAAGTGTTGAGCAGCAAGTCCTTGAAGTAAGATTTTGCTTACATAATTTGTATCTTTTTCTTGTTCAATGAGAAAACTGAATTGGCCAGATGCCTTTGATTTTCCTTTCCCTGGTATTTTGTTTGTAGATAAATGATTAGGGTTGATCATATTTGACTTTCTTTTTTGCGAGTGATCTATTCTAACTTAAGTATTCTTGCTCTGCAGTCAAATCCTCTCCTGGAAGCATTTGGCAATGCGAAAACAGTTAGAAATGATAATTCCAGGTGGGTTATTGAATTTTGTTTTTCCTATTGCTTATTTTTTTCAAGGAAAACTGGGAGGTGTTTCTTTAATTGCTCTTATGTCATTTCTCAACAATTGTTTCATGACAGTAGTGTCATAACTGATTAGTACACTTACTCACATAGGAGCATTTGTAAATGTTGTTATTATAGTGAATTATGTCGGGCTGTTAGAAACCAGTGGTAATGGCACTTTATGATGTCGGTATCTCCTTGTGCTAATTTTGACCTCTGATGGTTTTAGTCAACCTTTTGCTTGAAGTATAGTTGTAGTTCTACTTCAGATATATTTACCAGTGTTAAATGCATTATAGGGTCTATATGTTTTATTAAAATAGTCCTTATACTTGAAGTTTGGTAACAATCTTACTGCTACTGGGAGGAACTAGCGTCTTCTTCTTCTTCTTTTATTTATTTAAATTTCGTATGTATAGAAGTAATTAGAGTTTATGATTCTGGAGTCTCGTTTTGCAAATTTGGAATGCAATGTAGATTCTAGATGTTTTGGTACTGCATCTTGTTTTTTGAAGTATGGTACTTTAGCTGCATTTATTGTATGTGTTAGCCTAGATTTTAAGATTCCTATAATTGACGGATCTACTGACCAAACTACAAATTTTTGTGCATTCAGCCGTTTTGGAAAGTTTGTCGAAATCCAGTTTGACGCAAATGGTAGAATATCTGGTGCTGCAATCAGAACCTATCTTCTGGAGAGATCACGTGTAGTCCGGATAACAGACCCTGAGAGGAATTATCATTGTTTTTATCAATTGTGCGCTTCGGGGAATGTAATTCTCTCCCCTGCTCTATATACATCTCAGAAGATACTGGTTTCGGTTTTCTTAATATCTGATTGAGCTATGCTAGATTTTATCGCTTGTTTACCTATGCCGATTACTAATCTATAAATGTTCTTATTTTGTATAGGACGCTGAGAAATATAAACTAAGCAATCCACGTCAATTTCATTATTTAAATCAAAGCAAGATCTATGAACTGGAAGGAGTCAGCAACGCAGAAGAGTATAAGAATACAAGGAGGGCAATGGATATTGTGGGCATAAGTCATGACGAGCAGGTGTTTTGACTTCTAGTTGGATTTTCATATGTTTTCTTCTGTCAGTTTCTGAAAGTCCTTGCTTGTTTCATGCACAAATCATTTATCAGGAAGGGATATTCCGCACACTCGCTGCGATTTTACATCTTGGAAATGTTGAGTTTTCCTCAGGCAGAGAGCACGACTCTTCTGTGGTAAAGGATCGGGAATCTAAGCTTCATCTGCAGATGGCTGCTGATATTTTCATGTACATAAAATTTTCTGATAGTACTCATTTTTAACTATGTGTACGAAGAAATAGCTTGTTTATTTTGTGTATCTGTGCAAAATTAATCAGGTGTGATGCAAATCTTTTACTGGCTTCTCTCTGCACACGTTCAATTCTGACCCGTGAAGGTATCATTATCAAAGCACTTGACCCTAATGCTGCTGTTGCTAGCCGGGATACACTTGCAAAGACTGTCTATGCCCATTTGTTTGACTGGTTTGCTTTTACTTTCTCAATCCCTTCTTTTCATGGATTTTTGTTAATGTATTACACTTGTGTTTGAACTTTTCGTTTTATGCTTTTGTCAGGCTGGTTGATAAAATTAATAAGTCTGTTGGGCAAGATCTAAACTCCCGTTTTCAAATAGGAGTCCTTGACATTTATGGCTTTGAATGCTTCAAGAATAACAGGTTAGTGATGATAGCTCTTTCCTTTCTCAGCTCCAGTTCTTTGTTAGTTTTATTGTATGCATCATGTTTACCTGTGAACTGTGTAAACTATATATCTGGGATGATTCATTCTGCAGTTTTGAACAATTTTGCATTAACTTTGCAAATGAAAAGCTGCAGCAACATTTCAATGAGGTAATACAGCTGACTCATTTTCAAAGATTTTACCTGATTTTAGAATATTGCTTCTTCTCCTTATGATCTCTGCTCTGTTTTCAGCATGTATTCAAGATGGAGCAGGATGAGTACAGAAAAGAAGAAATCAATTGGAGTTATATCGAGTTTATTGACAACCAGGATGTCTTGGACCTTATTGAGAAGGTACGTTTCTCTCTGTTTCAATTAGATTTGAATTTTAGATCCTGTTTAGTTCTAATTTCCTGTCCCTTAGCCTTCTGTGATCTCTGAATATTGCAACAGCCTAGGTTGTATCAGAACTTCTGTATGGGATCTTGATCATGATTTTAGTTAGAATACATGGTTTCAAAATCTTGTCTATTTATTTACTATTATTTTACTTAGATTGTCGAGAAAAAGAGTTCAACACCCTTTAAACAGGGGATTTGTTGAATTGTGTCAATTCTAAAGAGTTAATGCTGTTCAATGTTATTCTCTTCTCGTGCTTTGGTGTTACTAAACTCAGTCAGCATAGCTTAAAAGCTAATGGCATCATTAATGTTACATTGTACTGTGGCATGCGTTGGCCTGGTTAATGTAGCCAATACATTTATCACAAGTCTAAAGTTACTCAAGATGCCATCATTATTCTCATAATAGAATTTGGATGATGAAGGGTCCAGTCTAAAATGCGAGAATATGAGAATTTTGGTTAATAGTTTTTATTGCATTCTGGTATTGTAAACTTTAATAACAGAGATAACAGAATACTATTTTTTCTCTTCAAACCTTCTAATGTAGTTGCCAGCCTCAAGAATTGTGTCCCTTTTTATGTTTGTCTTGTTAACATTAAGCAGACATGAAAGTAAAATAGGATCTATCTTCCTCTAATTCTACTATTATTATTTTTGCTGTCTGCAGAAACCTATTGGGGTAATTGCACTCTTGGATGAAGCTTGGTACAATATTTCTGTCTCATCTTGTGTCTCCACAATACATATATTGTCCTTTCTCGCTGGCTTATCTTGGTTTGCTTTTTTATGCAGCATGTTTCCTAGATCAACTCATGAGTCATTTTCAATGAAGCTGTTCCAGAACTTTAAATTTCATCCGAGATTGGAGAAAGCAAAATTTTCAGAGACGGATTTTACCCTCTCTCATTATGCTGGCAAGGCAAGTCTTGTTCTAGGACATAGCTTAATGTTATTTTGTTTTGTTAAAATCTCAATGAGTTTGTGCCCCACCATTTCTGCAGGTTACTTATCAAACTGAAACCTTTTTGGATAAAAACCGTGATTATACTATAGTGGAGCATTGCAATCTGCTGTCTTCCTCCAAATGCCCTTTTGTTGCTGGACTTTTCCCCTCAGCCCCAGAGGAGTCTGTCAGATCTTCTTACAAATTTTCTTCTGTGTCTTCTAGATTTAAGGTAAGCAAATTGTCCAGCTATTTTCTTTTTCACTTTGCAAGGTCCGCTATTGCGAAAGTTGTGTATATCAAGAATTATTGATCGTAAAACCAGTTAATTTTAATTTTAGCAACAACTTCAAGCCCTCATGGAAACTCTCAGCAAAACGGAGCCTCACTATGTTCGTTGTGTGAAGCCAAACTCACTCAACAGACCTCAAAAGTTTGAGAGTCTTAGTGTTTTACATCAACTTCGTTGTGGGGTTAGTGGATTGCGTGATCTTAGTTTATTTTCTCATTTTGGTAATCATGGTCTATTTATAATGAGAGAAAGCTTCAGTTTATTAATTTTTTTTTAGCTAGTTTGGTATCTCCATTGTTCTTTTCTTAAACGTAAATGAAGTATGCTAAGTTTTTTTTTTAGCATGATTATATCATTTCTTGTTACAGAATGCAAATGTTTTTCTGTGCCATGATAGGCTGTAAACTTCATATTTATGCTCATTATTGTTTGTGGTCCTGGTAATCTATATGAATATGGAATTCGTAAAGATCAAAAGGCATTATGTATGTATCATGTATGTATCGTTCTGCACATTTGTTGACGTATTCAAATGAACGCTAGCCTTCCCTTTTTAAGGCCATTGTACTAACTGTTGTAGTACATGTTTTGTTACATCCGTTTTCTAAATTGCCTGACTGTGTCCTTAATAGTTGACCAATTGAAGTGTTCTGGCTTACACTCAGCTGGTTGTACTAGTCTTTTCATGTTCGCGCTCTATTTATTAACTTTGATGATGTCTTGTATCTCACAATTGAATAGGGTGTACTGGAAGCTGTACGGATTAGTCTAGCAGGGTATCCCACACGAAGGAATTATTCAGACTTTGTGGATCGGTTTGGTCTGCTAGCTCTAGAATTCATGGATGAGAGGTGTGCTTATTTGATGGGTGATTCTACGATTATTGTCGGAGTGTTATTGATCCTATACTTGTCTTTGCAATTTTGGGGACCCGGGAAAAATTATTCCACATGTTTCTGTGGCTGCTTGATTAAGGGGAACTAGATGGCATATCTATAGAACTTTGGCCAGACAGGACAAAGACCCTGGATCTGGATTTCATATATGTTTCTAATTTCTTGTATTCTGCATTGAATAATCTTTATTGTGAAGCAAGAGTAATTTGCTCATATCTACTTTATATATGCTATGCAGCAACGATGAGCAGGCACTGACTGAGAAAATCTTGAGGAAATTAGGTCTTGGGAATTATCAGGTATGTGTCTTGGTGGGATGTAAAACCAAATGATTTCACTATTGCATGGGTTTTGTTAGATACTCTAATTGATATACTGATATTTGGAACATCTTTCACAGCTAGGAAGGACAAAAGTGTTCCTTAGAGCTGGTCAAATTGGTATTTTGGACTCTAGGCGGGCTGAAGTTCTTGATGCTTCTGCAAGACTCATTCAACGAAGACTGAGAACGTTTGTTACACATCAGAACTTCATCTCTGTGCGGGCTTCTGCAATTTCTATTCAATCATACTGTAGAGGTTCCTTTCTCATCTACTATTATTCTTCTTCTTTCTTTGTTCGAATTTTTGTTGTCTTTATCAACTCTTGAGAAATCTTCAGATATCCAACACCCTTTTCTCTATAAAAAATTGTATTGATTACTTTTGCTAAACTTTTCACATGAATCTCCCATGCAAATCGTGGTTACTAGTAAATTAATGCATTTGTTTATATTATATTTGTTTCCCTCTCTTGCTTTCATTTCTTAGCCTAATAATAATATTTATTGGCAAGGATGCCTGGCTCGAGATTTTTATGCCACCAGAAGGATTGCAGCAGCAGCGGTCTTGGTACAAAAGCATGTGCGCAGGTGGCTGTCAAGATGTGCATTTGTAAAACTTGTATCAGCTGCCATTGTGATACAGTCTTGCATCCGTGCTGACTCAACTCGCTTAAAGTTTGCACATCAGAAAGAGGACAGAGCTGCGTCCCTGATTCAGGTACTTAGGATCTCCAAGTTCGTGTGGTACATGTGTGTTACACTTTCTTGTGTTATTAAGTTTTATATGTAGGGTAATCCAGAGTCGTATAGTTTCCTGATGTATTTAACCTTATTCATGATTTCAGTCTCTAATGTATTTCCTGTGCTTAAATATTGTGTATTATAATTTTCTTAGGCTCATTGGAGAATCCATAAGTTTCGCGCAGCATTCAGACACCGTCAATCATCTATTATTGCTATTCAGTGTCATTGGCGGCAGAAGCTTGCAAAGAGAGAGTTTAGGAAACTTAAACAGGTATGTTTTGGTTATGGTCCTAAAGCAGGATTATTTCAATTCACTAAGTAGTCAACCTATCACTCAAACTATGAACATGCACATCGATCTCTTGCAGGCTGCTAATGAAGCAGGTGCTTTGCGATTAGCTAAAACTAAACTTGAGAATCGGTTAGAAGATCTTGAATGGAGGTTGCAGCTTGAGAAACGACTGCGAGTATGTTGCCTGTTACCATATTTTGTCATTTATATTGTATTGATCTCCAGAAACAGTGTAAATAATCACAGAATGCTGTAAATACAGTCAAGTGGTGAGGAGGCTAAGTCAGGTGAAATTTCCAAGCTTCAGAAAACATTGGAATCCTTCAGCCTCAAACTAGACGCAGCTAGGCTGGCTACCATTAATGAGTGCAATAAGAATGCAGTACTTGAAAAGCAACTAGACATATCCATGAAGGAGAAGTGTGCTTTAGAAAGAGAACTTAATGGAATGGTTGAACTAAAAAAAGATAACGTCTCATTGAAGGTAATTTTTCTCTTTTTATATTGATCACATTTTAAAGAGCTTGCTGTGTTAGGGTTTGGGACTTGGACTACCTGTGTCAGGGCTCTGTTCTCTATCATTCATTTTTCTTTTAAGATAAACATTTTACGTAGGGTTTCTCTTTGGCTGATTGGCAAAATTTGAAACACCTGATATTTGCATGTAGAAAAACTTGATTCTCTCGAAATTCATTACCATTGACACTTGATTTGTTGGGAGTGTACTAATAGCATCGCAGATTCTTGGTCGTAAAGACACTGAGTTTCTTCCCCTGGGTCAACTGCAATTCTGATTTAAATAATCTGCTGGTTGGCCATGTTTTATGCTCTTCCATAATTTTCAGTTTGTGCTTAGAGAGTGGTGGCTGCAATTTGAAGTATAGACACCTATTATTTCTGGCTATACAAAAATTTGCTATTGACTATTTTAACTTGATACAGGTTCGGGAGAGTGCGAAATTCCATATATATTAATTGTGTTTGTTAAATGGTAAAGAGATTCCGAGCAATGGTCTCAAAAATGATTACATCTTTAATTAGCATTTCTTATTCTTTTCTTTGTTCACTGCTCTTTCTGTTTTCAACATAGCATGATATTGGTTATTTTTAAATAATGCTTTCCCTCTTTGCTTAGAGGCACAAATGTTGTCGTCTTGGTTATTCATAGGTTTCTGCTAACACTTTTTAATCACAGAATTCGATGAACTCCTTGGAAAAGAAGAATCTGGTTCTAGAGAAGGAGCTTACCGATGCTAAAAACGATTGCAATAACACACTACAGAAGTTGAATGAAGCTGAAAAAAGATGTTCTGAACTCCAGTCAAGTGTTCAAAGGTTTGTAGTTGCAGTTCTGGTTCTCAAGTCATCCCTAGTTTTTTTGTCTAACAAGCATTTTTTATCTTTTTTTTGAGTTGTTATTATTCAGTCTTGAGGAGAAACTCTCTCATCTGGAAAACGAGAACCATGTGTTGCGGCAAAAGACGCGAAGCACATCCCCAGAGAGAGGACAGATACTTGGTGAAGTATGTAATCTTTGACTATTCTCTGATATATGCATATGCGGAAGTACTGTACTCTGGGAAATTCCTTGATATTTGAACCATGCGTTCCATCACCTTTACTTGTTAATTTCATTGAGGTTTTCCTTGTTTCCTTCAAGCATAGCTCCTGTGGAATAGATAGATACCCTGAAACATGTGCTTTCATTTTTCCTGCGTGCTCATTTTTCATCATGTTTTCTTTGGTCTTCACTTTTTACTAATTGTTTATTATTACCTTCTCCTCAACAGAAACAATCTAGTGCTGTTGCACCAGCCCAAAATGACAGGAGATCTGTATTTGTAAGTAACTACGCGTTCTTTTCTTTATTTGTTTCATTACCTCTCTCTTTTCTTTTTATTTCTAGTTTGTAAATGCTTGAAAATGAGTACTCTACTTATGTCATTAATATATGCAGGAGACACCAACACCTTCAAAGCACATCATGCCATTTTCACATAGCCTGTCAGAGTCACGTCGATCCAAATTCACTGCAGAAAGAAACCTGGTACAAATTCACTACCATTTTTATTAGGCTATCAATTTGTTTGACCATGAAGGAAGAAACTTTTTATCCTGTACTGATAGTAAGATGTTTGAATCAATAGGTTTGTATTGTCTCATGTTCTGTTTTGCTTTCATCTCATGTAGATAATGCGTTTTGTTGTTGGCTAAAGTGGATTTTTTGTTTTGACATAAGTTACTGCTATATTGCAGGAGAACTACGAATTGCTGTCCAGATGTATAAAGGAAAATTTGGGATTCAATGATGATAAGCCACTGGCTGCTTGTGTAATATACAAATGTCTTCTGCACTGGCATGCCTTTGAATCTGAGAGCACAGCGATATTTAACATCATTATCGAGGGAATCAATGAAGCCCTTAAGGTGATTCTTCTTGTAATCAACTTTTGCTCTCTCGATCTCCCTCCGGTTGAAGGGGTTTTGTAATGACTTTCTTCCAAGTTTCTTTACCTTAAACAAATTGATAGGAACTTTTCTTGGAATGATTTTTGTCGATGTTTTATATATTGATTTCAGGGTGGAGATGACAACAATGTATTGCCATATTGGCTCTCAAACACTTCAGCACTTCTATGCCTCTTGCAGAGAAATCTGCGGTCAAATAGTTTTCTAAATGCTAGTGCTCAGCGTTCTGGAAGAGCTGCATATGTAAGTTCAGTTGACCACTTGAGACTCGAGAGTAGTTTGCACGTTTCATATCTATGGAATTGAAATTGCTGATTAAATCTCCCATCTGACTATTATTTATTTAGATTTAGTAGCAGCGTGTAATCTTCTTGTAATATGTTCTTTGTCTAAATTTATATTCTGTTTCTTGGGTACCAGGCAGTCAAGTCTCCTTTTAGACTTCATGGACCTGACGATGGTACTTCACATATAGAAGCAAGATATCCAGCACTATTATTTAAACAGCAGCTGACAGCATGTGTGGAGAAGATTTATGGTCTAATTCGTGATAATTTGAAGAAAGAATTATCACCGCTTCTGGGATCATGCATTCAGGTGAGTATCAAAAATAGATAGACATTCAGCACTTTTGATTTTGCTTTTCTAGATTATTGATTGGATGGATATCATACTCTAAATTCTTTAACATGCATAAAAATACCCAGTTACTGGAACTTTGTATTCCATTTGGTATTTTTAATCTATTCTTCATTATAGTTGACGTTTTTAGTTTCACTGAGCTGGTGGGATTTTTTTTTCGAAAAATTACTGTTTTGTAATTTGAAAGTACATAGTATCAAGTTGTCTACAACATTATATATTTTTAATGTAACAGAAGATCTTATTGCTGGTACCTCTTATTCCTTGAAAATAACAACCTATTGATGTTAGCGTTATAAATTTTGTGTTCTACTGTGGTGGAGATTCCATCTCTTTAATTTCATAATACAGAAACTTTTTAGGAAACATGTTATGATGTTCACTTGTTTCTGTAATGATTCTCAAGGCACCCAAAGCTTCACGAGGGATGGCTGGAAAATCCTCTAGATCACCAGGTGGTGTGCCACAACAATCACCGAGTAGTCAATGGGAAAGTATACTCAAATTCTTGGATTCTCTTATGTCCCGCCTACGCGAAAATCATGTATGCACATCTCATAGTTCCAATTATAATGTCTGCTTCTACCAGCGCTGCTCCATATGAAGTATTATTTTTGCCACGGAGAAACTTCTAAGTCTATGTAGATTATATTGCTCTAAATTGTTATCTTAGACAGGCTACTTTGTTATTTTTCCGTTTCTCCAATTATTAGGACTAGGAATTAGAATTCTCATGTACCATGTGCTTTAAGAATGTCTACATTACATTTTTTTATTCTAACACGACTATTGTAATTGTAGGTACCCTCGTTCTTCATCCGCAAACTTGTGACTCAGGTTTTCTCATTTATCAACCTATCACTTTTCAACAGGTAACTGTGGTCTTAAATTCTTAATATCAGTTCTATATTGTATTGCTTACCGCACATTAATTTTGTTTTCTCCATATTTAAACCGCATTCCTCTTCAGTCTTCTCCTTCGACGTGAATGTTGCACATTTTCGAATGGGGAATATGTGAAGTCTGGGATTTCAGAATTGGAGAAGTGGATAGCCAGTGCAAAGGAGGAGGTACACCATGTCATATACCCGTTAATTGCTTCATAGATGGATACTATCTGTGATCTAAAATTTTGTGAATGCAGTTTGCAGGAACATCTTGGCATGAGTTGAATTACATTAGACAAGCTGTTGGATTCTTGGTAAACTCATCTTCTTATAGTAAAGTTTAGTTTCTTTTTATAGTGGAGCTTGTGTCTAATTGGTTTGTATTTTATGCAATGTTTAATTCATCTTAGGTTATACACCAGAAAAGAAAAAAGTCATTGGATGAAATCAGGCAGGATCTATGCCCGGTACGTTGATAATCTTTTTGGTTTCCAGTTTTTTCCTTTTGATTCCTGGCCGTAAGCACTTTTGCAATCTCACCTTATAGGTATTGACAATACGGCAAATATATCGAATAAGTACGATGTACTGGGACGATAAATATGGAACACAAAGCGTCTCAAATGAGGTGAGTTAATGTCTAAAACTCTCAATCCTAGGCGTTTAATTGTGTTGAATAATGTCTAATGATAAACACCTTTACACATATCTTTGTGCTGTAGGTGGTTTCTCAAATGAGGGTACTTCTGGACAAGGATAACCAAAAACTAACATCGAATTCGTTCTTGCTGGATGATGATATGAGGTATTATTATTCTCTTCCATTTTTTGTCTATGTAGTGAAATGAAATATTCCAAAGGTATTTGTTTCTCAAGTTATATTATGACAGTGAAGTTCTGGGTTATAATACTCTGTTTTTGTTTTCGCAGCATTCCTTTTTCTGCAGAAGATATAGATAAGGCTATTCCAGTTTTAGACCCATCAGAAATAGAAGCACCAAAATTCGTATCAGAATATACTTGTGCACAGTCCCTTGTGAAGAAACCCTCCACGGCTTCAGCCACAAAGCAGATCATTTGATGCATATGAGCTTGATTGTGCATCAATTAGAGTTGGAAAATAATTTGGTATTGCAAATTTCTCTTTAAGAGAATGAACAAGTGAAGCTTAGACTTGGTAGTTGTAGAATTATAGGATACGATGATGGCCAAATGTTTGTTGTTGTGTAACTTTCAGCTTTTTTTTAGTTTCTTTTGTTTGGACTGTAAATGGTAGAACATCTTTGTAATTATATTAAGTAATGGTAGAAGTCTCATAATTCGTTGAGATTCTGGCTACCATAATTGTCCAATGCTTTCTGAGATTTTTATTCGTTCATGGAAAAACTTTTGCCGACAGCTATGCTTAACCAATGTGAGGGTTCTGTGACGTGGACAGACGTGATCAAAAATAACTTTTGACCACCAACTTTCAACCATTTAATTGTGTCATTCCATTTGGTGGCCAAATCATAACCACAAGTATATACGTGTACGGTGGAAAACCCATTAAACAGACAATAAAATTAGTTTGCGTCTAGCGTATTAAATTATTAATAGAACTTTTTGGTATTCGTAGAAATCTCAAAAATGACACACGGGATTAAATCTAGTGTTTAATATAACCTCACCCAATATTTGAAGTTATACCATGAAAAAAATGAGAGCATGGCAAATGAAGTAGCAAAATAACATTAACTACCAATAGTTTAAAACTAAACAAGCTTAAGAATCATGTAACATAGAAAATTAAAGCTGTAAAGAACCCTTGAAAAATCTCAAAACGATTTTGTTGAACTCTTGCGCACATTCAATCTGGGGAACGTGTGAAGTGTTGTCAATGATTTCCAGTTTGGTTTTGTCTCCAAGAATCCTACACAAATATACCAACCGTTATTGCTAACATTTAAATAGCATGCTTAAGCATATTGATATTCTAGAACAATTCGTTTAGTATACGTAAAAAAACTTGAACAAGATATAGTTTTTACTTACTCTTTTAATTCGTAAGCCATCTTCACAGGAAATATCTGATCTTTGGCTCCCCATACTATTAGGACCTCCTAAGAGTTTATATATTTTATTTAAAAATGTGTAAGATATAGTCTTGTGACATGTTTGAAATAATAAAAAGTAGTAGTACGTACCTGAGAAAGAGGATCGATGTTTAAATTCTCGTTCCGGCCGAAAGTCACCCCCTTCAATAATTCTATCTTCTCTTTTCTATTCTTTTGATATAAATTCTACATTATACAAATCCAACTTATTAGTTTCAATGTTTTGCAAGAAAATAAATCATCAATAAACTTTTGATATATAGGTCATTACGATGATACTCATTGTAACCAATATTGTTCCTTTTCCCCAAAGCCACGAATTAAAATTAAAAAAAAAAAAGAAGAAGAAGGAGAAGAAAATACTTAGTTACTTACACTAATAATGTCGTTCCAAAGAGCATCAGGGAACATACGAATTAGCCTCCAAGAAGATGCCAAAGCCATAAGTGTCCGAAGCTCAGTTGCAGTGGATGGTAACATAACTTTCTCAATGCACTCACAGTTGGATCTTTGCAATAAACTTTCACCGTCACATTTTCTCATGTTGATGCCCGAGCTTGCAATCACTACTTTTTCCACTTTTTCCGGCCATATTTTTGCCATGTGGTACGCCACAAATCCGCCGTAGCTTGTTCCGACCACGTTAAACTTCCTTATTCCTATTTTCTCCATTAGCTTTGCCATACATTCCGCCTAATTGTTTATAAAAATATTTCTTTAATTTGATAAAAATTTCTGATATAAAAAGGGTTGTAACATCTATATGTCAAAATGCGATCCTAATCGTTTGGTCTAAACTGTGATTATAAAGAAAATCCGGTATGAGATTAACTTTTGTCACCCGTTCAACATTTATTTCATATATTAGATATATTTACTAGATAATATTTAAAATGGTTAACATATAGATTCATGTACAGTATTTAGAATTAAATATATATGATATTTTGTTGCTTATATCTGTTATTGGGAAAACATATGTAAATAACTATATCTTCTATATCTGTATTTAATGACAAATTTTCAAAAATTACTAATCAAGTGACCCACAAAAAAAACTGATAAACTAATTCATACCGTTCTACTATTCAATCTGATGATCCTACAAATGACCTAAACTAGATCTGCTTTATGGTCTGGTTTTAAAAGAAAGGGAGCATTATGGATTGTTCATAGTATAAAATGTTCAAAATTGTGAGATTTAGATATTAAAAGTACAACTTTAAAGGAATCAAATGAGTATATAGTGGCTCTTTCTTGAAAAAAGCTTCATACTATTATGATTATTTTTGTTGTTGTTGCTATTATGATTACTATATCCTAATCCCACAAACAAATGTCTGAAATATTTTTGCACTTTGGTTCTTGAGTTACATATTTTTCCACCGAATTTTACAGCTAATATTCATATTCAATTTATAGTTTTATATTTTCGGTAAATCTAGTGGGAAAAAAGTGGAATCAAAACAGCCATATATATAGAGAGAGATAGGGAGCTCAAAAATTCATATAAACCTGGAAGAGTTCGGAGCGGTTGGTGGAGGAAGTGGTAGAGTCACCGAAGAAGACAAGATCAGGAGAATAGAGCCTGAAAGTGGAGGGAGAGAAGGCTTGAATCTGTCGCCGCCACTGCCACATGGACGAGGGACCGAAGCCGTGGAGGAGAAGCATCACCGGTCTGTCGTCGTCGATCTGAGGTGGTGGGCCCCAGAAGTGGATGGTTGTTTCAGAGTCTATGGCAAGAGTCTGCGACGTTAGTCCTGCCGCCTTGAGACAGCGGCGGAGGTAGCCTTCAAGAAGGCGCGTCGGGCTGAGGTAAGACGACAGCGACATATCTCTACCCCCTTGTTGTCCGTGATCAGAGAGAGAGAAAGAGTATGAGAAATGGTGAAATATGATAAAAGATTAAAAAGATCACGCAAGTTATTTTCAATCCAATGTGTAGGGACGTTATAGGGAAAATTTCCTAATAATATATAGTTTCCATTCTTCTTCAAAATGCAATAAATTACCATAGTGCAATGATGGTTTCGAATTCGTGTCAAATCTAGAAACTAGTGTTTCGGTCAATACCAAATGTTCGGATGTTTAGAGCCTAAACCGTCTGGCTAGGTGGTTCAGGTTCATGGTTGCCTAATCACATATTGGTTTAAGGGTTTTACTCTTTTTATTTTAATATATTTTTGTTGTATTTTTTGGCAGATATTTGTTTAACGGACGTCTAAAAAAAATTAGTCGGTTGTCTTGAAAATAATCATAAATTTTTCTTTGTTGTCCGATTTCTAAACCGATTAGTTTGGTCAACAATCGAAACGCATATGTTATATACACTTTCGGCAGTATAGGCGGACGATTTTAAAGCATGACTGCATGAGGTTAGGTGCTTGTGCAAGACCTAAAAAACTTTTGAATAGGTTTTAAAGCATGAGGTTAGGCACTTACTTTGGTTATTTTATAAATTATTGATGCGTTTGAATATGTCTCCCATGATAATATATATCATGAATATGTCTCTCTCCGTCTTCTTGTTAATTTCACTCACCTTTGTTTAAGATTATCTTTTAGATCAAGTATTGTCTACTTTTTAATGGTTTCCTATTTCTCATGTGGATTGTGGTATTGATGTGTATTTTTTTAGTAGTATAACATGTTGGGCCCCATAAAAATGACATGAACGACATAATTATGCAGTAACCCGGTTGATAAAAAGCATTGTTAGTGATGCTTAATTTAAGTAGACAAGTTAAAATGCCTAAGCGACGTCAAGAATCAACCAACTTAAGTGGGAATTCTAAGTTTTCCCCGCCATGAGTTTCTTGATTCGCAAGACTACACCCCTCAACTTTAAAAGGCTGCATTTTTAACCAATCATGCGAGCAACCTCCAAAGTGATTCCTTTCTCTTTTCACAGATGTCTCCTCTCCTTTCCTCCTCTCTCTCCTCTGCATCTCACTTCTGTGTCGCCGTTTTCATCTTCGTCACAATGGTTCGGTTTTCTTCGCGATGCCATCTCCATGTCAGACTTGACGCTCGGAAAATGTATCCACGCACGTATCTTAGCCTCCGAGGGAAACCCAGAACGATTCCTTGTCAACAATCTCATTTCCATGTACTCAAAGTGTGGATCACTCACTTATGCCCGCCGAGTGTTCGATCAAATGCCTGAAAGAGATCTTGTTTCCTGGAACTCGATTTTAGCTGCCTATGCTCAGTCTTCCGAAGGAGTTGTCGAGAATATTGAGGAAGCTTTTCGTCTTTTCAGGAATTTACGTCACAACGTTGTGTATACCAGTCGAATGACTCTGGCTCCAATGTTAAAACTCTGTTTGCATTCTGGATATGTGTGGGTTTCAGAGGCAGTTCATGGGTATGCTTGCAAGATAGGTTTGGACGGCGATGAATTTGTTTCCGGAGCTCTCGTTAATATCTATCTGAAGTTTGGTATGGTTAAGGAAGGTAGGGCTTTGTTCGAGGAGATGTCTTATAGAGATGTGGTGTTATGGAACTTGATGTTGAAAGCGTATCTGGAAATGGGTTATAAGGAAGAAGCAATAGACCTCTCTTCTGTATTTCATACAAGTGGCTTACATCCCAATGATATCACTTTGCGCTTACTTGCTAGAATTTCTGGTGATGATTCTGAACGAGGAAAAGCGAAATCCTTTGCAAACGGTAATGATGCCTCTGCTGTTTCAGATATTATATCCAAGAACCAAAGATTGAGTGAATATCTCCATGCAGGCCAGTATTCAGCTCTTCTCAAATGTTTCGCTGATATGGTTGAGTCCAACTTGGAATGTGATCAAGTTACATTTATTTCAGTGTTAGCTGCAGCTGTTAGATTAGATAGTTTAGCATTAGGGCAGCAAGTTCATTGTATGGCATTGAAGTTAGGACTTGATTTGATGCTCACCGTTTCGAATAGTCTAATAAACATGTACTGTAAACTGAGAAAACTCAGTTTCGCTAGGACAGTATTTTACAATATGAGGGAACGAGATTTGATTTCGTGGAATTCGGTTATTGCCGGAATAGCTCTAAGTGGCCTAGAAGTAGAAGCAGTGTGTCTGTTTATGCAGCTGTTACGTTGCGGCCTCACACCAGACCAGTATACTATTACTAGTGTTCTAAAGGCCGCTTCTTCTCTTCCTGAAGGCTTGTCGTTGAGTAAACAGGTTCATGTTCATGCGATTAAAATAAATAATGTTGCTGACAGCTTTGTCTCTACTGCTCTGATTGGTGCCTACTCTCGGAACAGATGTATGAAAGAGGCAGAGGTTTTGTTCGAGAGGAATAGTTTTGATCTCGTTGCTTGCAATGCCATGATGTCTGGTTATACCCAAAGTCTTGACGGTCATAAGACTCTGAAGCTCTTCGCTTTGATGCATAAACAGGGAGAGAGATCTGATGACTTCACGCTCGCAACAGTTCTTAATACATGTGGTTCCTTGTTTGCAATAAATCAAGGAAAGCAAGTCCATGCTTATGCAATCAAATCTGGATATGACTTAGACCTATGGGTCAGCAGTGGGATTTTGGATATGTATGTAAAATGTGGCGATATGAGTGCGGCACAGTTTGCGTTTGATAGCATTCCCGTGCCTGACGATGTTGCTTGGACGACTATGATATCAGGATGCATAGAAAATGGAGAAGAAGAACGAGCTTTTCATGTTTATAGCCAGATGAGGCTTATGGGAGTGTTGCCTGATGAATTTACGATAGCCACTCTTGCGAAAGCAAGCTCTTGTTTGACGGCATTAGAACAGGGGCGACAAATTCATGCAAATGCCCTCAAGTTGAATTGTACGGGAGACTCGTTCGTTGGAACTTCACTTGTGGACATGTATGCTAAGTGCGGAAGCATAGACGATGCATATTGTTTGTTTAAAAGGATAAAGATGAGGAACATTGCTGCCTGGAATGCCATGTTAGTGGGATTAGCTCAACACGGGGAAGGGAAAGAAGCGCTCCAGTTTTTCAAACAGATGAAATCCCTGGGTATAAAACCTGATAAGGTCACATTTATCGGCATTCTGTCTGCTTGCAGTCACTCAGGCTTGGTATCAGAGGCTTACAATCAATTTCGATCAATGCAACAAGACTATGGCATTAAACCTGAAATAGAACACTACTCTTGTTTGGCTGATGCGCTTGGCCGTTCTGGACTTGTTCAAGAGGCTGAAAGTTTGATCAAGTCAATGTCCATGGAAGCTTCAGCATCGATGTACAGAACTCTGCTTGCAGCCTGCCGAGTTCAAGGGGACACGGAAACAGGGAAGAGAGTGGCAACTAAGCTTTTGGAGCTAGAGCCGTCGGACTCATCAGCTTATGTGCTTTTATCCAACATGTATGCTGCTGCTTCCAAATGGGATGAGATGAAACATGCCCGGACAATGATGAAAGGGCAGAAAGTGAAAAAAGACCCGGGTTTCAGTTGGATCGAGGTGAAAAACAAGATCCATCTATTTGTTGTGGACGATAGGTCAAATCCGCAAACTGAGTTGATATACAAGAAAGTAAAAGATGTGATAAGAGACATCAAACGAGAAGGGTATGTTCCTGAGACAGATTTCACACTTGTGGATGTGGAAGAAGAGGAGAAAGAGCGTGCGCTATACTACCACAGTGAGAAGCTGGCAGTTGCTTTCGGACTTATGAGCACTCCTCCATCCACACCAATCCGTGTGATTAAGAATCTACGTGTCTGTGGAGATTGTCACAACGCAATGAAATATATAGCAAAGGTGTATGATAGAGAGATTGTACTGAGAGATGCTAATCGGTTTCACCTGTTCAAGGATGGTATTTGCTCATGCGGTGATTATTGGTAGTTGGAATTTGATAAGTTTTTGAAACAGAGCAATCACTGTCAATGGATTAAAAATCAAGTTACATTACATTACCCTGAATAGAAAGAATACACACACAAAACTTACAAATCATTGAACCTAATCCATGAAAAAAGAAAAGTTAAATTTTCAAACTGTTGCCTCAAGCCTAGGCTGGAACGAAAGAGCGGAAACAAAATCCACAGCTTCTCCATCCTTGAAGCATCTCGGCAACTCGCTCCACTCTTCTGCAACTAAATCATACACAAAGTATCTATAATACACCTCAGGAGGATTCGCATTGAAGCATACAAGTATCTTGTTTCCAGCTCCTCCAACACAGTTTACATCGCCTTTTCTACCGTATAACTCATGAGACATAGCAGGAGGCAACATCCCGGCATGAACCCAGTTCCGGTTCTTCTCATCCAGTCTCCATATCCTTAAGCTGGCGCTTTCAAAGAACTCAGAGAGAAGGATCACATACATTGTTCCATTACATTCCACCAAGTCAATGGAATACTCAAGGAATGGAGGAAGAAGCTTAGGCAGCTCAGTGAAACATCGTTTTGGGAGATCACAAACTACAATTGTTCCAGATGAGCTGAGAAAATAGACGATTTCAGCATCGTCTTTAACGGTAATAACTGAAGAGTATTGCTTCGATGGACTTCTCTGGAGATTGTTACTCGCTACCACAACGTTTCCTGTTTTGCTAAGAAAGTAGACTGTGCCAATGTCAGTATCATCATCATGTGATGATGAATCGTTGTACTCATTGTTCTTCACTAACAATTCTTCATCTTTGCTCCATGAATCTGAGGTTGATTCGTAGAATCGGTAACTGAGGTTAGGGATTTCACCGGAGATTGTAACTAGCTTATAGCTGGAGGGAGTAACAGTAGTGGTGATCATGGCTACAGCTTGGAGAGGTTTGTTGTTATCTTGAGAGATTGGTGAAGGAAGATGGCGGGAAGATCCTGTGAGGGGATTACGGAGGAGGAAATCGCCGGAGATGGAGCAACGGAAACAGAGCAAGCCACCGGAGGAAGCGATGGGGATGAAATCGCGGCGATTGCGATTGAGGTGGTTGAGGTTTTTCCAGTTGTTTTCGGTGGAGTCGAAGACGAATGAAGAAGAATTGGAATCGTTATCATGAATCATAAAGAACCAAGGATCTCGAGCTGGGATTTGAGAGCAAGCAAGTTTGAAGCTTTTTGAGGATTCGCTTGATTTCCATCTTTTGCAGACAGAGCTCATACGGAAGAAACAAGAAGTTGGTAGCCATGAGAGGACTCTCTCGAGAACGTCATCGCTGAGGTCATCCATGGGGAAATCAGAGCTCAGTGTATCTTCTTCATCTCGTGATTTTCGTTTCCCAGTTGAGAATCCCATGTTTTTGGGCTTTCAAAGATGAAAAGTTTCGAGATTTTGGGAAACAGATTCAATTTCAGGAAATTATGACAAAATCAGAAGAATATATACGTGAAAGATGGAGCTTGCTTGAGTTTGGTGGTGAAAGAGACAATCTTTGAAGGGTGGTGAAGCACAGAGAGAAGTGAGAGACAGTAATGGAAGATGGGTTTTTTAAAGAGGCATTGGAGAGAAAGAGAGATAGAGAAAAGGAAGCTTCTTTGGCTCCTCTTTTGAAGAGCGTTGACAATCCAGAAATATACTCTCTTCTCTTCTGTGGAGAGAGACTAGTAAAAGGGAAAATACTGTTGTCTTGATGTAACTTCTTCACTACCCCCAATGCCTTAAGCTCTCAACATATAAATCTTGGTCTTTGTGATTAATATTTTTATTAGTTGATTGGCCAATAAAGAAACAAAATAGTATTGTTTGGTTGGAAAATAATGGATGGTTAAATTTTAAAACCAACACAAAATCATTTTTATACGAAAAACTACAATGGTCAGATTAAATTAATTCATCACTATAGCCAATAGGACCAATACTAGCTCCGTCTTTTCTTTTTTTTTAACTAGGTCGTTTGAGTAATTCAATAGTGAATGAAGTTTTTATCAAGCAATGTAAAATAATCTTTAAAAAAGAGTGGCCACTATTACTAGGGTTGGACAAAAGTCATGTTCTAATTCTGTTTTTAGATCTATTACATTCAATATGAAAGCGGATTTTATAATACGATTTGGTTTCACACTATTACCAAGGGTTTGATTTTTTATTTATGAAAATAATTATTAGATTAAATTTCTTTATTTAAATTAGAAAAACATTGTAGAACACTTTGAAATCTTTGTAGTTCAAATACATTCATTCTTTTCATTTGATCTAAAACTTGATTATTATTATTATTATATATATATTTTTGAAATTAACTTGAATTTTAATTTAAGACATATTTTAGTTGCACCTTGTCTCCATACCAAGTTTCAAATGGTAATGAAATGGAACACTGTTTATTTTATTTTCCGAATTTATTCACATTACGTTTTTAAAACTCAATGTTTTTAAAACCGGACCAGACCGGCCGGTCGAACAGGGAATCGTTCCATAAACCGAGTTTGAGTTAAGTAAAACCCATATTTTTAAAAAATCGAAAAAACTGGTCAAAAACCGGTGACTCGGATCAATATTAAAATCCGGTTTATTAAATTTGACTAATAATTTAGAATTTTAATAAAAAAAATTTGAATGAAAGTCATTAAATTGAGTTTAATATATATGTTTTTTTGGAAAATGTAATAAATAGCTATCACCTTTAACGTTATTTTCTTTTCCAAATATGAGAAACCAAATATTCTAACTTTTCCTTTTATATTAAATAAAATATTTAAAATTTTTCTTCTACATTTACAATTACGAAAAGAATGTAACTTAATTTTGTATGTATCTCACATTACTTATATGATATATTAACATATTTATATATTGATTTACTATAATTTGTAAATCCGGTTAGACCGGTCGAACCGGATTGATCCGTGACTCAGTAACTATTCCGATTAATTATCCGATTCGGTTTTAAAAACATTGCTAAAACTCGAATTTTCGGAGCACTTAAAAAAAGATTAAAATAGAGTAGAGAGAATTCATAAATTAAGTAAAGATAAGCAGAGGGAAGAAGAAGAATAAAAGAGAAAAAACGCACGGAGACAGTGGACATCGGACGGCCACGGCCGAATTAAAGAGAGAGACAAAAGCAAAAGAGAAAGTGTGGAGTTGCCTCTTCTCTTCTCTTACGCTTATCAAAAAGTGGCGATTCGTGTGGGTTGTCTTCTTTTTTTTTTGTTTCTCTTCCTTTTTCTTTTTCTTTTTTCATTTTAAACAGTTTTACCTTTCGAATAAGAAATTAAAAGTAACTCCTTTTTCTTTTGCTCGTGTTTTCTCTTATATAAATTAAAATTCCATAAAATCAAATAAATCTCTTTCGTCTTTTTTTGGGCATCAAGTCATATTTGTCTTTATCATTTTGTCAAGCTTGGCGTTGAATTCTTCATCCAAAAGTACAAGCTTTTCTCGTTATGTTTGTTATTCTTCTTTGGGAAAACAAAAAACTTGAGCAATTTAGCTGGTATTTGAAAGAAAATGTTTCCAAATGGACATTTCTCCCAAAAGTCATGGTGGTTGCAGTATGTTTCATTTATCTTAAAAATTCATTTGCAAATTTCAGTGTATAGTCCTTTAACAAAAAAAAATTACTGTATAGTTATATATATTTTTTTTGTCAACAAATGATATTGCTGAATTATTCATTAGAGAGTTAAGACTTTCAGTTACAAGTGATACATGTAGCCCTGTACAATGGATGCAACGTAAAAAAAAATTGCAGAAAAAGAAAGAAGAATAAGTAATTTGTTTGTAAGGAAAAAATTGTTTGTAAAAAATAAGACTATATAAGAGAGAGATAGGTGTAAAAGCAAAAGGATAGGACCACTGTTACTTTGTAGCCTCGTTGAGGAATCTCTTCTCGCATCGACTTTTGTGCCATTGCAAAGTCAATGCCCAGAACTTGTTCCCAGCCCCAGGCCATGCTCATTTTACTATCAATATTAAATATCATACTTTTAAAAGAGAAGTAAATAAAACCTGATTAAATAATTAAGAAAAGCCGTCAACCAAATCTAATAGGTCGACGTTGCAGAGATATCGATGATACCTAAACAATGTTCAAGTTTCAAATTAACTGGGTATAAAAAGAATATTTGAAATATATAAATAAACAATGAAAATATCTAATGTAAAATTTGTTTCACTGTGGGCTTATTATACTCAAGAGTTAGTCAAAATAGGGTTTCTAGACCAAAGAGTTATGCGATTTGTGTCACAAAATGTATCGGAGAAAATTTGACATTCCACCACCTTTGATTCTGAAACTGAAGAAGCTTGGCAAATGCGAGGATTGTAATCCAAAGAAGAATCCGAGTCTCAAGGGGACACCAAAAACATTAGTTGTAGATGAGAAAAAGGCAAAGGAACTTGGGCCATATTAGCAACTCAAGCCCAACATCTGCAAATGTGACGTAAATTAAATAAGATCCCATTTACAATCACAATCATGCATGACATTATTGAGTTATTTAGAAATTGGGCCAAGATAAGATAATCCTATAGTATTAAAGAGTTCATAATATAAAACTCAGGAAAGAGAGACGTAGAGAAGACGGAAAGTGGTGAGCGTTCTGAACTAGGAATATAGCAAGTGAGTGACGTCTTGATCAGTCTTCTACTCAGACACGTAATACAACACTTTCCATTGGAGAGGCTACTCTACTCGCCTCGTCCTTATCCTGTATACATACGTAAAGACGACGTACGTTCGTTATCCCTTTCTTACTCTTTCCTTAACTAGCACTAAATTATTACTATTTCTTTTGTTTCCTTTGATTTCATTGCATGTCTCATTATCTAATCTTTAAATATGACTTTGTTGCCAAAGTTTAGATTAATTTTTACAGTTGGCTCACGTTATCCTCGTGTGTTAACAAACTTTAAAGATATGATATACAGTTGGAAATTCAATTCCTTTTTTTTTGTATAGATATATGTCATTATTGTGGCGATACAGATATATACGCCTAATATATATACTACAGCATAGCAGTGACTCGTCATGGCTCAAATTCAAATCAAATACAATAAGCGTGAGTCAGTCTTTATCTCCGGCAGTTTTTTTTTGTTTCTTTCCCTTTTTTGTCATTTCATACAATTTGTTTTGTCAGATCAAACATAAAATTTCAAGTATCCCTATAATCTTTAGCAAACACGCCTACAATATATTAGTGTCCCCAACTAATCATATATTTAGCTTATAAAAAGGACGGAGAAAAAAAAACAAATTAGTCACTAATTAGTTGACAGGGCATTACATGATCAAAATTCAAAATCATCATCTGGTAGCGTTTGATTTCTTCTTACATAGTTTTTTACTTGTCGTGAATGAGCTCTATTTCTGTCCTATGGAAATAACGCTTTGATCTGCTTCCACATATTTTTTGCTCTGCTCTGTTCAGTTCTGATTTGAGTTATCAATCTAGATTTCAATTTTCTCTACCTTAGATAATTCCATCTCACAAATCGTTTAATTTTGCCATCGGTAAAGCTCTCATTTTTTTTTTTTTATAAACGTAAAGCTCTCATTTTTATATTGGAGTTTGGGGTTTTTGATGTTTGCTTGATCCAACTCAAAATATTAAATGGTTGTATATCATTCCAGGGTTTGTTGTTCATCTGCAGAGATTGTAATTTAGCTTTTCATGAAAGATGAATGAGGAGAACAAGTTGGGGAATGGAGTTGTGGGAATTCTAGCTGAAACAGTGAACAAGTGGGAGAGACGAACGCCATTAACGCCGTCGCATTGTGCTCGCCTTTTACACTGTGGCAAAGACAGAACCGGCGTTTCCCGTATTGTGGTTCAGCCATCTGCTAAGCGTATCCATCATGATGCTTTGTATGAAGATGTCGGATGTGAAATTTCTGATAATTTGTCTGATTGTGGCCTTATTCTTGGAATCAAACAACCTGAGGTGTGTATAAAAATGATTCCTTTTTTTTTTTTTTTGAATCAGTACATATGAGATTTAGCTTTTTGGGTTGATTCTGTTTGCAGGTAGAAATGATTCTTCCGGAAAGAGCATATGCTTTCTTTTCACACACTCATAAGGCGCAGAAAGAAAACATGCCTTTGTTGGATAAAGTAAGAAACTTTTTCTTTACTCCGTTTATGACTTATTGAGGAATGTTTGAAAAACATATATTCGATGCAGATTCTTTCTGAGAGAGTGACATTGTGTGATTATGAGCTTATCATTGGAGATCATGGGAGAAGATTATTGTCATTTGGTAAATATGCGGGCAGAGCTGGTCTTGTTGACTTCTTACATGGACTGGGACAGAGTAAGCTGTTGTTACTATTCTGTGCAGGAAATTCATATTTTGAAGGTAACAAGCTATTTCTTGGATTGTTGAATAATGTAATTTTCCATGTTTGATGTAGGATATCTAAGTCTAGGATACTCAACTCCTTTCCTCTCGCTTGGATCATCCTATATGTATTCCTCATTGGCTGCAGCAAAAGCCGCTGTGATTTCTGTAGGTGAAGAAATTGCAAGCCAGGGACTTCCATTAGGAATCTGTCCTCTTGTATTTGTCTTCACCGGAACAGGAAATGGTAACTTCTCTTAATTCTTCTACTGCACCTCTTAGCCTGTGGATGTTTTATCTCTCATTTAATTTTCTCATCTGCAGTTTCTCTCGGGGCACAAGAAATTTTCAAGCTTCTCCCTCACACTTTTGTTGAACCAAGCAAGCTTCCTGAACTATTTGTAAAAGTAAGTGTAGCTTTGCTTTCTATTCATTTGCAGGGTGTTGAAGAGTACAAATCCCTGAGAATCTGTTTATATGCTTTGTGAGAAGTTTCTGTTGATGGAATGTATATTTCTTCACAGGGTAAAGGAATTAGCCAAAAAGGAAAATCAACAAAGCGAGTCTATCAAGTATATGGTTGTATCATTACCAGCCAAGACATAGTTGAACACCAAAATCCATCAAAGTCCTTCGACAAAGTAATACTTAACAATTTAGACCCATGGCTGTGACTTTTGTACATTAAAGTAAAACAGCTATTAACTCTTCGAGCTTCTGATGTTCAGGCTGACTATTATGCACACCCAGAACACTACAATCCAGTTTTCCATGAAAAGATTGCCCCGTATACATCTGTTCTTGGTAGATCCTGATCTCTCTTTTACCTTTAAAATTCAAGAGTTTACATATATGCAACTCAACTGTCCACTAGCTACTTCACCATGGCTGTGACCAATTCATTTTTGGTTAGTTCCAGTGCGTAACTATGACTTTTTGTGCAGTAAACTGTATGTATTGGGAGAAGAGATTTCCCCGTCTTCTGAGCATCAGACAGCTTCAAGATCTAACAACACAGGGATGCCCACTAGTGGGAATATGTGATATAACTTGTGACATTGGTGGCTCCATCGAATTTGTTAATCGAGCTACTTTAATCGATTCCCCTTTCTTCAGGTAAATATATACTTTCAAAGAGCATTCTTTTCAGTCTTAAACGTTTACTATTTGTTGAAACTCGTCGAGCTAATAGCTATCTTTAGGTTTAATTCCTCGAACAATTCATACTACGATGACATGGATGGGGATGGTGTACTATGCATGGCTATCGACATTCTACCCACCGAATTTGCAAAAGAGGTAAGAATATTATAGTTTTAGTACTAGGACTGATTCTAGAGTTTTAAAAAAAAAGCTTGTATTGATTTGGAGTTGTTGTGTATTGAAAAAGGCATCCCAGCATTTTGGAGATATTCTATCCGAGTTTGTAGGTAGTTTGGTTTCGATGACTGAAATTGCAGATCTACCTGCACATCTGAAGAGGGCTTGCATAAGCTATAGAGGAGAGTTAACATCTTTGTATGAGTATATTCCACGTATGAGGAAGTCAGATCCAGAGTATGTTCTGTTTTGACCGTTATTTCATATACAGTAAATGAAGTAACTAAACCTCTTCTCTAAACTATGTTTTCATCTTTACCCACTTAACTGCAGAGAAGCACAAGATAATATAGCCAACGGGGTTTCCATCCAGAGAACATACAACATATTGGTGAGTTAAGCTAATAGGAATTAAGATAATATAGATTCCAAGATTATGCTTCAAGAGATATTTACATCTCTATCAAGTTTCTTGACCAAATATTGATTCGCTATGTTTTTGAGATCTCTCTCAGCTTCTTGTAACGATTTTGATTGAGAAAATTATTTGTAGGTATCTCTAAGCGGACACCTATTTGATAAGTTTCTGATAAACGAAGCTCTCGACATGATCGAAGCGGCGGGTGGCACATTTCATTTGGCAAAATGTGAACTGGGGCAGAGCGCCGATGCTGAGTCATACTCAGAACTTGAAGTAAGTTTCTTTCTGGATAAAAAATACCGAATCATAGATATCGTACAGCTGTCAAGAGGTTTCAATGTCAGGTTTAGGTTTGATGTCTTTTTCAAGTCTCGTAAGTGTTTAGAACAAGTAAACAAACTACAAGCCAAAAGAATGTGGTCCCACTTTAACCTGTTCCTACTTGCTAAAGATTCTTTCATTATCTTGGGTAGGTTGGTGCGGATGATAGAAGAGTATTGGATCAAATCATTGATTCATTAACTCGATTAGCTAATCCGGATGAAGATTATATATCTCCGCGTAGAGAAACAAATAAAATTTCACTGAAGATTGGAAAAGTCCAGCAAGAAAATGAGGTAAAAGAAAAGCCTGAAATGACAAAGAAATCAGCGGTTTTGATTCTTGGCGCTGGACGTGTGTGTCGCCCGGCTGCTGAACTCTTAGCTTCAGTCAGAAAATTTTCATCACAGCAATGGTACAAAACTTATTTAGGAGCAGACTCCGAAGAGCAAACAGATGTTCATGTGATTGTTGCATCTCTGTATCTTAAGGATGCCAAAGAGGTATGATAAGCTTTTGAGTTTCATCTGAGGAAATTCAGTATCAGTACTATCACTGTTTTGTTCTGTTTAACTGATGATAAAATATGCCGCAGACGGTTGAAGGTATTTCAGACGTAGAAGCAGTTCAGCTAGATGTGTCAGATAGTGAAAGCCTCCTTAAGTATGTTTCTGAGGTATTCTCCCTACTTCTCTGTTCTTAGATTACCTTTACTCCAAACTCCACTGTTCAAATAATCCCTTATCTTATTCCTTTCGCATCACGCTCAGGTTGATGTTGTCCTAAGTCTATTACCTGCAAGTTGTCATGCTGTTGTAGCAAAGACATGCATCGAGGTATTATTCCTCTCAAAACATTAGACTATATAACAGGCATAAAAAGGATTTCTTATGTGGGAAGTTATGAAATTTGTGAATGTTAGTCGATATGGAGTTTAAACTCCCAATAACACATCCTTTCAGTAGTTTTCCAATTCTAAATTCCTCTGCTTCATCTTTGTGATTCACTCAGCTGAAGAAACATCTTGTCACTGCTAGCTATGTTGATGATGAAACGTCCATGTTACATGAGAAGGCTAAGAGTGCTGGAATTACGATTCTTGGTGAAATGGGACTGGACCCTGGAATCGGTATGACACCTCACAACGTAGTGCAGTTAAAGATTTGTTTTTTTTTTCATTTGATTTACCTGAAAGCTTCAGAAGATTTCTTCAATAATTGAGATGGGGATCCTATAATGAGTCTTTCAGATCACATGATGGCGATGAAAATGATCAACGATGCTCATATCCGAAAGGGGAAAGTGAAGTCTTTCACCTCTTATTGTGGGGGACTTCCTTCTCCTGCTGCAGCAAATAATCCATTAGCATATAAATTTAGGTGGTCTTTTAATTTACACCATTAACATAGTTTCCTCATTAAGACATCATTTCAGAATCTTGCTTACTCAATCTCATCTCTATGTTCTCAGCTGGAATCCTGCTGGAGCAATTCGAGCTGGCCGTAACCCCGCCAAGTACAAAAGCAACGGTGACATAATAAATGTTAATGGTATGACAGTCTAATATGCAGGGGATTTTGGAGTAGTTTAGCTTCACTACACATATCATTTCTGTTTAACTGAGCAATGTAAATTACAGGGGAGAATCTGTATGATTCAGCCACAAGATTCCGAGTACCTAATTTCCCAGCTTTTGCATTGGAGTGTCTTCCAAATCGGAACTCTTTGGTTTACGGGGAGCTTTATGGCATCGAGAGCGAAGCGTCAACGATATTTCGTGGCACCCTCAGATATGAAGGCATGAATTCCATAATCACAAGTCACATCTCAACATATGAGGGCTTAACACTTGTTTTGTTTTGGCTTTTTCAGGGTTTAGTATGATAATGGCAACACTTTCAAAACTCGGATTCTTTGATGATGAAACAAATCAAGTACTCTCCACTGGAAAGAGGACTACGTTTGGTGCTCTCTTAAGTAATATTCTAAAGAAGGATGCAGACAATGAATTTGAGCCTCTAACGGGTGAAGAAGAGATCTGCAAGAGAATTATCAAGCTTGGACATTCCAAGGAGACTGCAACCAAAGCCGCCAAAACAATTTTGTAAGCCTTCACCTTTGAAGATAAATCTGAATGTAGTCGTCTAATACCAAATCTTCTACGAAACACCTAAGCCCGATTCTTTTGTGGTGTCTTAGATTCTTGGGGTTCAACGAAGAGAGAGAGATTCCGTCATTGTGTAGAAGCGCATTTGACGCAACTTGCTACCTAATGGAAGAGAAGCTAGCCTATTCCGGAAATGAGCAGGTCTCTCGTTGATAACATTGGTTTTGTCTCTCTCTTGCACTTGATGTTACTTGCTGACATGAAACTTGGACAATCTGTTGCATTATGTTTCCAGGACATGGTGCTTCTACATCACGAAGTAGAAGTGGAGTACCCTGAAAGCAAACGTATAGAAAAGCACAGTGCTACTCTTTTGGAATTCGGGGAGATGAAGAAGGGACAAATGACGACTGCTATGGCCAAAACCGTCGGGATCCCTGCAGCCATTGGAGCTCTGGTCCGTATCTCAGACACACACTGATCACCACTTTTTCATGTCTTTATTTCTCTAAGTGGAAACCTTTTAAACATATGATTCTAATGTTGTGTGTTGCAGCTGTTGATTGAAGACAAGATCAAGATAGGAGGAGTCTTAAGGCCTCTAGAACCAGAGGTGTATTTGCCAGGTAACACATGATTATGATGTTGTGTGTTTGCAGTTTGCAGATGGAGACGATGATGTTGATCTGTTGTGTTTGGGGTTTGTACAGCTTTGGATATATTGCAAGCATATGGTATAAAGCTGATGGAGAAGACAGAATGAAGAACTCTGGACATTGGAGAATAAGCTGAAGTAGATTAAAGCAAACACAAAGGAAGAAGATAAGAGAGATAAGCATCAATCCTTGGATTGCAAAGAGGAACCCCGTAGATATATATATATATATATGTATGTGTACAGAAAGAACTCGTGTCCACAGATCTCAATGGCCGTCTAGTAGTAAGTGATCATATGTATGTGCATACAAACTGTTCAAGAGTAATATGAAAAGTGAATAAATAAAATTGATCATATGATGAGCGGACCAATCGCTGTGTGGTATTGCAAACTGCAAAGAATGAAGTTTGGTAAGAAATCACTCTGCATCTCTGACCAAATCTAGTAGACAGCATGAGGCTGACCTGTCGACTGAGAGAAATGTTTTCTTGCATTTCATTCAACATGAGGCTGAAAGGATCTATGTAGCAACGTACCAAATCATTTCCGTTTTCACACCTTGAAGTAAATAACATATAAACTACATCAAGAATCATTCCTTGAACCAAAAATCAGTAAGTTCTATCTACTTATTCCGTTCATATATAACAAGCTTACAAATGTTAATCTCATTCGAAGAAGAAAGTTTATCTACAAGATGAAGCATAAAAGACCTTTGTTTGAGAATTCGGCGGGAGATGCCCACGTCAGCTTCATCTACGGCTTTCATAGCTGTTGTCGCCATTGCCATTGACGACGCACTTGTGTTTAATTTCATCTGCGAAAGGGCAAAGACAATTAGAAATCGAACGCTATGTTAAACGCTACATTTTTATATTGCAATAGTTGTAATGTTGCTATTTTGCCTTTTTTTGACTATTATATCCTTCTAAAGTTACTGTAAAGAAAAAAACAAATCTTGACTTGCCTGGTTTTTTGGTTAGTTCGCTCAAAATACACAACTTTGTATAACCTACGGTTTTTTGGGCGGTGGCGTTTACACCCATGCGCTTGGGTATTTCCTTTTTTAATTATTGACTTGAACCGGTTATTGAACTTCCAATCCCTTCAGCCCGATAAAATGTTGTAAACCAGATCGAATCAGATACTTGGGCAAAAACGGCACCGTTTTACTTGTCATTACTAAATAATAAAATATTAATCCCTTGGAATATGCTATAACCCAGATCGGTACGAGTTTTAAACCGAACCGGTTAATGTCAATGTCTTCTTTGTTTCCTGAACGGAAGAGACACAGCAATGGAGGAGGAGGAGGAGGAGGGGTTGGGATCAGAGATTGTGCAGCTTTTTATGCTTGTGCTTCCATTTACTTTACATATGCTCAATTCTGCTAAATCTGGTATACTTGTGAGATTGAACATATAAAAGGGTCAGAATTAAGAAGAAGCATGGATATGGTTTTTTGCATACTATGTTTGTTAATATATATAAGTCAACCAAAGACTCTCAATTATAGTAGCTCGACTCTCACTCACACCCAGTAGAGTGCTTTGCATTGCTGCTGATGTACCCCTCACAACACTTTTCAATGCCTTTCAGATTCAGCAGCAATCCTGCCTATAAGTGCCAAATTTGCTTAAACCGCTCCAAACTGAATAACTAATTCAAAACCAAATTGAGAAATTTTAAATTTTACTTTTATTATTTACAATAAAAAAATTTAGTTCATAAACTAACAACAAACAAAATTAAAGATTAAACATTTAAATTACGCTAAAAAGGATTATACTACTTATTTCCCCACCAAGCTTAGTGGGTTTTGTTCACCTTTCCTTCAAGTTTATACAATACAGTATCATTTGAAACATTAGTAGTACTACCATTTTTTTGTTTGCAGAAAATGTTTCAACACTTTGATACTACCAATGAGAGAATCTGCTGCTCCACCTCTTCCCAGTTGTGAACTCTAGTCACCAAAGGATGCTTATCCACAGACTCTGTCTTAGACCAAGGGTATGAATTTTCATAGTCAAAGAGAAGAACCTTCATTCCAATGTCTGCGCATTCCTCCGCATATCTCGGGTTATCATCAATCAATATCTCTGCTCCAAATGATCTGCAGTTCCAATTCTTGGATTAGCCCATCAAATCATAAGACAGTAATATTTTTAGTTTTCGAGAAGAAATATTACAAATCACAGTGTGAGTTGATTTTGTGCGCACCTGCAGATTTCAGACTTTGGTCTAGACTCTCCATGAAGAGCAAAATGGTTTCCAAAATGAATCTGTTTAAACAGTCCCGGGAAGTGTATCTCGATCCACTCAAGTGTGTGCTCCTTTATCGCATTCTGCCGAGACCTATCCAATGATATAAAAACCACTCAGATACTGATTTTTAGTACTAATATTCAACAGAGAGAAGATCACATCGCATGCCACTTACGTCACAACTGACATGTCGCAATATCTTGATAGCTTGTGAAGAGTCTTATGCGCACCTGGAAGAGGATGGATCCCTTTCTTGAAATATGATGTCTTAAAGAATTCATGGACACGTATGTCAGCTGCACGACAAGAAAAGTTGAAACATAGCACATTAGGTCTCAATATATTCATCAAAATAGCCAGCACACATAAAGTCTTGACAGCAATCAGCTGGTCTCTTGATTAACGCATAAGCTGCAAGTAAGCAAAAGAAAATACCTTCATTGCGAGAGCAGTTCCATATCTGTGACAATAATAAGACACAAGTTAAAGGGCAAATCATAGACAAGGAATCTGTAATGGGAAGCCAGCAATGTTATATCTGTATGGTAAAAGGCCTCTTACAAAACCATGTTTGTAAGAGGGGCTCCTGAGTTTAATATGCTTTGGTTATAACTTGACAACATATAGCATAAAAATTGAAGCGGACCTCTATGGAAACTTCTTGATTCATTCAGATTTCTGAAAGCAATGGGGTTCATAATTCTTTCACATCCAAGGTAAACAAGTGCCCGGCAGGGCAATGTGCTATATTAGTGAAGCAGAGAACAACTTTCTTTATCATAAGCCAAAGATAGAAATAAGAACTCCTATACAAACTCATCCTTAAAGGGCTTATTCCAAGCTAACTCAATATTTATCATTCATCCCAGCAAGCAAAGTCATAAAGTAGAGACAAAAAAAATCAGATAGCTAAAAGCAAGAAGGTATTCTTCTATGTTGAACAAGAAGAAGCACAATTTGTTTCTCAGGTAAGCTCAAGAAGAAGCTATGGCTTCATACCTTAAAGAACTCGTAGACATGGTATTCCGAGACTGAATGGTTGGACAAATAGCGGTCCGCGATGAATCTGTTAAGGGCCGAGACAAAGTTTCCAAGAACTGCTTACATAAAAAGACCATAAGAAGAAGCATAGCTTAAATTAATGGCTCAGTGAAGACAGAAAAAGATATGATCTCAATATAAGAAAGCAAAAGAATAAAGATATCGGCAAAACATTCACATCAGCCATCTAACCAAGAAAAATAGAAATCATAATCAAAACTATTCAATACACATCGCATGAAAAGATTAACAGAAATCAATTTAAGACACAGATATAATCAGTAGACATTTTCTACCCAAACCAACAATGCGAATCAGGGATCTTCCAAATAGCATAAGCTCTCCACACTATTCAGAACATTTAAGTAATGATTATAAAACTCAATTTCTAGAACCCAATCAACAGTTTAAAAAGTCAACATAACATTTAAAAACGATATCTCCCAAAGACCAGTAAAAAACATCACTATAAGAACAAGGGAAACATACCTTCATCTATGTCAACAGCCACAACTATCTTATCATTTCCTTGGAACCTCGTCATGTTACTACGCAGATATGCACCACGGCCATCCGCTAGGTCAATGGCTCCGCTTCCGGCGCGTTCTTCACTAGGCCCAGATCCCAGGCCACGGAGAAGCCGGCGATGGTGAGCTAAAGCTCGAGACTTTTGATCAGCTTTCTTGTGAGAATCAAAACAACTTCTTAAAGTTAATCCATTGGGCTTTCCTCCAGCTTCAACCTTGAACAAGCCATTAGAGCGACTGTTGTTGTAAATTTCAAAGGGATTATTGATTCTGTTAATGAAATCTGCATCAAATCTGTTAAATGGGATGGATCGAGAGTGGAGCGATCGCACAAAAAGGGGATCGGTATATGCAGACATTAGGGTTTGTGAATCGAAGCTTGCGATTCTGTAGAGAATGGCGTTAGAGTGCCTCTTTAACATAACGAACCTTGTCTCATTACACCATCAAATTCAAAGAGCTAAGAATCGAATAAGAAACCCTAAAATCCCAATCGGGAGAGAGATTAAAAACGAATACGAAAACGAAAGAGAAAAATTCGAAAAAACCAAAATAAAAAACTCAGAAAGCAGCTCCAACGTAATAATCATGCATTGGAGCACTTTGCTCATTGGTGGGACTTGAAACCGGAAAAAAATAAATAGCCATAAAAAAAATAGTATAAGATAAATATGAAATTTATTAATTTACACTAAAGAATATGGTCTTCCCTACGTTTACGCCGCGGCCTCTACTAATTGAACGGCGAAAATAAAAGACACACATCTTTTTTGTCTAGAAACAAATGATTTGAGGCTGGTTTAAGAGATTGAACCGGTTTAGTCAAATTTGACTAAGCATATGGTTCACTCATTGTTTATGTACGATTTGGAATCTTCCATCTTGTCATATGTTGCAATCAGGTCTTTCTTTCGAATCCGATTCAAAAAGTAAAGTTAGATATTTCACTGCATCATCATCATTTTTGTAGATGTGTGTACCGTACAAATGAAACATTACATTCAAGTATTTCAGAATTGAGCTGGATCGGCTATTAAAACGTAAAACAATGCCTCGAAAATTGAAATTTACTGAATGGGAAAAACCAATAATTAAAAAAAGAAAACAGTTATTGTCAAATGAAAATACATTATTCTGTATTTTTCTTAATTTGTGAAAATTCTGAAGTAGAAAGATAATTGAAATGAAGGGGAAAATAACGGATCATCATGAATGAAGACAGTGTAAATTGAAAATGAGCACCGAGTCAAAGTGTCTGGGCTACGAATAAATTCCTTGTTTTCTCTTTTCAGCTTTCTTGAATTTAATAATTAAATTTGTTGATGAGAAATCATAAAAGCGACAGACAAAAAAAAGGAAAGAGAGTGAAGTGAGAGCAGTGAGCCCAAATTAAATTCCTCAAAGTTGTAAACTTTCAGAAGCTTTCGTCTTTCTTCTCCGCTCCTTGACCAACGATGCTCTGTATCAAAGCCGAAGCTCTCCATGAAGATCAAACCTTTGCTTCCTCTTCTTCTTCTCCTAGCACCGATCGTAGCACCGGAAATTCCACTTTTCGTCTTCCCATCAATTGGTACTCTCTACAACCTAAATCTTCTTCTTCCTCCACAATGCTCGCCATTTGTTTTTTTTTTTTTTTGTTGCTGATTTTGCTCTGTTTCATCTTTTGTTTGTGACAGGGGAAGCTCGATCCGGAGGTATTTGAAGAAGACTGGTACATTTTCGAGAAGATCTTATTCCTCTGGAGATGGGTCTTTGTATTTTCCCGATCTCGATGTAATGTAGCTCTTTCTCTCTATATCTGCTTATCTGATTTTCTGATTAGTAATATGGGTATGCAGTAAATCTAGGGTTTTTATGGGTTTAAGGTCAACGATTTCTCAAATTGGATTTTTTTTTTGGAAGCAGGAAAGCAAGATGGTTGATCAAACTAGTGGTAGATTTGAAGGAAAGAGAAAATTATGGTACAAATGTGAGCTTGAACAAGATGTAAGTGAGTCAGATCCCATTTCATTTGCTGGTTTTGGTTTATCACATTTTCCAAGTTTTCTCATCTATAACCATAGAAAAGTTTGATATTCTTGTGTTTCATCCTTAATTCTCTATTCATGTAACTACTGGTAGTAGTAGTAGTAGTAGTAGTAGTAGTAGTAGTAGTGCTATATTGTTAATCATATTTGGGATGATACAGGTTAAGAGATTGCAGCAGCAGTTACAAGAGGAGATTAACTTACGGTTAGCTCTAACAAGTGCAGTTGAGCACTCTAGTTCGCCCTTTATGGATTCACCTTGTGAACTTCCTGATAAGGTCAATCCTTTCTCTAAACATATACTTCCGATGTTGTTGTTCCTTTTGGATTTCTTCTAAAACACTTAAAACTCTTACAGGCACAAGAGCTTTTAGACAGCTTAGCAATACTGGAAATTACGGTGTCAAAGCTTGAGCAAGAATCAGTTTCCTTGAGATATCTACTTAGGCAAGAGAAAAACGAGCGGTGTCTCACTGAGATTCTACAAAAGAAGTCTCATTATTCTGCACCTTCAAAGTTCACTGGTGCCCCAAGTTTCCCTAACAACTTGGTATGACTCTGTTCAAAGTTTTGTTCTTGCTTTGGTTATAGTGTCTAAACAGATGATTCTTTTTTTGAATTCACAGGTGACAAGGAAAAGAGAGAGTAAACAAGTGGTGTTTGTGGATAGTGAAGCTTTACAAGTAGAATGAAGAAGCAACGAGAGATTATGTGATCTTAGGCATAGCCATATTGGCTACAGATCAAGTCCATGAGCAAAATAGATCTCCTTTGAGTCAAAGAGTTTTGCAAGTATCTTCACCCCTCTGGTGCTAGAATCACCTTTCAGACTCACCGAGCTGGTCACTGAGCATCTCTTCATCAAGAAGTCTGAAATCTTAGAAAGATACATAGCTCTTTACTCAGCTCTATTCTATTTTTGCTTAGCAAGTCTGGCTATATTCGATAAGTTAATGCGGGGTAAGATTTGATAAGACGGCTTATGCCCTGCAAGATCAGCAATGAGGAGCTTGTATTCTGTATTTAAACATAGGATTCATTGTGATAGGCTTGTAATTAGGGGATTGTTGGTTGTGTAAGTTGAAGTCGTCTCCGTTGGATTTAAAGTGGGTAAATTTTTAAAAATTATGGTTCCTTTATAGTAATCCATTATACTATATTTTACAATTTAAGACATGAGTTATCATAATTTTTTTTAAGTTGTAGCAACTATAAAGTATATAGGATATCAATTTTTTTCTTTTCACAACAGGGTTAGTAGACTACTCAGCATCTCCAATGTATTACTCAATTTTTTACTTTAAAATGGAGTTGAATTGTACAGTTTAAAATGGAATAATGAGTAAAAAAATAGTGTGGAGAATGGAGTTGGAAATAAAGTAGGGTTGGACTAAATTCTATTCCAAATATGGAGTAGAGTTGGAGATAGTCTAACAAATGATAATCATAAAAGTTAATGCCTTTATAATTTACAATAAATTTGAGGTGGAATTGTGACTAGCAACTTGAACGTGGTATGTCAGACTTGACAGAAATACAGAAACACTTGAAATTCCTAATATTTCATGTAGTTGTGTGGCGGGATTACAATTTACAGATATCATGAAAAATTTGTTTGATGCGCCATGTTTTTTGTTTTAAAATTTCACATATCATGTTATTTAACAAGATATCATGTTATTAATTTCGTTAAATAACATGATTTCGAAATACGAGAGATATTTTAGTCAAAATTTGCTCAATGTTTCTGGCTTGCTGCCCTTCAGTTACGTTCTTTTATCTCTACGTATAAATGAAAAGCTTATATTTATTTACTATGAAGATCCTAAAATACAAAAGTGAACTAGAACAATCATGTAACACATTTATATACGGCGATCTGGTCTATTTTTGGTTAGCAAAATGGTGAGAACTAGAACTTTCATGTAACACATTTATATACGGCTCTGGTCTATTCTTTTTTTTTTTTTTTTCGTCAACTCTGGTCTATTGTTTTGGTTAGCAAAATGGTGATATGATCATGATTGATTGGTATCCATAGTTGAACAAGGACTACGTACTCCAAAAAGATAAGATAGATCAGATTTTGTGGAAGTTTTATTGTAAAAACTAGAAAACCAATATAGAGAAAGGAAAAAAAAAAAAAACAAGCAAAACGTTGTAAAAAAGGTAGTACACGTAATTATTGACCACCCTTGATGGGCTGAATCAAGAAAGAAATAAGGCCGTGCCTATTTAAGATTATACCAAAACTACCTGAGGAGCATAATGGTGATATGATTGATATTATTTAAACATGGACTACGTACTACTGACAAAAAGATAAGATAAGATAAGATTTTGTTGAATAAAAACTAGAAAACAAATATCGAGAAAGGAAAATATATATAAAAAAAAAAAAAAGGAAAACAAAAACAAGCAAAACGTTGTAAACGGAGTAATTCTTTTCTTTTTTTTTTATTTGTATGCAACCAATAAGGTAGCTACATATTTATTAGCAACGGTTGGTGGGTTGAATTCAGAAATAAGGGCCGTGCCTATTTAATTGTTAATAGGAAAAAGAAAACTCAAGAGACAGAGAGCGAAATGGAGAAGATTATTGACGTAGCCTATAGCGCTTCCGTGAAGGCGGTTTTGACGTTGTTGGAGAAGAATCTGTTGCCGGATGTTCTCATCAGGAGGCTGACGCGGCTGCTTCTGGCCGGTCGACTCCGTTCCGGTTACAAACCCAATGCGGAGATGCAACTTTCCGATCTCCTCCGTTTCGTTAACGGTACGTGACATATTTAATTGCTCCTTTGTTTTTTTTTTTTTTTTTTTTTTTTAATCAGGGTTTTTTTTTTCAATCCGAGCCTTCAGTCCATAATCCCACCTGGGCCGGAGCCAGCCTTATAAACAATATGCCCTGTGTTTAAATGGGTGAATATTGCAACCCCTCCCAAGCGCCACTCGATCTCACCACCTCTAAACCCCTACCTAGGGTCGGTACCAACCGAGCTATAGACACTTGGTTCTTATTTTTTTTTACATCTGTGTTGCTTTGGTCTACTGAGTGATAATGATGGTTTTTACACAACCTGGTGATTGTTGTTACACAAAATCCAAGTGTTGTACTTTTGCTTTTTTGGGTTTAGTTTTCGCCTGTGACTTTAATTAGCGCCCCCACAATAGTTAATCTTGTTTCATGTGTGTTTTTGAACTTTTGAGTCAAAAACAAATGTCAAACAAACAAAAATCCTTTTAGTTTAGATATTGTTGTTGAGAAATCTGTGAACTCAAAATTTCTACTTCTTTTATTTATTTTAATTATTAAAAATCTATACGTCAGTTTTATTTTGTTAATTGGATCTCCGATTTCTAAGCATATACGACTAGTTCAAGGTCTTCGTTATATGATTAGAATAATAGTTCTATTCATGATAGATTTTGCATCTTGTCTTATCAACTGTCTACAGAAAAAAGAGCAAATTTCTTCTCCAATCAAAATATGGGCATATATTGTTTCAAACACATGTATTAAAAATAACATATACATTTTCGTTTTTGCATAATATATTTCTGCAAAATGTAAACTTAATGAATCTCCTTCGAATGATATAAATTTCAGCGATAAAGAAGATGCCTATAGCAATTAATACCGAGAAGCCAAAGACTCAACACTATGAATTACCAACTGCTTTCTTCGAGCTTGTTCTTGGAAGAAACATGAAATACAGCTCTTGTTACTTCTCAAACGATTCAAGTAGCTTAGAAGATGCTGAGGAAGCAATGTTGGCTCTATATTGTGAAAGAGCTAAAGTGGAAGATGGACTAAGTGTTCTTGATGTCGGCTGTGGCTGGGGATCTTTGTCTTTGTACATTGCCCGCAAGTATAGCAATTGCAAACTAACCGGTCTCTGCAACTCAACAACACAGAAAGCATTTATCGATGGCCAATGCCGGTAATTAAGTTTCTCATTACATCTTAAGCTTCAAGTTCTACTATATAAGTGGGACTTGATTTCATCTAAAATGTAAATGTCATGTTTTGAAGGAAACTCGGGCATCAGAATGTCGAAATAATTGTTGCGGATATTAGCACCTTTGAGCATGAAGGGACATATGATCGACTACTCTCCATCGAAATGTTCGAGGTTTGGACTTTTTTTATAAAGGATTTCATCAAATGTTAGACTGTCAAAGATCATAGGGTTTTTTTTAAAGCTTTGGTTTTTCTATTTGGGGTTGTGACTAGCATATGAAAAATTATGGAGAGCTTTTGAAGAAGATAGGAAAATGGATGAAGGAAGATAGTCTTCTGTTTGTTCACTATTTCTGCCATAAGACATTTGCTTATCACTTTGAGGTTTGAATTATTGTCCAATTTGCTAGCTTCTTGTTCACCATGTTTTCTTGGCAATAATGCAATCTTGGGATTGTGTTGATTCGTTCGCTTTAGGATGTGAATGACGACGACTGGATCACAAGATACTTCTTCAGCGGAGGAACAATGCCATCCGCGGATCTTCTCCTCTATTTCCAAGTATTATACATTATTAACTTGACATGTATGATTCAGTAGATTATCATCAATCCAAACATATCAACATATATGTTATTGTTCAGGAAAATGTTTCGATTGTGGATCATTGGCTCATAAACGGGAAGCATTACGCAAAGACAAGGTAAAAACTCCAAATATTTGTTGTTAAAAGCAAGAGAAGATGATAATTATATTGTGATGCTTAATGTCTTACAACACAAACTTTTTGCAGTGAAGAGTGGCTCAAGAGAATGGATAAAGAGAAAGTGGCAATTAAAGAGATAATGGAAATGACTTATGGGAAAGAAGATGCAGTGAAGTGGATGGTTTACTGGAGAACCTTCTTCATCGCGGTTGCTGAGCTTTTTGGATACAACAATGGAGAAGAGTGGATGGTTTCACACTTCCTCTTCAAGAAGAAATGATGATATCTTTCTTCCCTTTCATTTTTAAATAAAGAATACAACAATCTCATTCTACTTTGAATTTTTTTTATGGTTTCCCTACCAAAAAAGTTGCTCAACGGATACTACTCTGTTTTAAAAGTTGACAACTGTTATTGAGAAACATTTGGGAGTCAAGTATCATCAACCAGATTCTTTTGAATCAGCTTGCTTAGTTGTATTCAGCTCACCATCGAGCTCCAACATGCGAGTGAGAAGCTTACCATCTAAATGCTCCTGTTTAAATATACATGAAAACCAATAAACGAAACTCAGAAAAGAGAAGCTTATTACATGATCCTAGTCACAGGAAACATGAATAGAGCTGAAGAAGAGAAGTAGAGTGAGTTACCGAGAGACAGTCTCTATACTTTTTCCACGCAGCAACACACTCTTCTTTATCCCATTGCCCTTTTACAAACTTCTCCGAGTACCACCTCCAGAAATCAAGAAAAAAAGGATGCAATTTTTAGGGCTCTAGACAGATATAGTACACTAACCAAATGTTTTCATATAAAAGGAAGAATTAGAAAGGAAACAACAATGCCATCAAATCAAGAGTCCAATACATATCAAAAGTCCACAAGTCCCTGAAAATCCCCATTTGGCTCACCATTGTTAAACCCTCCCTTAAACCCAGCAACTGAAAAAAAGCAGTAGCTAAATCCCTTATTCAAGGAGAAACAAAACTCACTTATTAAAGCAATTGTGGTAAGCGTTTCGCAAATCGGCGCAGGGTGAAGTAGAGGAGGAGGAACGAGCAGAAGTTGAATCCTTTTTCTTCAACAAGCCCATAGTAGCAATCACTTATAATCTGTCAACTTAGCAACTCTGAAAATCCATCTATAATTCAAAAAAATTATATCAATCTTAAAGAAAAGAACAAAAAATGTAACAGTGACAATAAGAATCTAACACAAGCATCACAATGTAAATAGAAACAATCAAACATGTGTTTGAACATAACACAAAAATCATATGTTGTGTCTCTACGAAGATCAAACATGTGTTTATTTAAAGAGTGTAGATATACAGAAAAACTTATGTCAGCTCAAAAGAAGAATCCTTTATTCTTGGCAAGTGACAACAAAATCAAACATCAAACAGAGGATCAAAATTTTAAAACATAAAAGAGCAGCTCTAAATCTGTAATGGAGGAACATATTCAAGGACTGCATAAAGAGAAACATGATCAAACCAATCGAAGAAAAGAGACAAAAGATGGATAGAAATCTTAAAACACAGAAAGGATCAAATAGAGATACATCAGAATGAAACTCAAACAATACAAAGCTTCAATGTTTGAAGCTTTCTTTAAAGGATGAAAATTTTGAAATTTACCCTGTTTTGATCCAAACGGGAAGACTGAATTTTGACAAGACCAGTAAAAAAACTCTCCGAGGTATATCTCGTTGACTAAACCCGTAAACCTCAGATTCTCCGAGATTGCGAGCACTCCGTCTCTCGTTTAACTCTGGTCTAAGCTTCAGAGGAACTCAATTGAGAAAATGAAAACGACGTCGTTTGGTCATACAAAAGCCCTAGGCAAACTAAAGAGCAGCTCTAAAAAATGTTTAGAAACCTAAACCAAAATTAGGTTTACAATAATCATTTTCACAACTAAAGATAATAATAAATATAAGCTTTACATCAAAATTTAGAAATATATTTTTTCTAAATGTAATTAACGTCGCCTACGAACGAATCACTTGCGATGGTCACCATCATTCTCGCGTGGCGTAACATAAAACACTTGCTTGCAATTTTTATATTAGTCCCCTGCCTTTATATTATTCCTATATCTTCTACATATATATAAAGGATCCTAAGAGAAAAAAAAATCATCTGCAATCTCACATAGAGAGAGTTATAGAAAATGGATCAGTTCAAAGGTCAGCCTCGTCTACCCAAGTTCGCCGTCCCCAAGCGCTACGATCTCCACCTCAATCCCGATCTCATCGCCTGCACTTTCGCCGGAAACGTCTCCATCGACCTCGATATAGTCGCTGATACTCGTTTCATCGTTCTCAACGCCGCTGATCTCTCCGTCAACGATGCCTCCGTCTCCTTCACTCCTCGTTCATCCTCTAAGGTACTATTTACCCTTTCGATAATGTGATACGAAATTATAGTTTTGATGTTATGGTCGTTGAGCTATAATTTATTATTTGGTTACTGAAAAAAAACATTACATCTGAACTTTACAAAACTTCTTGTCGGAAATTGATTGTATGGAATCTTCAGATTTAGGAGGAAACTATTAGGTTGTTGTTTGAAAAGAACTTATGCATAATAGTTCCTTCTCCTGGCACTAAATTTCATTTACCGTACCATCCAGACTTTAGATTATAACTATAATTATATTGTTACTTGTTGTTACGCAGGCGGTTGCAGCTCCAAAAGTGGCCCTGTTTGAGGAGGATGAGATTATGGTGCTTGAGTTTACTGAGATTCTTCCCCATGGAGTAGGAGTTCTGGAGCTGGCGTTCAATGGAGTACTAAATGACAAAATGAAGGGATTCTACAGAAGGTAAACTTTTGCGATTCTATCTTTCTGCAAGTAGCAATTTTACATAGATAGGGATTTTGATTCTATAACTATTTTGTTTGGTTTCTTTGTGCAGTTCTTATGAACATAACGGTGAGAAGAAGAATATGGCAGTTACCCAGTTTGAACCAGCTGATGCTAGGAGGTGCTTTCCATGCTGGGATGAACCTGCTTGCAAGGTTTCCACTTGTTCTTTCTCTTTGTCTCTTCTTTTTATTAGCATGAGTTTATCAAAGTGGCGTTTTTTTTCTTCTTCTTCGTTTTGTTTATCCATGTTGACACATTGTGTAACAGGCTACCTTCAAGATTACATTAGAGGTGCCAGCTGATTTGGTGGCTCTCTCCAATATGCCTGTCGTAGAGGAGAAACTTAATGGGAGTCTGAAGACTGTCTCCTATCAAGAGTCGCCTATTATGTCTACATATTTGGTAGCAATTGTTGTTGGTTTGTTTGACTACGTTGAAGATCATACATCTGATGGTAAATTGATTTTATCCATTATTTTCTCCTGTCTAGTCAAATATAGAAGCTCTAAATCAAGTGTTATCTTTTGCTCAGGGGTTAAAGTCAGAGTATACTGTCAAGTGGGCAAAACCGACCAAGGGAAATTTGCATTGCATGTTGGTGCCAAGACATTGGATCTGTTCAAAGAGTAGGTCCCTTGACGACATTTGAAACTTTATGTGCATAATTCTGGACAACTTTTACTGGTTGTATTATAGCTTGTATCATACTCGTTGCATTACTCCAATCATTCTTGTAGGTACTTTGCTGTGCCATATCCCCTTCCCAAAATGGATATGATTGCAATACCAGATTTTGCTGCTGGAGCTATGGAGAATTATGGTTTAGTTACATACCGTGAAACAGCTCTTCTCTATGATGAGCAACATTCAGCAGCTTCTAACAAACAGAGGGTACTACAAACATGTCCTTTTAGTCTCTAGAAGAAATTGTATGTACTCTTCTGTTAAATTATCTTAAGCAGTTAAATTTATGTTGCTAGGTTGCTACTGTAGTTGCTCATGAACTGGCCCACCAGTGGTTTGGCAATCTTGTTACTATGGAGTGGTGGACTCATCTATGGCTGAATGAGGGTTTTGCTACTTGGGTACATTGCAAAAACTTAGGCCTTTGTATTAACAATGATTTTGAGTTTTGTTGTGAATGTGTTTTTACTCGTTATCTGTTTCAGGTCAGCTACTTGGCTACGGATAGTTTGTTCCCTGAATGGAAAATTTGGACCCAATTTTTAGATGAATCTACTGAAGGTCTAAGGCTAGATGGGCTTGAGGAGTCTCACCCGATAGAGGTAAACAAAATAAATATCTATGTTATTAAGTAGGACTCAATTCTGAAAAATGATGTCAATGTTTGCGTAATGAAAGCTATGCATCTTTTTTCCTTATACTATTCACTGTCAATCCCAGATTTACCCCATTGCCTATTTATCATAAGTCTGGAAATTTTCTCAGGTGGAGGTTAATCATGCTGCTGAAATTGACGAAATATTTGATGCAATAAGCTACAGGAAGGGTGCATCTGTAATCCGCATGCTACAAAGCTATCTTGGTGCTGAAGTTTTTCAGGTTCTGCTCATGCCCATTTTCCCTCTGTTACAAAAGAATTGCAGCTTTCATATTCTTATCTTATGCATGTAAAATATGGTGGTTACTATTTTCAATCTCCCTAATGTCTCCAAAGCTTCTTACCATACTTGTATGTCTTTGTTGAGCAGAAGTCTCTTGCTAAATACATTAAAAATCACGCTTACTCAAACGCGAAGACAGAAGACTTATGGGCTGCTTTGGAAGGGGGATCAGGAGAACCTGTGAACAAGCTTATGAGTTCTTGGACAAAACAAAAAGGATATCCTGTTGTCTCGGCCAAAATTAAAGATGGAAAGTTGGAACTTGAGCAGGTTCTTCGTCTAATTTCCCTTGCTGGATGTCCTAATTTGAAAATTTCTTGTGCATGATTGACTAACTAAAATTTATTTTAAAATTGCAGTCTCGTTTCTTGTCGAGCGGTTCGCCTGGGGAAGGACAGTGGATTGTGCCAGTAACCTTGTGCTGTGGTTCATATGACATGCGCAAAAACTTCTTGTTAGAGTCCAAATCTGGAGCATATGATCTAAAGGAATTATTGGGCTGCTCCATTGCCGATGGTAGCGGCAAAAACAATGCGACATGTTCTTGGATAAAAATCAATGTCGATCAGGCTGGATTCTATAGGGTGAAATATGATGACAGCCTTGCAGCTGGACTCAGAAGTGCAACAGAGAGCAAAAGCTTGACTTCTATCGATAGATATGGTAATTTAACCTTGCAAAATTTTGTTTTCTGGTTGACATAATGGAATTTCTTTGGAGATGAATATCCTATTTTTTCTTCCACAGGTATTTTGGATGACTCTTTTGCACTTTCTATGGCTCGTCAGCAATCACTGGCCTCTTTGCTCACTTTGATCAGTGCTTACAAGGAGGAACTTGACTATACCGTGCTGTCAAACCTTATTGCTGTAAGGATCTACCTTTTTTTTCTTTAGTTTTCCCTGGTTCATAATTATGCTTTTGCTTCTGGCTCTTACTCTTCCTCCATACCAGATAAGCTACAAAGTTGTGAAGATTGGAGCAGATGCAAATCAAGAACTGATGTCTGGGATTAAACATTTCTTCATTGGGGTTTTCCAATCTGCTGCTGGGTAAGCTGTTTTACCCATCTACAGAATTTAGACTTATCAATATTCTCTTTACCAAAAAAAAATAAACCAATGTCGTTACAATGTTCATTGTTCTTGCAGGAAACTAGGTTGGGACCCTAAACAAGGTGAGAGCCATCTAGATGCAATGCTGAGAGGAGAAGTCTTAACTGCACTTGCTGTGTTTGGGCATGATGAGACACTAAAGGAAGCAGTTCGGAGATTTGATGCATTCTTGGCTGATAGGAACACTTCGCTTCTGCCTCCTGACATTAGAAGGGTTTGTTTCTTATCATAGAACCTCAATTACGCTTTGAAATTGGAATGGTGAACCTTTTAATTAACTTCTGTTTGGGTTTTTGTTTACAGGCTGCTTATGTCGCTGTAATGCAGAGAGCTAACAAGTCGGACAAATCTGGTTATGAGTCTCTTCTGAGAGTTTATAGGGAAACAGACCTTAGCCAAGAGAAAACACGAATCTTAGGTAACTTGACTGAACACTTTGGTCCCATCAGAGAATAAATAACTAGAAAAATTGTCGCTCAACAACTAATGTTTCCTCTGTGGTTTTGCAGGTTCTTTAGCATCTTGCCCAGACCCCGTTATAGTTGAAGGTGTTCTCAACTTCGTATTGTCCGATGAGGTATATATGGATCTTTTGCTTTCAACTCTAGAAAATATTTGAATAATCATATAATTAGGCTTGAAATAATTGATATGATATGATGGGGTTCTTATTCCTCCAGGTCCGTAATCAAGATGCACTTTATGGACTTTCCGGTATAAGTTGGGAAGGACGTGAAGTAGCTTGGAAATGGCTACAAGAGAAGTGGGAGTATATAGGAAACACGTGGGGTTCCGGATTTCTCATAACACGTTTCATAAGTGCAGTTGTATCGCCGGTTTGTTCCTCATCCCCTTAATGCATACAATAAAACAGATGTTTATCTGTCGCTGGCTTTGATTGATATCTCTTATGTTGGTTGTCTCAGTTTGCGTCGTTTGAGAAAGCCAAAGAAGTGGAGGAGTTTTTTGCAACAAGATCGAAGCCATCGATGGCAAGAACCTTGAAGCAGAGCATTGAAAGGGTTCATATTAACGCCAATTGGGTGGAGAGTATCAGGAAGGAAGATAATCTCACACAGCTCGTTGCTCAGCTCTCTTCAAACTAAAAGCTTTAACTCTGCTCATCTCCAGAATTAACTAAATCATATGTGTCTCTGATACTCATGTTAGTTCTATATGCAAACATTTGTTGTTTCTTCTTCTCGACATCGAATTTTAAAAGCACTTTTCAAACTTTGGATTTGCCATCAATAAAGTTTGCTTTCGAGGTTCGTACCGACTAGAGCGGTTAACTTTGGATATTTCCACTCTTGGATCAATAAAATTTAACTGCGGTTAAAAGTTGAAACTCCGTTCATGATAGTAAAGTACATGCGTGACAATACAAAGTTACAAACATTTAATCTAATTTTAAACTGAAAATAATGATTAATTTAAAAATAATATGCATTCTACAGAATAGGAAACCTTTTGGCGTCTGATTGTGTGTTTTTTCGTCTTCTTACATTCACTAACTACGTTTGTATTGTGTTCATTTGAAGGAACTTGGTTTTAAATGCAATATCTTAATAGTAACAAAGAAAAAACTTAAAATTGTGTCTTCGTTAAAACAACAGAACGCAATATTTTGGGGAACAAATTAATATTTTTTTTAAAGATCTCAAGTCTCAACCATATCAATCAAGAATATAAAGAAACGAGGCTTAGAGGAAATATTGGATGTCTTGATGTAAGAAAATGAAATTGAAGGAAGAAATATCAAGAACACTACAGCGCAAACCTAAAACACAAACAAAGTTCATTTTCTTGTTTTGTGTCTCACATAGGAAGACCATTGTAAAGAAGAAAGTGTCCAATACGAAAAGCAGTTCGGGCATTTGAGACTGCAAGCTTGATTAATTCCTCAGTGAGATCAAAGTTGGCATCACAGACATCAGAGATTCACTGAGTTGGTGGCACATACATAGTGCTAACCACATCATTCACAGAAGAATTCGATGAACTGCGCCACACAGTGGGACGGGCCTCAAGGGTGGTCTTGCACACAAATCCGTACTCCTTCCAGAGCCTAGACATTGCATCTTTTATTCCAAAACCCACAAAGGTAAAACCTGGTAAGTTGAGGAAGTTGTAGAGAGATTCTGGTATTGTATCGAATGAAGTAAGCCTGACTATGAGGCACAGGCTTCTATCACAGAGTTGAAGGACTGCGACTGAGGTTTTTCTTGGTGCTGTTCGAGTTGATATCGTGTCCAGACCGATCAACCTTTTAAGGTTACTGGAGTTTGACATCAGGGCTTGTATGCCTTCATCCACCTGTTTTTGGTCTATAGCTATTGTTGTTTTGAAGCTACCTCTGCGCACATTGATAGACATTTCTGATTCAGAATATGAAAAGATTTGGTGAAGTTGAAAATGTAGCGAATGTGTAGTTTTGCATGCACGTATTTAAACACCAACAGAGGCTAAACGTTCTGTAGTCCGTGGGAAGTCCAAAAGCCATATTTCGGAAAATGAACAAAGTTTATTATTTTTGGGAATGTACTACGAAAATGGAAGAAATTTATCAGATTAATTGTAATCAGTGAACTTCGAAACTATGCAATGAATGAAAGTTCGGAAAGAGGACTAATTTGTCAAAAAAAAAAAAACTCTATTACTCATCCAAAGAGCTACGCAGAGTGCAGTATATGGATCAAAAGCTCAGAAGTGAAGTCCGTATACAGATGTATACTTTTCTATGAAACCATTTATCTGCACAATATCATCTCTAATGTAGAACTAGAAGTCTATATAACTAAATTGGATTTTACTCTTTAACAACAACCTTTAATTTGAACCTTTAACAATCAAATATGTATAATTCAGTATACTCTGTGTTCCTTTACCATTGTCTACCCCAAACCCAAAGTTTACCATTGTTTACCTTTACCATTACCAACAAAGAGAAACATAACTTGAATACACCATCAAACTCCTGTAACCAAGTTTGGTTAGAAATTGACTCCCAAGAAAACTCAAATTATACACTAAGTCCTCACTCCTCGGTGGGTCTTCAAATTTAGAAATAAAAGTTGATACACACACGGAAAAATAAAAAAGAAGAAAAAGAGAAAATGTTGCAGTAAAACTGCCACAAGAGAAGGCAACATTACTACAGCCAACCTGGGCAGCTTTTATATAACACAAAGACTTACTCAAATCCTCTAATCTCTTTTTCCCCTTCGCTTTCTTCTTCTTCTAATACACAGAATAATCAGGAAAGGTTAAGAATGTTAATCTCCCGCCTTTCTAGTCTTCACTCTCTTTTTTACCCACACCATTTTTATCTTCTTTTTAACTTCTGGGCTTCCTGTACAGTTATTTTTTTATCGGAAGCTTAAGATCCCAAACTGAGGAAGACAGTATATCTTGCATCTTCTTCCTTTTTTCCTTTATTACTTCTTTGGCTATTTCAAATTATCATCGGATCATCCATCGATGATATCATCTGTGCCTCTGCTGTTTCTCCACTTATCCGCTCCACAGGCATCGCCTCAGCTGCAGACATATGTTATAACTTTTCAATTTTTTTTAAAAGGAGTGATATTTTTGGGTGTTTACATAGGGCTATATATACATGTATGAACATAAATGTATATATTTATGAGATCATAGTAAAGCCGTATCTGTGGAAGAGGCTTTCGGATCTGAACATGTAAAAAGGAAAAGGAAAACGAAAACGAAAAAGACAAGTGGTTTTGAAAATGTTGAAACAAAACTTACTTGCTGATCGATCTAGAGACATAGTTCTTGCCATCTCTACAGAGTTGGAAAAGAAAGGAGTCAGATTCTTCCTAGTGGCTTGATCAACAATGAACTCTTGCATCTCATTTACTTCAAAACATATTATTAGACACTGCTAATTGACTAGGAAATAGCACGAGTCAAGGTTCGAGGTTGAAGATTTAATAATAGTAGGGTCATGTGCATGTACCAAGTGACTGACGCAATCCTTTTACAGCGTCAAAGTTTTTGTATGTGTAGCCAACAAAACTTAAATCCTTTGGAGCAAGAAGCATCTGCACAAAATGAAAAACAGATGTGTCATTCAAAAGTTAGACATCTAAAGAAAAGTAGGTTTATTTCAGACAATAATATTCATCGAGCAACAGCATTTGATGATGCTTAGCATTTGATGATGCTTTCTTATATCTATTACTTCAGAAGCAATATTACTACAGTTTGAAGTATTCACATATCTTTGCAAATAAACCCGCTGGATAATGTATACACTAATAATAATCACAAACCTTCCTGGAGGGGCCTGATCTAGTTCTTTCAGGTGCAGGAGAATTCACCTGAGATGATATCAAGAAGTTCAGTAAGCTTCATATGTGGTACAAAAAAAATACTCACAATTCACTTGAATTATAGTTCTGTTGTCAATTAAGATCCTAAATCGATCCAAGACTGGTTGATCTTTATGACTTCATCAGTACAAACTTTCTGCAAAGTATTGACGAACAAATTCCTAGGTAACAGATCGATTCACATATTATGAATGTGTTTTAAGGTAATCAATCCCTTAAATATATTATCCTAATAACCATCACTATTTCCATGAGTGGCATATTATAAACTAGTAGATATTATCTGAGGGATAACTAGTACAATTCACATCATTAAACTAAATTTAGGAAAATCTATTTGATGTAGAGCCTTAATACTGGTATGACTTATGATAGCTCTTAAAATAATATGAGGGAAGTCTATTTTTGCAGAAAATATTTCAAATAGTGCAAGATAAATAAGAAGAGAGAATTTACGGTATACTTCATCAAACTTCATAAAATTTTGGGTATCTAGCTCGTCATTCACTTCTGGTTTGTAAGCAGCCTCCATTTCATAGAGCTTTTCCCACACAACATCCTTGAACCAAGGATGATCCTAATGCAAATTTATGGTGCAAGTTAATAAAGAAAAATGACAAAGCATATCACAAGTACTACTAAATCTTCTCATTGAACATCCTTACCTTGATTTGCTGGGCTCCTCCTCCAGTGCCAAGCCTCTGGTCAGCATTGCACAGCAACCTGCAGATAAGATCTTTTGCCTCGGATGACAACTTCGCATCCTCTGGAAATTTCAAAACAGTTCTCCAACGTATGATCTAACAGAAGGAATTAAGGCACCATGAACATGTCACTGAATCTTATAAACAAATCTTTAGTTTTTTACCCACAAATCAACGAAGTTATCAAATATATTTATGAAAAGATTGAGCATGAGATTACATTTTGCTTACTTGGACACACCTAAACTGGCAAAACTGTGGCTTTTCATATATAACTTGACACCCTTATAACCCAAAATTTGCTCATACAGTTGAACACTTTCATTCATTCATCACACAGATCAAAAATACCTAATTTTTTTATTCACTTAAATAAGACACCAGTCAAATTCTTTAAGCTCAACTGTTTGAAAGTTTACACAGAGCAAACTCAGTGGGATAGTAAACATAACAGCTAGCTTTAATACCTTTTGGCAAGTCGATATAGGGTCATCTGCATAAAAAGGAGGATACCCAACCAGCATTTCGTACATAATTGCACCTAATGACCACCTAAGAGACAAGAACAAGATTCCAAGAGTAAATAAACACCAGCTCAGGAGCTTAAAAATTGCGGAATGAAGACAAAGAATTTTGTCAACATTAAGAAATGGTTGCTAGCACATAAAATATTAAACAGTTAAAGCACTATCAAAAGAGGAATATACCATTGGTGATAGTTAATTCTGAAAATGACAAGTTTCAAACAGAACAACTTACCAATCACATTCCATGCCATATCCTTTCTTCATCAAAACTTCAGGAGCAATATAATCGGGTGTTCCCACAGTTGAAAATGCCTTTCAAAAAGTAGCCAAACAGAGAACCCTAGCATCAGTTGTTGCTAACTTCCCATACAAATTAATAAACACGTAGAGATGATGCAAGTTTGAAAAGTGTTCTCGATCAATATGAAGAATGTCATGCTTACTTTTCCCTATTCCCCATTTCGATATGTCTATCTACATGCTCAGGTCACATTTGGTATATACAGAAATCAGAGAAATAGAGATAAGACTACAAAAGAAGGGGAGAGCAGAATTTTGTACTCCAACAAAAGAACAACATACCAGCATTCTGCGATTCATCTGCCAGTGCTGAAGTTGTTCCTGGGGACTGTGCCAGCTTCTCTTGTTATCAGTGTCGGGAAAACATCCATCAACATCCATAGGTTCTGTAATACTTTCATCATCGGTGGCCCTATTTTCCTGAATTGAAGGTAAAGTTCTACAATCCAGAGGCGTACAGAGCCCAAAATCCGAGAGTTTCATGTGCCCATCTTTGTCCAAAAGAAGGTTGTCAGGTTTGATATCCCTACAAAAGTAAAAAGACAGGAGATCAATCAAAATGTACATAAATATCAGGATTAAAACCGGAAACATGCAAGTTAGGTAATTTTCAAAAGTCACCTATGAATATAGTTGCATCTGTGTATGGACTCAATGGCCAGGATACTTTGAGCAATATAAAATCTGGCAACATCTTCCCGTAATGTATCCTCCCTCATGAGCAGGGTCATCATATCACCACCAGGGAGGTATTCCATAATCAGATATAGATACTCAGCGTCCTGAAATGAATAGTAGAGTTTAACTATATAATGGCTGGCAACCTCAGCCAGCAGGTTTCTCTCTGCTCTGACATGTTCCACCTACAAAATGTAAATTAATTAAGTCAGATACTAGATAGAGAAAAAGACAGGTAGGTAAACTCAGAGAAAGCCATAAACAAATAGTCAGTTTTGACTGCAAAAGAGAGAGTAAAGTGTAAACGGTATGCTTATTATTTGATATGTGGACATATGCCTACATCTTAAAATCAAACCATAAATTCGAGGTTCGGATTGAAGTAATGGAAACTTGAAACAAGGGTCTGGACAAGAGTAGCGAAGAGAGAGGCACATAATTTCAATTGTTTACGTATTTTACCTGTCCTCTCCTGACCATTTCAGATTTCTTTAACTTCTTCATGGCATAAATATTTCCAGACTTTTTCTCCCGACATATGCGAACCTGTTATTTAGATTAAGTCAAGTTGTTTATGCTCAAGCTGTCAAGCTGCAAGAGTCTGTAAGATAATAAAAAAAGGTAGAGGCAGTATTGTGATGTACAAACCTCACCAAAAGCACCTCTTCCGATGATTGTCAAAAGCTCAAAGTTATCAACACTTATCTTATTCCTTTTGAGCCTCATAAACTCAGTCTCTTTTCTCTCCAGATCTTTAATCATGTTGATTTGCTCCTCTTTTGGCACTCCAGAAGAAGCTAACTTTCTTTCTAAGATCCACCGTCTATAAGAAATCAAACAATGTTGGTTACACAAAACACACAGCTTTAATAGTGAAGAAATTCAAATACACAACTGAGCCGGAGTTATTCTCTTTCGTAGCCACAAATGGCTAAAACGTTAGCAGTAATCAACATGTTAATCATCAAAGAGAAACTAAACCATTCGCAGTAATCATTTAAGAGTGAATCAAGCTCAAACAACTAATTCTGCCCTAAACAATGTCTCGAAATCAAAACAAATTCCAAATCTCAAATCTAACATAGTGAAAGAAAGAAGAAGAAAAGAGAAACGATAAGTACCTCTCTTTCCTGTCCTGAATGTTTTTAGTCTGAGCTCTATAGTGATTCTCGATGTACTGCTTCGCTGCCGCTACTTTCTCCATGGTCAAGCTCGATCCCAGAATCTCATCTTTCGTATGGGTCTCTTCCTTCTGTATATCCTCCATCTCCTCTCTTTCTACAGTCTTCGTCTTCTTCTTCTTCTTCGTTTTTGTATTATAAATAGGTCTCTCGACTACGGATAAAAGCACCTCTCGCTCTCTTTCTCACTCTTTCTCGCTCTGGAAATGCTTAAAGAGAGAGATGATGAAGGGGAAGATTCGATTTTACTATTTTACCCTCACGAGACGAACCTGTAAGTGACACGCGTCGATCATGTAAGCGATATGGCACTCTGTATATATGGGAAATATATTCATTCAAACGAAGGTTGGTCCTCAGAAGATTTGTTTTCCTAATATTTGTTGATAAGCAGATAAAGTTGTAACGATTATTGTTGTCAGGTAGGGATGCGCGTGGTTATAATTCTCAGATATGTTTGGTTAAAGAGAGTGTGTGTGTCGCTGACAGGGGTATAATTGGAATATGAGGTTTGTCTTAATAGTTTATTATACAACGAAGCTGAAGATTTTAGCTTCGTGATTGGATCGTGCTTTTCACACGCGCATAGGATTCGATGGGTTTGTGACTAATTTTATTTTATTTAATATATATATAGTATTTTCTACCATTCTGATTTTATGAATTATGATACATTATTCAAACTAACTACCATTATGTTAAAGATTTGTGGACTCATTAATCTTCGTGGTATTTATATTTGCATTTTTTGATAGAAATTAAATGGTAGTCCAAGGTAGGAAATTCAAAGGTTGAACTGTTCATATTCAATACTTTATGTTTCTGTAATACTGTATCACAGATGACAGATTCAATACTCATTTGTGATAATTCATTTACTAAATATTATACTTTATTCTCTGAATTAAATTAGACCTTAATATTTGAGGGGCTTTCTATGTGAAAAAATATATATGTGGATCTCAGAGGGGCTATATAAATATGATTTTATGCAGTTTTCGTAAAAAGTATAATTTTACATAGATATACGATGCTAAAATTCAATTCAATCTAGTTTATACCATTGGTCGACTTATTAAAAAATTAGTTTCATATACCACTCAAGAAATCATATAACAATCAATTTCAATCTTATATCAAACAAAAAAAAAACAATCAATTTCAACTGTTATCGGTTTGACCTAAAAAACCATTGTTGAAGCTATTGGCATTTCGAGACATTTATTAGGAATATAAATTAGGTAGAGACGATTGTTTATGTTTTTCTGTTTTGGGTATATGAATGAGAATGAGAGGAGAAAGCTATGTTATTAAAGAAAAATAAAGGAAGAAATGTAATATTCTTTTTACTTTACAAGTCAAGAGAAAGAAAGGTGATGGTCTAGCTGTAAGAGGGAGCAAATCGTCAGAATGCTGCGTTGTAATCATAATTAGAGACAATGAAATTCACAAAAAGTAAAAAGTTTTTGTCCATTTTTCCATGACTTACACGTGGCATCACGTCAATGGCCCATTTTTTTAATTTTATTTTTCCAAACTCAAATGTTTTGGAATTTAGTTCATCAAAATTCAGGGTCGATCAAAGGAGATAAAAAGGGCAAGTGAGGTTTTGTACTTTTGTTGCGGAATTGAATGTTACACATGGGAGTGCAGAAGATTCACTATTCATACATATGTACACATGTGTGTAAAGTATAAACAACTAACATTATTATTTGCAGGAATAACTCTTTGGTTCATTCTCTTGAAAGCAATAAACAACCATGAAACATTAAGGGAAAAAAAAGGAACCAAGACTCATATTAAGATACTTTGAAAATTGTATAACATCAAAATCAATAGAAACAAAATACAAAATGTGCCGGAAAGAAAAAAGAAAGAAAGAGAGAGTTGAGAAACAAATGCTTTGGTGTGTTTCTTGTTGTTTGTCTGGTACGTGACAATAGAGGAAATGACAGCTAAACAAATTTCTTTTATTAGTAGTATATTAGCAAAACGCCATTGTCGACACCAGCCGTGAAGTATGAAACATCACTTTTAATATCAAAACATGCCATCCTTCCTAATGTCTATGACATTTTTTAATTATAAAAAAATGGGGAATTGAATCTGACTACATATCTACGTAAATCTTAATGTCTAATCACATTCATTTGATCGATTCCTTCCATTGTAGTCACATTGCAAGGTGTTTTTTTTTCTATGGTAGTTAAAGACAACTCTCATAAACAAGTTAGAAAACTTTTTGAAACTAAAAACCTAAAGATTTTTGTTAAGTCTATATACTTCCAACTCAAAACTAATTGGCATTGAGTGAATTGGCTCATATTATTTATATACTAGTATTAATCTCTTTATATAACTGATATAGTATATTAACACGTTCCCTCGAGATGATGGCTCTTATCAGTTCATCTCGAACCGAATCCCACTTTATGACTGATAATAAACCCTTCTTGTGTCACCCTACTTGGGTCAACAAACGAGGCTCTGATACCATGTTAAGTTTTATGGGCTTCCAATTCAAAACTAATTGGCAATAAGTGGATTGACTCATATCCTTTATCTACTAGTGTTAATCCCTTTATATAAGAGATATTAACAGATTTCATATTTTTTTAATGATACGTTTGTCATCATCATCACCAACATCATCATCATCATCATCACCAAAAATGGGACATTTTTGGGGGAAAATGACGGAACCGTTTTTGGCGGAAAAATAACGGAACCATTTTGGCGGAAAAATGACGGAACCATTTTGGCGGGAAAATGACGTAACCGTTTTTGGCGGAAAAATGACGTACCCATTTTTGGCGGGAAAAAGACGGAACCGTTTTTTGCGGGAAAATTGCATATATGCATTTTAGCAAGAAAATTGTATTTCATATTTTGGCGGGAAAATTGTATATTCACATTTTGGCGGAAAAATTGAAAGAGTGTGAGAATTGGTTAAATTGGTTTTTAAAATTGATGGTTAAATGGGTTAACCATCAACCCATTTGACCCAACTCATTTGACTCATCAATCCATTTAACCATTAATCCATTTGACCCATGAACCTATTAAGGTCAAAATTTTCAACCCATTAAAACTAATGGGTTAGGTTGGATTGGGTCATACTCATGACCCATGACCCACGACCCACGACCCGGCCCATTTTGACACTCTTACCAAAAGCTAAGGAATTTGTAGAGCCTTATTTCCTACGGATTTGTAAGGAATATAACAGTAGGTGGACCCTTAAATCTTGTAAACTTGTATTATGAGCTTAGCATGAAGTAGTAAATATTGTATACACTAACAAAGTTCTATGTAATATGAACTGTTAATTTCTTGATTCAAAATTGAAAATGTTTTATAGGGAAGAAGGTTACATGATTGTATAAGAAGCTTGAACATATACAAAAACGCTCTTTGTTTCAATCAATTTATTTAAAAGTCAACTCCGTTTTTTGATAACACCCAAATTGGCTATAAAACCTATATTACAAACCGGATGCAATAGAACAACCAAATGCATTCTGTAGTTTTCCACTTATAGAAGATAAAATAAAATGAATGAATGATATGTATGTAACTTCTGTTAAAATAAAAAGCTCATCATGATGCCTAGAATTAAAACATTGAAGCGACCTTGCAAAAATCGTACCATTGACATATCTAAATCAAATCCATCATCCAAGTTGAAAATATAGGAAACATAACCATTTCGTCACGATGACCAAGTACGTAACATTATCACAGATGTCCGGAGGTTCTCCATTTTTTTCCCCGGTCACCAAACCTTCTGTGTTAGAGGCAGAGTTTCATTAAGGCCCAATGGCCCAATATAGAAAGCACCCAAAAGCCCAAAAGCTCAAAACCTCAGGGTTATATACAGTAAAGCCTCTATAAATTAATAATGTTGGAACTATGATATTTTATTAATTAATAGTGATATTAATTTATCTATAAATTAATATTTATTAATTTATAGAGATTTTTTTTGTCAAAAATTAAAAATAAATAAATTAAAAATTTTTGATCTAAATAAAATTAATGTATTGGATATTATAAATTTTAATATTTTTGGACTTGAAAGTTTAAAATTTAAAAGAAAATTAAATTATTTTGATAATAAATAACAAAGATTATAGATGAATTCACTTATATAAACAATTAACATAAATTTTAAATTTATGATTAGTAACCTTAATTATTATATTTAAACAGTCTATACAACTATTGAAATAAAAATTATGCATATTTATAATTAAAAAAATTATAGAAAAGTTTGTTTTATTTTATAAAAAAATTATTTACATTATAACAATAAGATAGTTTAAAATACAACATAATATTTTCTAATATAAGAAAAGTTGTTTATGAGTTCTAACATAAATTCATAAAAACAAAATTATATTGTCTTTATATGTATATGAAAATTTACATGATTATTAATTTATGTTATTATTGGGAACATATATATACATATAGATTCTAAAAAAATTATTATCTTATTATTTTATTAAATTTTGTTCATTTTTACACCGGCCCGACTTGGGACCAGAAAATTTTATTAATTTATAGTGTTTATTAATTTATCGAGTATTAATTTATAGAGGTTCTACTGTAACAACACGAATAAATTTTGACCTACTTTCTTGTGATGCAATCTTTTTTTTTTAAGGATTTACTCCAGTTGTGATTCTCGAGATGTGTTCAATTTTGGAATTCTAAACATTCTTGGTCGTCGTCAAATTGAATACGTTAACGTTAAGAGCACCTCTAAGAGCAAGTTTCTAAACTTAAGTATCTAAAAAATATTATATTAATATTTTTAATTTAATTTAATTAAATAAAAAAAATAAAAATAAAAAAAATTTGAACCAATCAACAACTAACAATTATAAAATGAGGTTTTTGTTTTAGAACTCATTGGTTCTTAAATTTCTGAAATAAGAACCCTCATTTCTCTCTATCTCATTCTTTATTCAAATTTTATTATTATTTTAATAGAATTTCTAAACTAAGAATATCCAAGGGTAAGTTTCTAAACTTGAGTATCTAAAAAATATTGTATTAATATTTTTAATTTAAATTAAATAAATAATAAAATTTAAAATAAAATAAAATTTGAATCAATCAACAACTAAGAATTATTAAATGAGATTCTTATTTTAGAACTGATAGGTTCTTAAATTTCTTAAATAAGAACTTCTTTCTCTTTCTATTTCATACTTTACCTTGGAGTTGCTCTAAGAGTCGTCAGTAGACTTTAATACGAAATACTAGGAGACGCATGAAAATCACGCGGCACCCTTACAGCTTCAACACGTGTCCCCCTTTCATGCGTAGAGTACCTTTATTTTCTTTTGTTTATTATTCTTTCGTCAATAGAAGTATATTCATTCAAGATTCTGTTACGCATTACAGTCAACACTCAATATATTGGCGGGTCATAAACAAATGGTTCTTTGCCAGTAGGTTTTCTAAAGTAGTCAATTCGACGTTCTTTAAGACTACTATGGTACTGGTTTGGGATTTATCGATTTAATTATTTTCCATGTTTATAACCAAAAGGTAGGAAATATAATTAATTATTAATTGTGGAGAAACCAAGTTGGGAAGGAGATTACCAGCGACTCCGTTGGTTTGTGAACCAAACTAGGAGACGGTTTAGAAGGACCCTCGCCCCTTCGTGTTTTTATTTTAAGAATGCTCACACTATTTTCACTGAATTTTATTTTCATATCATGAAGGAAATCGTCTATTTCTTTCATAATATATATTTAGACTTCTATTTACCTGAGAATTAGGATAATATATCTTGCATATTAATATATTATAGAATCTAAATCATTTATTTAGCAATCAGTGCTCGAATGTGGATTTTTTTTCTTATAAAGTTCGAATGAGGATTTGGTAAAATGACTGCATTTTAATAAAAACAAGGAACTTAAATACTATGTTTACGTCAGATGATACACAACTATTTCAACTTTCTTTAATATTACGATCGTATTTGTTTGGCATGCAGTGATTATTTTAATATTTTAAACCAAAAGTAGAATGGAGGATTAAATTATTATATATATAAATTGATAACAAGTAACCTAGTTGCTCACTGAGGAGAAGCCAGGAAATGAGATTACCGTGGACGACTCCGTTGGTTTGTGAAAAGTTGTAAACAAACAAAGAGACAGGTTTAGAGAACGGTCTTGTCGTATACCATCATAAATTGTTTTTAAAACTAATTTAGTGATAATTAATCGCTTAATGATATAATTATTTTAAGATTTTCAGAAGTTTTGAATGTTAATCTTCTAATTATTCTAACCCTAAAGGCAAGATAATAATCTATTTAGCAAATTCAAAGTACATAAATATGTTTCCCTTAGAACAACAATATATTTTGACTTAATCTGAAAAAAATGAAATCAAGCATCTTCTAGCAAAACAAATATTTATTTGAATAAAATTTGTTTATTGTTCGTTTGAATAAATATTTAAAATATATAGTAACAAAATTAATAAAAGTGATATTGCAGTCAAATTTATGTAAAATTACATTCTGAAAATGATATGTTGATGTCTAGTTTTTTTTTTTTTTAATTTATTTATGATAAAATGTTGATGACGGTTTATGAAATAGCACCACCAATAAGGCAATAAGAAACAAAAAAAACAGTGTAAACTATTTCACTTGAAACAATATGTATTATGAACTTAATCTTAACAATATAAATTCTTGAAAGTTGCACAAAGATATGGGTGTGTTGGTCCATTATAGAATATAGATCCACGTTTATCTTTTGTGTGATTAATATGACCAAAAAGTGATTAAGCGAATAAAAAATTGCAGACATTTCTTAATTATTACTTAACTTTATAAATAGTATGAATGTATGATTATACTATAAGAAGCAAATCCCAGAACCAGCTGCCCGACCAATTGACCATCACCCTCAACGAGGCGAATGTGCGGTGTGCGGTGTGCGGTGTGCGGGGTGCTGACTGCTGACCAAATGCGGATCGCATCACGTCTCTTGCGTTGACTCGTTGACGCTTTTGACACATGGAAACAGTATAATATATTGGTGCACATTACAATTACTTTTTTTTTTTTTTAAGTAAAGGTGAATCTGTAGAAATAATTAAATCAACAAAAAAAATTCACTCAAAGATGGTATTCCTCTTTATGGGGCTTAGGACTCTCTTTCTCCTTTAGAGGGTTCATTTCTAGGAATGGAGCTAAAGTTTTCGGAGATATTTCCTTTTTCCTCCAAATTTAGAATATTTTAGACAAATTCTTTCTTTGCTTGGGAGAAATGTAATAAATTTTCTTTGAAGATTTAACCTAGAGTGAATAAACAAAGACAATGTTAGACAAGAGTTAGACAAAGCTTTGCAGGAGATGTCCGTTGAAGAAGACAAATCGATCAAGTTAAGGACCATCCCGAGAGCATGTGCTCGAAAAAAGAACATGTGCAATATCATGGGGAGACTTTTGAACCCGGAAAATCAGAAGATGTCAAGTTTGATCCATGACATGCCACGGCTATGGAAGATCAACAACAGGTATAGGGGCTTTGCCTTGTCCCAAGATCGTTTCCAGTTTGTTTTTGACTCAAAGACAAATCTGGCAACGGTATTAGAGGCGGGAGCATAGACGTATGATGATTGGAGCATGACTTTGGAGAGGTATGATGAGAAACCTCCTAAAGATTATTTACAGATTTTACCGATTTGGATACGCTTGCGGAACGTACTGGTGGAGTGCTATGATGTGGCAGCGATTGAAGATATCGCAGACTATATTGGACAAGTGGTTGAAGTTGCTTTTGATCCACTCAAACCCTAGAGTAAGGGGTACATTCGTGTTCGTGTGCTGTTTGATGTCTCTAAACCATTGAGGAACACTAAGGAGTTTGAGCTACGATCTGGAGGGATGGTGAAAATAAGCTTTGAATATGAGAAGATACGGAAACGGTGCTTCCAATGTCAGAGATTAACACATGATAAGTCCATGTGCCCTTTTAATCCTATTAACCGACAACTTGTTGCTACTGGAGTTTTGAAACGTGTGCCTGAAATTCGAGCTCCCAAGATAAGTAAGGATGATCCATTGTTTGGAGTGATCACAGACAATAACGTTGGTTTAGATGCTGTTACTGGTAGACCTAAAATTGCCAAAGACGTCTTAGATGAGATGAGGAACTATTTGAGGGGTGGTGAACCTCATGAGAAGCAAGTAAGAATTGAAAAAGTTAGGAAGTCGGTGTGGGAGCTAGCTGATGATCCGCAGGGGCAAAAAACTTTCTTACGGCTAAAACCACGTATAGTGGTTACAGATCACACTAACAAAGGGAAAGGCTTTGTGTTTGGGTATACAGAAAAAGAAGATGCGGCGGCAGTTGGCGATAAGATGATGGTTGATGCTATTGAGGTTGGCTCGAAGTTTCGAAGAGGTTCTGGTTCTAGTGACTTGAAGGCAGTATCGAATGTTTTAAATTCAAATGGGAACCCTACAGTTTTTAATGCAGGTGCTAGCTCTTCCGGGGTCAAACTAGCGGTACTGAAATATCGTCGGAGACCAAGTACACGGAAATGGCAGGCACAAAATGCAAAAGCAACTATGATGGTTTGTCAAGAGAAAAATACGGCTATAAGGGCAGAGGAGACAACTCCAAAGAGGAAAGTTCGCGAAAAAGGTGAAGGTGAAGTGGTGGAGATAGTTTCAAAGGTCGCAAAGCGATGTAACTTAGAGGTGGTTCCATATGAGGAACCGCCGAAGCAAGTATGAGTCTTATAAGCTGGAATTGACAAGGATTGGGGACCTATTTGATAATTCAAATACTTTGGGAAATGTGTCGTGATTATTTTTCAGATTTTATGTTTCTCATGGAGACTAAAAACTTCAAAAATCATGTGTTGGGTATGAAGAGGTCGTTGGGATATGAAAAAAGCCATGTTGTAGATCCAGAGAGTATGAGTGGAGGGTTAGCATTATTTTGGAAAGCATCATATAATGTGGATGTGTTTTTTTTTAGACAAACGGATAATTGATGTAAAAGTTAGTTTGAGATCTTTGGAGTTTTTTATATTTTTTGTATATGGTAGTTGATATTGGTAGTTTTTGTAATGATGCTTGGCTAGTAATTGGAGATCTTAATGAAATGGTTGATAGCTCAGAGAAGTTAGGGGGTCCAAGGCGTGAAGAAGCATCTTTCTACCCCTTTCGTACCATGATTTCGGATTGTGGTTTACGGGAGGTTCCTAGTTCTGGAAATAAGTTTTCATGGGTAAATGAAAGGAACAAAATGAGGATACAGTGTCGGCTAGATCGTGCTTTGGGTAATACGGATTGGTTCCAGCTTTTGCCCAGAGTCCATGCAGAGTATATAGAGAGAATTGGATCTGACCATAGATCCATTTTGCTTTGTTTTGCAAATGATAATCTGTCGAGAACTGGGAAGTTTATGTTCGATAAGAGATGGGTAAAAAAACCTGAAGTCATGGAAGTTATTAAGCGCAGTTGGAGCAGTAGACACAGTGGTAACTCTGATCTTTTACTTGGCCGCATAGCAACATGTAGAGAGGCATTGTCATAGTGGAAAACGTGGTGCTGAACCCAATTCCAAAACACATATACGTAGTTTGAAAGAGAAACATGACGAAGAAGATAGCAGGATCAGACCGAATATGACTCTAATAAGAGAACTGAAAAGAGACTTAGGCCAAGTGTATAGGGACGAAGAGATATATTGGAGACAGAAAAGCAAAGATCGATGGCTGAAAGATGGGGATCGAAATAAAAAAAATTTCCATGAGATTGTAAAAAAAAAAGAGCTCAAAATACTATTTCGGCTTTGGCTAACTCAGATGGAGTAGAGTAGCTCACGGAGGGATCAAAAGGGGAGATTGTGGTGGATTATTTGTGTTCCTTATTCAAGTCAAGTAACCCGGTAAATGCGATGGAACTTCTAACCGGAAGCAATGAATACATAACTTACTAAGCCTATAACTAATGAGGAAATTAGAGCAGCTGCATTTCGGATTAAGAGTGACAAAGCACCGGGGGCTGATGGGATGACAGGCTAATTTTTTTCAGTTTTATTGGGATGTTGTTGGTGAACAAGTCACTAGGGAAGTAAAGAGCTTATTTGATACAAGGATTCTACCGCAAGAATGGAATTTTACACAGATATGGGAGACTTAAGACCAATTAGCCTATATTTGGTGGCTTACAAGATTGTGTCAAGGATGATGAGTAAGAGGCTAAAACATTTCCTCCAATAAATTTTTTTGGAGACTCAATGAGCTTTTGTATCGGGTATACTTATTTCAGATAATATATTGATTGCTCTCAAGATGGTGCATGCGTTGAGAACAAACCCCCGATGTAATGAAGATTTTATGGTCCTTAAAATGGACGTCATTAATGTTGAGGGTGCATGGAGGGTAGATCGACTAAGATATCAGTTTCTAGAAAAGGATATAAAGAGAATAATGTCGTTTCCTCCGAACAGAGCTTTGAAAGACTCATGGATTTTGGCTTACCCAAAGGATGGTAAGTATTCTATGAAGAGTGGAAGTTGGTTAGCAGTACAACCATTATGTGGGGGCGAACCTGTACCGGAGATAACCAAACTGATTAACAAACTTAAAGAGAAGGTATGGAAGATCAAAACTGTCCCTAATATAAAACTATTCTTGTGGCGAGCGTTGTCAGGGGCCTTAGCTGTTGCGGATTGCTTATTGTCTCATGGGATGCAAGCAGCACCAGTATGCTTTATTTGTAAAACCATTAATGAGACGATCACCCATGTTCTTTTTGAATGTACAAAAAGACAAGTTTGGAATACGGTAAACATTCTTCTATTTCAGAATGGAAGCACATGCTCGATTGATGGACATATGGATCACATTTTGCGTTAATTGGAGTCTTCTTCATTACAAAAGGATTACCGCCATGCAATTTCCTTGATCATGTGGGGTATATAGAAGCAAAGGAACTCAATATTATATGCATCTGGGGGAGTAATGCAGACATTGTGATTGCACAAACATTGTCGGAAACTGAGGAATGGAAGAATGCAAATGAGGGGGAACAAAATGAGGTTAATCAACGGAGAGCAGAGGTGTGTGTGGGGGGGGGGGGGGGAAATGGACTCCTCGTGGATTCCTAAATGTAATCCAACACGCAGGATTTCTAAATGTAATCTGAACTCCTCGTGGATTAATGCATCACGGATGTGTGGTGGGTCATGGATATTGCGGGATCATCAAGGAAAAGCTCACTTTTATGCTAGAGACATTTTCTTACCGGCTGATAATAGAATTGTTGCAGAGCTTCGATGCATACTTTGGGCAGCGTAGAGTCTTTATGATCTCTGTGTAACTGATGTTGAGTTTTAGCCACAGTGTGGGGCAGCTATTAAAGCTTTAAACAATCCTCACGACTGGCCGAAGTATCATTCTCTGTTGGTTAGGATCTTGAGGCTATGTCAACGGTTTTGATTCTGTGAGTTTAAGCATTCATCTGCACAAGCGAATTTGGCGACAAGAAGAATATCACAAAATGTCACTCAAGATGGTAGGATTCATTCCTATTTAGTTGAGGGGGGACTCGGATGGCTCCATTATATTCTTGAAAATGATCGCCATTAGAAAAGGTACTATGTATCGCACGCGTATGAGCTACGCGGACCAGTACCCGATGTTTATCCTTTTATCTTGAGCTGCATATGTTCTGTTTCTTATTAATTGCTCTGTTTTGAGTTGGTTGTTTCTGAAAACTTTTAAACGTTTAAACTTGTAAACGTTTCTCACATAATATGGTGATGGTTTATTCTATTAGAAAAAAAAAAACTTAAATCAATCAATAACTGAGTATAAAATTACTGTAACAGTTAAAAAAGTAAAATATACAAATTGTCGTTGCCGGTTTAAAACTAAACTCTAAATATCAAATATCTAAATTTGGAAGTGGAGATATTGTTACTTTTCTCCCACGTATAAATCAGTTTGAATTAAGGAATAACATAATTAAGAAGAGAATTAGAAGAATAATGATGTATCGATGGTTAATTTTGGAAACAGAGCCGGTGTTGAACACATTTTTATGAAACATTTGAATGGGGTCCCACTTTTTAGGAGGCCCTCACAAAAAAATTTATATATATATGTATATATATTTTAGTTGACGTCAAAGAGTGAAAAAATATATATATGAAAATGACGAGTAATATATTAATTTTTGTATAAATATTTGATAAAATATTGTGTGGATCTCAAATTTTTATGTGACTTCTCATTTTTTTTCTGTTCTTTTGGTTTTAGAGAGGTAATATTTTCTCAAAAAAATCTGAATCGTTAATTTATTCCAAGGCAAAAAGCTATTTGAATTTTCTTGAGAGAAAAGAGAAAAAATCATGGTTAAAAATCTCGATTATACAAGTTTGAAAGATGATTTGGCAGAGAAAAATATAAGAAGTATTGTTTTTAGAAGCTTTAAATTGTTGTTATTTTTTTAAGATATTATTGTAGTTTTTTTTTAACTTTATTTTTGTGGAGACTGAAATTTTTTTTTTTCTATTAAGTAATTGAAGAATTATTTTTTGGTTTGGGACCCCAAATTTCTCAAGACCGGCTCTGTTTGGAAAAGAAAGATTTTTTTCTTTCTTATTATTATCTAGACGCATCTAAAATTCCCATTTACAAACAATTATTGTTATAATTTTAGATCAGACACATCGAAACTAAATCTCTGAATTTTAATCCTTTTTAAAAAAAACCTCTGAATTTTGTTTTTAGAATTTAGAATATATTTCTTATAAAGTTAATTAGTACTTTCTCGTTATAGAATTTTTTAAATACTGGCATAACATGTCATATATTCATATTGTTCTTGTTTTTTCTCTTACGTTACCACAAAAACAAAAATAGCGTATTTGCAAATTAATCAGTATTACTATCTAAATGTTAATGAGTAATTAGCAGATTCCAAACATAAGTAAAAAATAAAGGGAATAAAACGGTGCCAACAAAAAAGAAAATGACATTTAAAGAAGGGAAGAACGAAATGCAAATATACTCTTTTCCCAAAATATCAAAACTAGATACTTATTTTTGCTTTTTCCACAAGGAAAACAAAAACAGAAAACAAAAACCACCAGTCGAAAACCACCCTTGTATTTCTCGAATTCTCTATTCCACAACCATCCATATAAAAGCCCGAGCCTCGTTACATTTTGTTTACTCATCCCAAAATAAGAGTTTTCACACACACTTCACAGTTTCAATTTTCTCTGTTAGTGAACAAAAACTTTCCAATGGACACCAAAATCGGATCCATCGATACGTGCAAACCAACAAACGGCGACGTCGGTAGTCCACCAAACGGCGCCGTCGCAACAATCCACAACTCTGTTCCTTCCTCCGCCATCGCCGTCAACTCATGCGACGCGACTCTCGGCCATCATTTAGCCCGTCGTCTTGTCCAGGCCGGCGTGAACGATGTCTTCTCTGTTCCCGGTGATTTCAACCTCACTTTGCTCGATCACCTCATCGCTGAGCCAGAGCTGAACCTAATCGGCTGTTGTAACGAGCTAAACGCCGGTTACGCTGCCGACGGTTACGCTAGATCTCGTGGAGTCGGCGCTTGCGTTGTGACTTTCACCGTTGGTGGACTCAGCGTTTTAAACGCGATCGCTGGTGCCTACAGTGAGAATCTTCCGCTTATTTGTATCGTCGGAGGTCCTAACTCCAACGATTATGGCACTAACCGTATTCTTCATCACACCATCGGATTACCTGATTTCAGCCAAGAGCTTAGATGTTTCCAGACTATCACTTGCTATCAGGTAAACACAAATCTCAGATCAAATTTGACGTTTATCTAATCAAAACAATTTCAATCTCGATATATAAGATTAACGTCGGATTGTGAATCATCATCTTGGCGATTTTGTTTCTCAGGCGGTGGTGAACAATTTGGAGGATGCTCATGAAGAGATTGACAAGGCGATATCAACAGCTCTGAAAGAAAGCAAACCTGTGTATATTAGCATCAGCTGTAACTTAGCCGCGATTCCTCATCATACATTTAGCCGTGATCCAGTTCCCTTTTCCCTAGCTCCTAGGTAATATAACTTACTGATCAATCCTTATAATTTCTCTGAGAATCAAACTTAATGTGATTGTTTCTTAGATTGAGCAACAAGATGGGTCTAGAAGCTGCGGTGGAAGCAACATTGGAGTTTCTGAACAAGTCTGTGAAGCCAGTTATGGTTGGTGGTCCTAAGTTGCGTGTGGCTAAAGCTGGTGATGCCTTTATGGAGCTAGCTGATGCTTCAGGCTATGCTTTGGCAGTGATGCCTTCTGCTAAAGGATTAGTCCCAGAGCATCATCCTCATTTCATTGGTACTTACTGGGGAGCAGTAAGCACTCCTTTCTGCTCTGAGATTGTCGAATCTGCAGATGCATACATCTTTGCTGGTCCAATCTTCAACGACTACAGCTCTGTTGGTTACTCGCTTCTCCTCAGGAAAGAAAAAGCCATCGTTGTGCATCCTGATCGTGTCACTGTGGCTAATGGTCCCACGTTTGGGTGTGTTCTGATGAGCGATTTCTTCAGGGAATTGGCTAAGAGGGTGAAGCGTAACGAAACGGCTTATGAGAATTACCATAGGATCTTTGTCCCTCAAGGTAAGCCATTGAAATGCAAACCAAAAGAGCCATTGAGGGTCAACGCAATGTTCCAACACATTCAGCAGATGATCTCTAGTGAAACCGCTGTGATTGCTGAAACCGGTGATTCTTGGTTCAATTGCCAGAAACTAAAGCTGCCAAAAGGATGTGGGTACGTATCCAGAAAAACATACTTAAAAACCTTTTACGTTTTAAAAGTAGTGAAATAAGCACAAGATGTGAATCCTTTGTTTGTTTATTGTAGGTACGAGTTTCAGATGCAGTATGGATCGATTGGTTGGTCTGTTGGTGCAACTCTTGGATACGCACAGGCATCACCAGAGAAGCGAGTGTTGGCATTCATTGGAGACGGGAGTTTCCAAGTGACGGCTCAGGACATATCGACGATGCTTCGTAATGGTCAGAAGACGATCATATTCCTGATTAACAACGGTGGCTACACCATTGAAGTCGAGATTCATGACGGTCCTTATAACGTGATTAAGAACTGGAACTACACTGGTCTCGTCGATGCTATTCATAACGGTGAAGGAAAATGCTGGACTGCAAAGGTAATTAAAGCGATTGATTAGTGATTGCAATGGAAATTAATCCAACTCTGGTATTAAGTAAATTGTGTTTTGTTTGACAGGTGAGATACGAGGAGGAGTTAGTGGAGGCGATTAAGACAGCAACAACGGAGAAGAAGGATTCTCTTTGTTTCATCGAAGTGATCCTTCATAAGGATGATACGAGCAAAGAGTTGCTTGAGTGGGGCTCACGTGTCTCTGCTGCTAATAGCCGTCCTCCCAATCCTCAGTAGGAAACAGATCAGCAAAGCCAGAACCTTCAATGATTCTTAGCAATATATGACATTATTTTCCTACCGGTTTTCACTTTTCGACCGTTGGTTTTAATTGTGTTTGGAATTTTGTTATTTTTATCTTTCCAATTAGTACGCTTTGTCGTCGAATAAAGTTCATTGTCCACTATAAAACTCAGTAGGTTTGTACCTTTTAAAACGTAAAAGTCCGAGTAAATCCTAATGATTCAATCTAATAAATCACGAAACAAAATAAATACCATAAATTATTAACTCAAGTTTATAAATTGTTTGATTTTTTTTTTCTTTTACTCTCTGCGTTTGAACAGGTTTTAAATATATTTCCAACCACCAAATAAAATGAACCAAAAAAAAAACATGTAGAGATGAAGTTTCGTTTCACTCAAATAAAATAATTCAAATGAACGATGCTTTGATAGAAACTGAATCTGAAATTTAATCACAAAATATCCTATTGAAGAAATATCATCGTAACTTGAAACGATTTCGATCAATTGAAGTGTCCATTAAGATAAATGCTAGTTAAAGGACTTGAAATCATCTCATATATGTAGCTAACTTTCCTACAAAAGCACATTTATTAACAAATTAGAGCTATATATCCTGGGAGCTTTTCTGTTTAAGATGCTCATGTCTCTGTATGTATCCAAGTTTAAACAGGAGAGCTTTTAGGAGTGAACGGGGATCTTAAGAAGCAACAAACCAACAGAAGCAAAAATATTCGAATTCCTAAGATTCCAAAATTCAGGCAAGAGATTTCCCTGACCATTCTCGCTCCTTTCGTTTTTGTTTAGCTTGCATTCTGTTGAACTTTTCTTTACCCTTTTCAAGAAGAGGGTCGACCACAACATACGCATCTGGATCATCCTTGCGCGACATTTTATCCTGCAGGATAGTTTCACATTGTCAGCTTCTCCCACAGGACATGATTAACATATGCATAGCTCAAGTTTCTGATGATATTATTTGTTATTAGCATAAACTATCCTCTGAACTACTGGATTTTTCGATTTAGGTGTTAACTAATGAAAGGGAAAGAACTAGTACTACTACATCCATTAGATCCTCGCTCAGGTGAGATGGAATCTTAGAGATTTACCTTGCCACGCTCAGGTGCAAACTTGAGCTTTACTTTCTTCCAATCAGAAAGATCTTCTTCTTTATTATCTACTGGTTCACTACTCGAGGTAAACGGTTTTGCAGAAATGGACTGCTTAAACTTCTCGAGTTTTGCTAACACCTAAAGAAAGCGCAGGAGGAAAACGATAATCAGTTTAAGGAACAAATGAAACAGAACCAAATTAGTTGAGCAAAACCTAGACCCAGAATCTAAGAAACTGTGTTCTAATCCTGTTGCTCTGAGAAAACTAGATTTTAATTTTAGTGAATAAGTATGCCACAATAAAGCAGGTACAAGAATTGGCCAACGAGCAAAGGAGGGTAAAGAATAAATAAGAAAATAGATTAAAATTAAGCTAAACAACTCACAGCATCCTCATTCCCTTGCATTCTGCGCTTTTTCAACTTATGCAACTGCCGGGCACGTTCAGAAGCGTTGTAAAGCTGTAAATCAATGTCACCTTTCTCCATCCGTTCAGCTTTAGCTTCTGAACCTATTCCCTTTTTCTTCAAGGATAACTTTTCCATCCTGGGTTTCTCGTCTTCACTACTTACAGCATCAGACCTGCAAATAGCAAAACTAATGAGTCAATGACTTGTATTACTGGTTACTTGCACTGAGAGAATGCTAGAAGAGATTGATAGTATTCTAAGGAATAATTAACCGGACATATTGACTAGCCACGAAATGGAATGCAAATGATACAAAGACGATAGCATATAACTGTGTGTGTCATTACCTTTGATTAGATTCTTCACGGCCTTTCTGACTAGAGCCTTCTGTTAAGAGAACAACCACAGGGAAATAATGATTAGATTCTACAGAAATAACTGGAGGTTATGCAAAAAATATGCATGAGGAGCATAGAGAGTTGTATATATTCCTCTCTGGCAATACTTGGTGCCAAATCTAAAAACATCATATTGTGTTGATAAACAGTTAAAATTTCTAAGCACAGATATGATTGCTTTATAAGATTGAAATTTGATTATGCAAATCAAGAACTGTCATAAGTTAATATTTCAGGAATTCAGGATAGAGAGATGAAAATAATTACTCTTTTTCTGAGTTGGTTTTGACGGCGTCTCTCCCATCTCTCTCCTTCTGATGAGAACTTGATTCCTCATCTTTGCATCAAATTTTGTCTCATCTTCATCATCATCATCATCATCGTCACCATCACTATTTCCAACTGAATCTTGTTGAGCCACTTCTTTCTTAGAATTCAGAGCTTCACGTACAGAAAGTACCTCCTTCGAGTCAGATGCATTCTGAAATGTAAAAATACATCAGCAGGTCAAGATTTGCTTATCCACAATTTTTCAGATAAAATAAGTTGCCTCAGATTTTTGTTATACAGCTTAGCGAACGCTTTCACACATCAAAGGGGAATAAATCAAGGGAAAAGTAAACGCCACAAACAAAATAAATTGTATCGTTACCCGTTCTTTATTTGTAGCTTCTGCCTTCAAAAGTCGAGGATCGTTCAACACATCATGACTGCTCTTAATCTTTTCCTTCACAATAGCCAGTTCTTTCTCCTCTTCTTCAGCTTCCTCTCCAAATGATAGTAAACTTAATTTCCTGTGTTATCACAGACAAAAAAAAACAAAAAACAAAAAGTCTCAAGAGAACAGCCAAAGGAAAGATATAGCTAAAACTCTCCATTGGCTATGGATAGCATCTTACTTCACAGGCTTCTTTTGAGGTTCCTTGATCTCAGCAACAGATTCTTGTAATGTCTTTGCTAACACTCTAGGAACAATATCTTCGAAAGGGTTCCACAAAACCTATCAAAGAATTATACAGACAAACTTTTTTTAGAAAAATAAAGTAAATGGAACACTATACTAGATTCAGCATTTACAATTCTTACCTCAACAGATAATATTTTTGGAGCAGGATCCAGGGGACGATCATCCTTACTTGTGTCAACCTCTCCTAGTCTTAAAAGATTGTAGATTGAATCACCCGTCACCTAAAAGAGTCAGAAACAAGTTAGCTAAACATGATCATGAACTTAGGCAAAAATCAGAAAAAAAAAAAAAAGCAATTTCATTACCTTGCCAAAGATAGTATGCTGCTTATCAAGCCAATCACACTTATCCAAAGTAAAAAAGAACTGACTGCCATTAGAATCCGGTGTGCTCTCATTAGCCATGGCTACAATTCCTCGGTGGTTAAATCTCAATCTTGAATGGAATTCATCGGCAAAGGCACCTCCATATATACTATCTCCACCTATTACACATCAATCATAACAGTCAAATGACCTAATCCAGCTAGTAATCAGAAAGAAATTGACACGGACACTTTTCCATAAATCAGAGGAAGTGAATTTTACCGGTGCCGGAGCCGGTGGGATCTCCGCCTTGAACGAGAAATCCGGGAATAACACGGTGGAAGATGGTGTTGTCGAAGTAACCCTCGAGGCATAATTGAACGAAGTTCCGTACAGATTTAGGCGCTTCTTTCGGCTATAGCTCGACGTCGATTGGGCCATGAGTTGTATTCACAACGACCTTTCCCTTAGTCGGCGGCTCTAGAACGTACACCGTCGACATCTCCGCCTCTTAATACTCTTCTTTAATCTTCTTCTCCGAGATGTCTCTCAGGTAACCTTCGCCGGGGTTTCGAAAACAGATTTAAAGGCAAAGCAAGAGGCCCAATTTAAAAACAAAAAGCCCAGTCCATTATTAAATAAGAAACAATTTTTCCAGCTCATTGACACGTAGACGTGTATTTGAAACAATTTGTGTCAAAATGGATAAATCTCATGATATGTAGGAGTAAAAATTAAATTGGTGCTATTGGTTATAAAATATGTAAATGAAGGGATTTTTTTTCCCGTTTGCCATTTTCGTTCGTTGTGGACCTTGTGGCCATTCTTCTTTGTCTATCAGTATTGAAAATTTTACCACCAACTTCTTTACGATAGACAGGTTTTTTGACCAGAAAAATAAAAACACACTTTAGAGTAGAAGACAGGTTTGTCTTGGACAGTTGCAAATTGACCACTTGACTTTTTTTTCTTTGGACCATTTGACTTTTCGATGAAGTATACGCGCCATAAATGTAATTAGTTAAACTCCAGGTCAAATTTTCCTTAATCTTCTTCTTCTTGGATATAGACGTACGTGTTGTGTATAATTTAATAGAGATTTGTTTTCAAATGTAAACCCGTTGGATTACTGACATAACCGATAATTTTATTGCAACCTTACATCTATCTACATGCCGAAGAACAACTTTGCACAAAGTTCTCAAATGTAAAACGTTTTTGTACCTCACAAGTTTATACATTCGTGTGGTACTGTAACCATGCAGTAATATCTACCTGAAAAAAAAAATGTCTTGTAGAGCAATAGTACTAGCTTGAATTTGTGTGAGGCCTCGTACCTATACTTGGCTGTTAGATAATTAGTATGCAACAAATTTTAACTATGGTGTATTAGTATTTATCTAAGAAGGAAACATGTTGGAATAGATTATGTGTATTGTCGTTTTCTCAATAACTTCCATGAACTTACCTTCATTAGTTTCCATCTCTTATGGGCTCACACATCCTTTGTTTTGTAGCTAGCCTCGGTTCATGCTAATTCAACTGACCAACTATTTCTTCCTAGCTAGCGGGATACTCGAAAGGATGTGGCTTTGTATGACATTGGTAGTGGAACAAGCTTAAAGGTTTTTGCTAATATGCATCAAGAGCATATTAACGTGGTGAAATTTTCCAAACATTCCCGTCTCTTTTTGCAACTTCTTCTTTCGATAAAGACGTTAAGCTATGGGATTTGAGACAAGAGAGCCATCCCAACCATGTTACACCGCTTCTAGTACCAAAGGAAATGTGATGGTTTGGTTTTCTCCAGATGATAGCTTTTGACAGTTGAGGGAAGGCATCATCTGAACTTTGAGATAGTCCCAAGAGGAAGCCCCATGAACTATATGAGAATGTGATCCGTGTTTGCTGTGCTCAAACTGGAAGGTGTCTCAGGGATGTATCTCTAGAGGTAGATTGTTTCTTCTAAACACTCTATACCATGGAAACACAAACGCAAAGAAACAATTGTATCGTATAAAAGTGTATGAATGTGAGCTACTGTTTGTAGAGCATATGACCTTACTATGTGAATATAATGATATGTACAGATCCTAGTAGGCGTTGATATAGACAAGCAAATTATGAATGGCCTTATATTTTTAGTCGTTCCGAATTTCACAGTTCAGCTTCCCCTTACCAACAGGGTTTCGAATCATCGACATAGTTGGCTCTTCTTTCTCCCAATTTGAGATCTAGGGTTTTCTGATCCAAAACAAACTTTCACGTTTTACGTTTAAAATATAGTTTTGATTAATTCGGTTCAATTTTCCCAAAAAGAAATTCCAAAAATCCAACCCGGACCGAGTCCAGGCCCGCACAAAAAAAAAAATAGATCTTGTGAGTCCTCCTCCTTAAAGCTGCTGAGAAAATCAGTAACCCTAAATTATCGGTTCGGAGAAACCTTAAACTTATTATTGATCCTGATGATGAGAAACATGTTTGCTAAGTTAACAATATTATATCTTTTCATCCGAATTCGACTTTCCCATTTCGTGATTTGTGATTACCTAATCTTGTTTCAATCGAAAGCTGCAGTATTTTGGCAGAGGGACTCGCCACCATCCTCATCCTCGATCATGAAACGTGCATGGGACCAGCAGAAATTTTCTGTGCTTCTGATCGATGGCTTTTAGCGGTGGATATATATGCCATGGTTATATAAGTATGGTCATTGAATTTCGGCTTTGATATTGGCTTTCTACTTTGGAAAAAAAAAAACTACAAACGAAAAGGAAAGAAAAGACGAAACAGAAATCATGCATCAACTAGCAATCTCATGTAAATACTATGGAACTCTACTGCGGTGACGATACTGTAGGGGAGGTCCTGCGGAAAAATACTCGATCCGAGAGTTATCAGTATTTATCAAATATGTTCCTATCTAACGGAACGCTATTGGATCGAATGACAAAGACATTGTTGAAAAAAAGATGGCTCTTCAATTGCTTGTGTTTCCTGCAGACTTTCAAAAGAAGAAAAAGCGCTTCTTTGATGTGGAGAGAAGGTACGAAGAGCTTCACAAACGAGACAAGGACTTGGATGCTTACATGGTAACATTGCTTTATAGGCTCTATCTTTTATATTAAAATTAGATAGGTAATCAGTATATATCTAGTCAGCTTCTCATCTTCTAACCAATGCATTTCATGTATCAGATCAACGGGCTGAGGAACCTGAGAAGAAACTCAGGCGGTCGTGGTCTATAATGACTTGGTTCTCGTGTCTTGTGTTTATCCATCTTGTCTTGAGGATATAAACATAAACATGTCGTATCTTGTGCTTGCCCAATCGTATTGTTGATTTTCTTCTTCCTTTTCTAAATTGTTGCAAGTGGCTAACTCTACAACTTTTATTTCCTTTCCTTTTGTCCTCTACAAAAGTAGCTACTAATCCAAACTTGAAAAGTTCTAACCTTTGAGAATTTCTCCACCTGATCCCAAAGTTTTAATTCATATTAGACCTTCCAACTCTTTGATATGTAATAGTACAAGCTAGATATGAATGTTTTTACGGTTTCAGACAGTCTCTGTTCTTCCTCTGATTTATGGTTATTGGTTATAAAATATGTAAAATTAAATTGGTGTTATTGGTTATAAAATATGTAAATGACTTTTAAAAAGAAGCGATTTTTTCCCGTTTGCTATTTTCGTTCGTTGTGTGGCCATTCTTCTTTGGCTATCGGTATTAGAAATTTTACCACCAACTTCTTTATGATAGACATGCTTTTTGACCAGGCAAAAAAAACAGTTACTTTGGAATAGAAGACTGGTTGTAGTCTCTCTGTTTATAAATAAGTATTATTTTAGATGAAAACCATTAAATTTCACACGAAAACCATTAAATTTTAAATTTTATTTCTAATTAATGTAGTTTATCAATTTTTCATTGGTTAATATATTAATAAATAAAGTACAAAACTGTAACTATTAGCTAATATTTGCTTTAGAAATCTAAAACGTCACTTAATTTTAAACAAAAAATTAACTTTAAAACGTCACGGAAATATATTGAACAATTTGGAAATTGACCACTTGACTTTTTTTTCTTTGGACCGTTTTGACTTTTTGATGAAGTATACGCGGCCATAAATGTAATTAGTTAAACTCTAAGGTCAAATTTTCCTTAATCTTCTTCTTCTTCGATATAGACGTGTTGGGTTAACAGTGACATAACCGATAATTTTATTGCAACCTTGTATACCTCACAAATTTAGTCATTCGTGTGGTACGGTAACCATGCAGTAATATCTACCTGAAAAAAAAATATATATATCTTGCAGAGCAATAGTAATCGTAAATTCGTAATAGCTTGAATTTTTGTGGCCTCGTACCTACACTTGGCTGTTAGATGATTAGTATGCAAATCTTTTTAACTATGGTGTATTAGTATTTATCTAAGAAGGAAACATGTTAGAAATAGATTATGTGTAGCGTCGTTTTCTCAATAACTTCCATGAACTTACCTTCATTAATTTCCATATGGGCTCCCACATCCTCTGTTTTTTAGCTAGCCTCCCTAGTTTTATTTTTATTTTTTCTGAATATTCAAACCTTTTTCAGACACGCCAACTTTGAATCTTCCGTTCGATATTCAACGATTTGTAAAACGAAGACTTTTTTTAACTATAGTAATAGTCTTCAACTGCCCACACTACTCTACATTTATTATATATAACATCTCTTCAACCTTGTTGGTCATATTCATATCCCTCGTTTGGTTTATCTTCAAAATTTTTTTTTAAAAAATCATTTTTTAATTCTTTTGAAGCTCCTCTTTGTTCTTCTTGGTGCCATTCGTTGGATCTTTCTGATAAAAAACAAAGAGCGATAGTGATCAATTAACGCCAAAGGAACGTTTTTGTGTTTGATGCCCAAAAGGTATTTGTTAAAATGTCTGAATGAGATGATTTTCACCAATAATTGGTTGGTATAGCTATATTAATACGATGGCGGTTTTGTATAATTAATACTGATATATATCTGTATTGATGTGTACAGGGGATTTCTCTATTGCATAATTTTTGGAAGTATCCTTTTATATTGTGGCCATGGGTCTTGAAGTTGGGTCCTTCAACTCCAAACTTAAAGACGGAGACTTGATTTCAAGAACCAACAGTTTCAAGAGAGACAATACTACAAACCACAAGTCTCCTAAGATTGATCGGAGTCCTAGTATGGAGAGGTCGTTGAGTTTTAACAACTGGGAGATTCCTAACGAGACCAAGACTGTTTCTGATTTTGAGGTCTTGGAGACAAAGAAGTCAACGCCTAGCACTTTGAATGGAAGAAACTGTGAGAGAATCCAAATAAAGAAACCTACAATTACTCCACCTGAGCCTTTTGTGTTCTTCTCCCCTAGACCCGTCACCGAGCTTGATGCTGCTGCAACTACGGTTCAAAAGGTGTACAAGAGTTACCGGACAAGACGGAACCTAGCAGATTGTGCGGTCGTTGTTGAGGAGCTCTGGTGAGTTACTTAATCATTTTTCTTCTTTCAAATGTCTTTTAAAGATGTTTGCACTAACCCTTGATATTGTTTGAAATGTTGTAGGTGGAAGACTCTGGAGGTTGCAGCTAAGAAGGAACCTAACACTTTGAATGGAAGAAACTGTGAAAGAATCCAAATAGAGAAACCTACAGTTACCTCACCTGAGCCTTTTGTGTTCTCCTCCCCTAGACCGGTCACCGAGCTTGATGCAGCTGCGACTACGGTACAAAAAGTGTATAAGAGTTATCGGACTAGAAGGAACCTAGCAGATTGTGCGGTTGTTATTGAGGAGCTCTGGTGAGTTACTTGATTCATCTTCTTCTTTGAAATTTCTTTTAAAGATGTTTATACTAACCCTTGGTATTGATTGAAATGTTATAGGTGGAAGACTCTGGATGCTGCATCTCTGAAGTTGAGCTCTGTTTCTTTCTTTAAAGAAGAGAAACATGAGAGCGCTGTTTCTAAATGGGCACGAGCTAAAAAACGAGCTGCTAAGGTGTGAAATCATTTGTACTTGTTTTTTTTTCCCTCTCTTTTTACTTTCAAGCCAAGGTGTTATAAGTAGATCTATATCTCTCTTCGTTATGAAAAACCAATGTGGGTCTCATTTTGTTAGGTTGGGAAAGGCTTATCAAAAGATGAAAAGGCTCAGAAATTAGCTCTTCAGCATTGGCTTGAAGCTGTAAGTCCCTTTAACCTCTCTTTGTGATCAAGAAAAAAGGAAAAGTGCCATAATTGATATGACTTGTTAAGAAACATATCTATGGTCTGGTTGCAGAACACAAGATCAAAAGCTATTTGTTCCTTCTTTATTTGTTTTGTGGGTTTAGCCTAATTTTCCCTCTCTTGCATTTACAGATTGACCCACGTCATCGTTATGGCCACAACTTGCATTTCTATTACGATGTCTGGTCAGAGAGCAAGAGCTCACAGCCATTTTTTTACTGGTAAGGACTCAAATTCAAAATCCATCTTTAGATCTTCCTGTGTTTGAATCCGTGTTTTGATCCTCTTCTAAACTCTATTTCCACCGATTTGAAACTAAAGGTTGGATATAGGAGACGGCAAAGATGTAAATCTTGAGAAACACCCAAGAAGTGTTCTGCAAAAACAATTGATCAGATATCTCGGACCAGTGAGTTTTTTTATCTGATTCTACTCGACCATACTAATTAGCTAGCTCAACCTTCTTGGTTACTCATTAACGTCTGTGAAAACTTGCAGATGGAGAGAGAAGCATATGAAGTGATAGTGGAAGATGGGAGACTAATGTATAAACAGAGCATGACTCTGATCAATTCAACCGAGGAATCCAAGTCGATTTTTGTACTTAGCACGACTAGAACCTTATACGTAGGGAATAAAAAGAAAGGAGTTTTCCAGCACTCAAGTTTCTTATCTGGAGGTGCCACAACCGCTGCAGGAAGATTGGTCGCGCACGATGGGATCCTTGAGGTAACTAAATTACAGCTCTTGCTTTTCCCTCGGTAATGAGTCTCTTTATGTTATGTAAACTAAAAGGTCTCATTCTCATTTTGTTTTCTCAGGCTATATGGCCATACAGTGGACACTATCTCCCAACAGAAGACAACTTCAAGGAGTTCATACATTTCTTGGAGGAGCACAATGTAGATCTCACCAATGTTAAGGTAAGGAAATGAAAAATACGAGATGGTTGTTTTCATGTTATTGGCATCAAGAGAATGGTTGTATTAACGAGTGCTTAATCTGAATTGCAGAGGTGTTCTGTGAATGAGGAATATTCATCATTCAAATCCACTGCTTACGAGGAAGAAGAAGAAATAAAGGAAGTTTCAGAAGAAGTTGAGATGCCTGCAGAGCAAGAAGAGAGAGCTAGACCAGTCTTTGATCCTACAAAGAGACTGTCTTGTAAATGGACAAGTGGATATGGTCCAAGAATTGGGTGTGTTAGAGATTACCCAGTGGAGCTACAGGCACAAGCACTGGAGCAAGTCAGTCTCTCTCCTCGGGTTTCGCCAGCTAATTCTTACGGACCAATTCCATCTCCAAGGCCGAGTCCCAAAGTGAGGGTCTCTCCACGCTTAGCCTACATGGGGATCCCAAGCCCCAGGGCTGTAAAGTGTTAAAACTTAAACACACAGTTTCTAACTTGTTATCCAAGAAAGGGTGAGGTTAGAAGAGAAGAGAAACTAACCTCCAATTTGTTTTTGTTCTTTGATTTCTTTTGTATATTTCTAGAATTTGCAACATTTTGTTGTTTTGAATACTTCTGATGATAAATTCTCTTGTTAAATCAAGACTTGACTTGACTATGCTAGAGATAGACACAGTTGATAGTAACAAACCCATAAAGATCAATATCATCCAAATCTGGTTCTCAAATGGCATTCTGTCATTCTCAATTAGAGACAGGAACATCTTAAGTAGCTGTCAACATAAGCCATGTTCCTATACCTTGCTTTTAGTGGCAAGCTTCAGCGAGCGTTAACGGATCTATCTATATATTTGGTTCACTGCTTATCTATGGGAAACAGAGTCAAGAGCATTCACGAAAAGCCAAGATCATAGCATTTGATCTACACACACAAAGATTCCGTGCAGTCCATCACACTCATTTCGGTGCTAGAAAACACTCCGATAGATTCCAGCTCCTGAACCTTAGGGGTCAAGTATGGATCGCAGAGCAAATACCTGACTGTTTGGAGATGTGAAGCATGGATAGAGAAGGATATGCATGGGGGAAAATGTATTCGATTGATCTAAAAAAAAAAGCTGTGAAGGGGATTATATGGAGATGTTTACGCCATTTGAAATCTGCAACGACGGAAAGGTAAGAAGCCAGAGTTTCCTAAGCATTTGGATTTTAAAGATTGATGCAAAGTCTAAATTCTTTATATCTTTCTTTCGAGTCACGATTGTTTGGGGTTTTTAGAGTGTTTCCGACTCTGTTTTTGCCTCCTGTGATATTTATACTTTTGAATAAGATGGACTATTGAATCCACTTCTTACGGAAGTAAAGAGTAAGAAGAACAAAGTGTTTATGGAGCCATTCTTTTAGAAACTAATTGATGGACCAGAACTCTCGATTCCTTTGTATCGTCGATGGTATAAAATAATCTTGTTCGGAGTTTTTTTTTTTAAATGGGAGTTTTATTTATTCCCTATTCTAAAAAAAATCTTTAAAAAAATTTAATATCTCAAAATATTACCAAAAGAAGATGATTTTCGAAAAATTAGAGGATGTATTTTATAATGTTTGATAGACATAAGGCATGAAGGTATATTTACCAAAGATCAATTTTTAAAAATTTATATTTTAACTCCTTTATTTTGTTTCACAAATAATTTTATTTAAATTTATTTTTATAATTTTAAATTATTTTTATAATTTTAAATTATTTTTACGAATCTGGACCATAACCCTATAACTGCAAATATCATGGTTTTTAGACAGATCTAAATTCGCATACTTGATATATTTAGTATCATGCCCGTGTGCTATCCTGGTTTGAATCTCTACTAAAGCTTTTTTTTTTAAAACCAACGGTAAAAAAATTTATTTGAGACTTGAAAAAAAAATATATATATATATATATATATTTGTTTCGTATCATATTAATTGATGTTTAATTTATAAGGAAATTATATTAGGTGTTGTTTTACAATGCAAAATTAACTAATTTTTTAATGTTTTGTAATCATTTGTATTCTACAGGTTAATTGTGTTTAGGCAAATAAGAAATTATATTTTAGTTTAGAATAGATAAACAATTAAATAATTTCTTAATCTATGTGCAACAATTTTAAAACATCTTTTATTTTGACACAAAGGGGGTACTCTATAATTACAACCTCTTAACCAATAACAGAATCAAATTTATTTAGTCAGTTAGGGAGACCGGAGAACTAAGAACTCTGTGGGTAGGTAGGTATAAATACAGCTGTTTAACTGTACAATCTTTCGCAAACGCACTAACATTTCTTTCGAATCATTAACAAAGATTCGTTTTAGTTGTATTGGAACATGGATGGAAATGGAATCTTACATATAGAATCTTAGGACATAATGTTTTAGGTGAGACCAATATAAAAGAATACGCCATGATCCTGGTGCTGGTGGACATTAAAAAAATACTCGACGAGATCATAACAAAAGAAAAATGGATCCACCGAAAAAAAGAAAGAAAGAAGAAAACTTATATAAATAAACTAGTTAATTACTACTTTTAAAATTTTTAAAATGAAAAATAAAGATGGGCTTACGTGAGCACATGTGGCAGACACGAAGTTGAAGACAACACCATCAACGGTACTCCTAGAACCACATCTCTCTAAAGTCCGTTTCAAATTGGGCTCCATTTCTTTTTCGTCTATTTCCTCACTATTCATGCTTGTGTCTTTCTCTATTTAGTAGTTTTTACTCACTTTATGCAAATTTTCAATCTACATCAAATTATACTTTATATATATATAGTGTCACTCCCGTAATAACTCAATTAGTATTTGCATACTACTTTTGTTTGTTATTTTGTAACCAAGTTATAATATACAATAAAACGGAGTCATGTTATGAATGTGTTCTCGATAAGTTTAGCATTTGATATCCTGAATTTGCGAGTTTTCTTGGAGACAAAATTGTCCTCAAGCAACTTCGTAATGATGGAATCGACAACAGAATCTCAATCTAACAGGCCACATGGAATTGGTCTAATGTTCTTAAAATATATTCTTTCATAAAATAACATGAAGATCGTAGTGCTTGATGATTTGTCTTTTTCTTTTTTTACTTATCTATAATATCTTAATGCTTTGTCATAATAGCAAAAGTGTAAACTAAAATAATATGCAATAACCATTTTTGTATTGGAACCGTCAAACCCCACATATTAATTGGTTTAATGACTCTCTTATAGGGAAAGATATGTGAAGATCGATGTACTTACATGGGAAAAAAAATATACGGATTAATGCAATCCTAGCGATCCACTTCATAGTAAATGATTTTGACGGTAATAATTTTTTTCTCATGGATATACTTAGAGAAAGTAATCGGTTTCACAGAAGAAAAAAAAACCATATATTACACTCCATAATGGAGGAAATATAGACAAAATGATCATTAATAAGGGATATTAGTGACATTGATCTCTCCACGAGGGAGGAATTAAACAGGCTTGAGCTGCCCAAAACGACGTGAAATAAGCCATATTTGGTATTAGAACTGGCGCACAGTCCAACAGGCTTTGGACTAGTTGGGCTAAGGAAAATGACACTTAATGGACTCATCCAGCCCAAGAAGGAAAAATGTGAAACGAAGCCCAATCTCAGTAGACTTGAGGGTTGAACGGTGGAGAGTGAAACTGGGAGAATGGAGGCGGTGGTACTGGAAAGAAACTTCGGAGGAGTGTCGCAGATACCACCAGGAGAGATCACTGGATTGGCAAAAGTCCATTTTGGAACACCGGATGGGAAGGGGCTGCTCTTCCAGAGGCTCGCCGATGAGAGTGAGAAGCAGGTGATACGGGCGTGGCGGCTGATCTAGAGTATGGTCAACAACTCGTTTGCTCGCTAGATGGAACCTACAAACGGCTAGATCCAGTTTAGAACTGATGAAAATCAACTCAGAGCAACTCGGAATTAAAGATCTCTGGACTCGTACGGATGGGACACATACTTCGAGGTTTAAAGCAGAAACATGAGATTCTTCAAGATGAGATCCCGAGATAGATGGCGAGTAGCCTCACCGGAAAGTAGCAATGACTTTCAAAAAACCTCATCAATCAGATTGAGCCTAGTCCAGAGCATCACATTCTTCGGCAAGAGATCTCGTCGATGGTAAATCGTTACACCGGGAGGATGAAGATTCTTCGGAAAAAGATTCTGAAATCGGTGGAAGCAATAGATCGGAGGAAAAACCTCCAGATCCAGACAACGGAAGCCGGAAACCTGGATGGAGACGCAATGGCCAAGCTTCGGCGAAGGGTAAATGGAGATGTTGAAAGATCCTTAAAGTTTTTCGGAAAGGATTTTAGATCCGGAGAACACTCATCGGAGTTCTATATTGGATAAGTCTTCACTATTCATCGACAAGACCGAACCCGAAAGAGAAGAAGACCGAAGGCCGGAATCTAGAGCAGGCCATCAACCCAAAAACTCAAAAATGAGAACACGCCAATAAAACAATTTTGTAAAGCGGTTTGTGAGGTGATCGGTGATCCCATTGATCTGTTTTAACGTGCTTACAAGCATAATTAGCTTTACGTACCCTTGTACACGTGAATTCTTAATTTTCCTTCGGTTCGAGTAATTCCAATTTGTCATCACGCTCTAAATAGGCAAGGTGGATCACAGGGCAAGTTTTAATTTGGTATAAAGAGTATTCGATAAGAAAAATCTGTATATATATAACTAATCAAAACCAAAAAAGAGTTACAGTATCAGTCCAAAACGAAGCAAAACATATTAGTTTTAGAAAAGCTAGATGTATGTTTATATATTACTATTATATTATCATAAACTATATATACTTTAGCTTAATTGACTTTGAATTACAATAGCTTGTGTATATAGTCTTTTAAGCTATACAAACTTTCTGTATATTCGTATATTTGTATTGAATCTTCTTACGAGCTAGTATGTGTTTTCTTAAACAAAAAATTATTCTGTAGCATCGTGCGAGTAAGACATAGTCCTAACATTAATATGAAGTATTGTGAATACATTTTTTCCATACTCCTTGGCCCATGGAAAAAAGGTCAACATCTGCAATAAAATCTAGCGCGTGGGTTTTGGAACTCCCATGCATTTAAATCATCAGAATAAACAAATTTCAAAAATACAAAAAATATGAGTGAAAAAAATAAAAAAAGGAAAAGAAACACATCACGAGACAGTACTTTGTGATGTAAGCAACCACATACACCACTCCCTTCTTCTCCTCCCCATTATTTGTCCTTTTCTTTTCCTTTTTCCCAATAATTCTCTTCTTATTTTCTTTTTAACTTCTTTTTGATTCTTTCTATATATACAATTACAAAATCTCCTCTTCCTCCTAAAAAAAAAAAGCTCTTTACGTTTCTATATCTCTCTCTCTCTCTAATTGCTTCTATGATGCAAGAATTAGGCTTAGACCGTTTCTCAGACGACGTCGTTCGCTTAGACCTCACTCCTCCTTCCCAAACCTCATCTACTTCTCTTTCCATCGACGAAGAGGAATCAGCGGAAGCCAAGATCCGACGGCTGATATCAGAGCATCCTGTGATCATTTTCAGTAGATCTTCATGTTGCATGTGCCACGTCATGAAAAGACTTCTTGCAACCATCGGCGTTATCCCCACCGTCATCGAGCTCGATGATCACGAGGTTTCCTCTCTCCCTACGGCTCTCCACGAAGAATATTCCCGCGCCGTCTCCGTCGTTGTTCCTCCGCCGGCGGTTTTTATTGGCCGTGAGTGCGTCGGAGGTCTTGAGTCTCTTGTCGCTCTCCACCTAAGTGGTCAACTTGTTCCTAAGCTTGTCCAAATTGGAGCTCTTTGGGTATGATTGTAATTCCATCATATATTACTTGTCGTCTTTGAATAGGCTTTTGCAGTATCATAAGAAAATAAAAATTAGGGTTTCTTTTCAATTGCTCATGATAGCCTAATTCTGATTATCATATCCGATGATCAAAATTAAAATACCCCATGTAGAAATTGAATCATGAATAACTAAAGATGTGTCAGTAGTAACTTTTATATAATTTGCTTCTTCATTTTTTGCTCTCTTACTAAAGTATCTTAATCCTTCAACTTCATTATGAATCGGATTGATTAGGACTACTAAACTATAATCTATTAATATAGGTCTATAAATAATGATTGAAATTTATTTTTGTTTACAGTATTTGGCTGAGAGATTCAAACCATGAGTTTATTGGTAAAATGTAAGATTTTTATACGAAGGATCTAATTAGTGGACATTATAATTCGATTGGTAATGATTATTTTTACTAAAGGAGTAATTGTCGATGGTTAATTAGTTCTTAGTGGTAATTAATTGTAATCGGACGTATGAGTACTAAATAATACTTGCTTTGGTAAACTAGACATCTTTAATAGTTAATTTGATGATGACATGAATACGTTTGTATTGTTGATTTCAAAGTTAAGTTGCATATTTCTTTCTTTATGTCAAAAATAAATAAAGTAGAGAAATGAGGGAAGAAGATTCTACCATTATTTGTAAGGTCTCCGAGCTCTCGGCGTCACGTTCATTTCCTATTCAAGAAATATTCTCTCTTTTTTTTTTTAATTGTATTGCATATTATTAGATATAAAAGTCGGCACAGTCGAAGAAACCTCAAGTTAAACATCCCTCTGACAATTTCGTGATCGTGTCTTGATCCCGTATTATAGGTAAATAGTTGGTGGTAAAGTTTGTGCATTAATTAAGTTGTTGAAGTTTACATCTCTTAATTTTCCCCTTAAACAAAAGTATCTTGCTAGAGAAAAAGGTACGTTGTGGAATTGTATTTCAAAGTATTTGGTTATAAATTCATATAGTTTTCGGAAATGAATTAATAAGAAGTGGAAAATGGGAGACCCACTTTCAATAATTGAGGGGGTTTCGACAGCGACGCTGGGCTTAAGTGGCATCTCCAAAAACAAACCCCTTTTTTTCCTCCCCACAATTATTGATTTTCTTTTTCAAAGATTCAGAAAAGACCAAGAATTTTCTCTCTTCTTTTTTTTTCTTTTCTTTTCTCTTTGGAGTTAGGTAACTGGAATAGAATGCTTCCTAGGCTTTCCTTTATACCGGTCGATTTTGTAGTAAGATTAGGAACTAAGTTCAAAAGTCCAAGTTCCACATGTCAAGGGTCAAGATTGACCTATGCCAAATAAATGACCTACACTGCTATTTTACCAAGAGATCTTCGGATTATTTGGTTGAATTTTTATTTTTTATGTGCGTTCAATTTTTTAAAACTTTAGTTAATAACAGTTTAAAACCATTTTTACATAGACATCGTTTTATTTTGTGTGTGTTTACAATTGACAAATATCATTATTCATATTATGCCATATATTCGTGTGTTTACAAATTACAAAGACCCTTATTCATTCCCCTAAAATATTCCAAATATATAATACATGATAGATCACCACCAGTCTTTCACGTCAAGACTCCAATCAGTTAGTCACTTACCTAAATGTTACCTGCATGGAACTAAAAAGGGATGTAAAACAACAAATCATTCCATGAAGACAATTTCCTTCTCACTAACACGTCATTCAATTAACTAAAACAATAATTATTATTGTCATAAACAACAATTAAAGAAAGGGACGTAGATTTTTAATAATCTTCGTCACTCAAATTTCATTTGAATTTCGAAGTCCAAAACCATGCTATAAAGTGTAAGCAATTAATAAGTTATAAACATCCAAACGTAAAAATAAAAAAAAGTTGCCGACCTGTACAACTTGGGTAGTTGTGGGATTAAGATTTTTGTGTGAGATCGTGTGACATGTCTTCCAATTTCCAAATTAAGGTTATGTTTTTTGGTATAGCAAGTATATTTTTAAATTGGCAAGTTGATGGATACTGATGGCGAGGATGACCTCATCAATCATAACCAACAATCTCTCCAACAAATGTTTAGTGATATTTAATATTTGCAATAAATACAGAGAAAACTCAGTGCCTCCACCCCCCCAAAACAAAAGCTTCCGCGCTTTTAATACTATTTGCAGTTAAATCGAATAGTGTTAACTATGGAGAATTATTTGTTCAATTATTTGACCATACAAATGTTTATATTTCTATTTATTGTATTTAATGTTAAATACTATTAATTTTATGTTTATTCTATTATTTTTTTAACGTCTATTGATATTAATAACTATTCATTGAATCATTACATAAACTTCTCCTTAACCAAATAGGAGGATAAAAATAAACTTGAGACTTACATAATTGTATCAACAATTTTATGTTTATTCTATATTGAATAAATATATACACTTTAAATTTTAGACCGGCTCTCGCTTTTCCTCTTTGGTGCTTTTTCGGATATGCCCGCATAACAGATAACACCGTATTATACAAATGATAAATTTTCCAAATACTGTATGTCCTTTCGTGCAACTGTGAAATATGTGAGCAGCTCAGCCCCTATACTATCAGGATTTTATTGTTTCAAAGACAACCATTTTAGAAATGCAAAACTGCTACCTAACCTATCGTATACTATGTGGTAATTGCCTGCGTATATATAAAGCTATAAATAATCATTAAGAATTAATGATTAAGCTGATAGAGTGCAGTTTTCAGCGAATATAGTATTTGCATATTTTGGATATAAGAGTTTAGGAATTATCTTACCGAGTTGGTGAAAATACACAATTTGGTTATTTTTTAGTATTGGTTTCTTCAGTATTTTCGTTTAGTTTTAGGCATTTCTTTTTTAAAAATATGTGGATCGGTGAATGTAACAGATTTTGTTTAGTTATTTATAAAACTAGTATACGACAAAGAGAAAAAACCAAAAGGTTTTTAGATTCCGAGATCATGAGTTTAAGCTCGTTTAATAAGAGACTATATATTTCTGTGTTGGGAAGGAATTATATACCAAACAAAATTTTAAAGAGAAAGAAAGGAATTATATACGAGAAAATATACATATGGCCTAAGACACGAAACCTTTTACTTAACTGAAAAAAAAAGAGAGAAATAATTTTGAAGAGAGAATCATTAGGGCTAAAATTATAATTACAAAAACCACTCGATTCCTTGGAGTTTGACCCCCACAAATTTCCTTCGTATTTGGAAAAGACATTGACAATATTAAAATTGCCCACGATGACCCCACACCAACACCACTCTCCAATATTTATATAGGGCACGCCAAATAAGTTTTGCTTATTAAACTTTAACCAGATGATTGATCCATAATACGCGACATTAATTTCTTAAAAGAAAATTTAAACTACAGCTTTTCTCGTCCAAAATAAAATTTCAAATCTCCAAGAAAAGTTTTTTAGTGAAAGGTCTTCAGGTTTTAAATAGAATAAAATTCGGTTTTGTGTTACTTGTTTGGAATCTTTTTCCTATGTAGATTTTATTTCTCATTGCATCATCATTGGTTTGAATCTTGTTTTATATGTATCTTTTTCAAACAAACAAAAACTGACAATGGAAATTTTGAGCTAGTAAGTCTTTTGCACAAATGAAGTTTGAAGATAACAAACAAGACAGCTCTTACGTTATCTAATAATCTCTCTTAGGTGTCATAATAATTTGTATTCTTACGCGGTCATGGACTTGGTTTTGACGCCAATCTTCTTCCAAGAAACACTGGGCATGATTTGTTTCGTGTCCACACGATCCCTAAACTGAACAGCAAAGTTGAGCAATGAATCAAGAAGTGAGTCAGAGAGATAGTGAGGCTCAAGTCCAAGTTCCATCAGCTTTGTGTGCTTTGCGTTGTAGTAATGTTCTTCCGCCTCCACTCTCGGGTTAGGCACCGTCATCTTTTTCACGTCGAGCCCGAGCTTTGAACCAGCTTTAGTGACGAGTGAAGCCAGTTCGTTGACTGAAAACTGTTCTGTGAATTGGTTGAATACACGGAACTCACCAGCCTTTGCCGGGTTCGCTATAGCCAGCTCAACACATTGAACCGTGTCTCTTATATCGAGGTACCCTCTTGTCTGCAAAGAGAAAAACATCAATCAAAACCTCAAAATTTTCGTTTGTGAAAACAGAACAGATAAAGAGTGTTTGTCGTTTACCTGACCACCTTTACCATAAACAGTAAGTGGATGACCAACAGCGGCTTGCACACAGAACCGGTTTAGAGCTGTACCAAAGACAGCATCATAATCCAATCGGTTACGGAGCTCCTCATGCATCTCTGTCTCATCAGTCTTCACTCCATAAACAACTCCTTGGTTGAGATCAGTGGCTCTAATACCCCAAGCCTTACAAGTAAAAGCAATGTTGTGCGAGTCGTGAACTTTGCTAAGGTGATAAAAGGAGCTAGCTTGCTTAGGGTATGGCAAAGTGTCGGTTCTACCATTGTGGGTTATTGTTATATAACCTTCCTCTATGTCGATATTTGGAGTTCCGTACTCACCCATTGTACCGAGTTTTACAAGATGACACTCTTCTCCAAACTCTTTAATAGCAAAGAGAACATTGAGAGTCCCAATCACATTGTTGTGCTGCGTAAACACGGCTCTGGACCGGTCTATCATGGAGTAAGGCGCGGATCTTTGTTCCCCAAAGTGAACAACTGAATCAGGCTCAAAAGATTTGAAAGACTCAGCTAAGAATTCGAAATCACAGATATCCCCAACGAACAGCTCAATAGATTTCCCTGTCAAAGCTTTCCATCGGCTGATTCGATCATGAATGGAGGCAATAGGAGTCAATGATTCAAGTCCAAGCTGGTGGTCAAAGAGACGCCTTACAAGATTGTCAACAATGCAAACTTCATAGTTCTTTTTGGACAAATGGAGAGCAGTAGCCCAACCGCAATAACCATCTCCACCAATGACCATAACACGTTTCGGTTTAGAGGATAAATCATTGGTAGTTGCTTCAGGTGGTGCTTGTTGAGTTATAGGTAGAGCAGTAGCTCGGAAAAGGCAACTTCTTCTCTGTTTCTTCTCTTGGAAGACAAGTCCTTTGAGAGAAGATGTTGAAACAATTTGAGGATTGAATAAGGTTTGCCCTAAACCAAACGGCTTAACTGAATTCTTGGTGCTGCTAAGTGAGATAACAGAAGGGCATGGAGCTGAGAGTAAATGCGCCATTTTAAAGGTTTGTTGTGGATTCTTCTATCAAACACATTCACCTACAAAACAAAAGCAGCTAAGCTTTAGGACAATTTGGTTCAGCAGAACAGGAAAAATGTATGAGACAATATCATTAACAACCTACAACAGCAACAACAAGTAAGGATTCTGTAAATTTCTCTATATTGTTGTAAAATTCAAATCTAAATACAAATAGACCTGAATAAAAATCGAGACTTTATCTTCACAGACCCACTAAATCAGCCACGTGCATAGCAACAGAAGAATCAGCGTAATCAAAACATACGGAAATTGAAGTCTTTTCTCGAAGTTGAAAATCAGCTCTTCTCAAGACTGAATTTTTTTATCAAGTAAAATAAAAATTAGAGATTCTGTAAGCAATTCGCTTTTGCAATAAGTAAACAGAGTCACGTAGAGGAAGAGACGCATTGATGGAGGCGAAAATGAATTTTTTAAATAAAACCCAACTGAAACTCAGTGAATTTGAATTCCATTTAGTTTCAGATACCAAGAATTTCTTCAAAACAGAGAAGTTAAATTGTGGAAAAGAGAGGAGAAGACTGCTTACCCTTGAAAATTTGGAATGTTGTTTAGATTGGGAGAAGAAGCTTTGGGGCTTTACTCACTGCTCCCGGAGACAGATAAATACTTAGATATGCCCAAAGCATATTCTTATTTATTCCCTTCCCCCAAAACCCAAATTATTTGGCAAATTATTATTGGTTTGTTACCCGAACTATCTCCCTCACCCAATCTTGTAAAGTGTAAACATTGGATTAACCATTATAAATCCCAAGTGCCAACTCTAGATCCCTAAAAATCCAACAGAGGGTTGATTGAAGGTAATCTCCAAAATCTATACATTCTCCTAAACCGTTTTTTTAAGGTAATCTCAAGTTTCAAGTTTCAACCTGGACTGGAGATGAGCTCAACAAGTTTTGGGGTTGGAGTTTCAAAATCTATTACTAACATTTTTTGGGGGCCAATTTCTCATTCGCTCATTTGGTTATAGAAAAATTCTTCCCTTATTGGGTCGGTTGGCCCAAATATATATATATATATATATATTTTGTGCGACTCTTTTCTAATTTTTAACTAAAAAAAACACTAAAACAGAGATTAACTTATAAACTGCAACGTAACTTACAAACTTGTCTCCTCGTAGATCAAGTCTGATGATGTGCCTTTTATAATACATAAATAAAGTTATTAAGGTCTATAATGTATTAATATATCTTCTAAATGTTAGTATTATTCTTGTCAATGAGCTTAGGTGAAATGACGACATTGTATGGTCATTTCATTCCCGTGAACCACATGTGACATTGTAAACGTACGTGCACGCACACACAAACATTCCCATTGATTGACATTCTCCGAAATCTTTCTTCATAAAACAGAGAAATCCACGATAACACATAATTATTGGTTTCCTTCAAGTTTAATAAAATCCTCTAAGTGGATTTAGTAATGTCACTCTTACAGGTCTGAAATTTCTTCCACATCATCCATTTTTTATGTTCTTGGATTCTTCCATCCATTTTCTTTACATATTTTTTGCCTCCAAAATGTTTTCAGGATTTCTGGCAGTTTCTTCGACCATTATCCTCTGGATTGACAGGTATTCTCACTTCATAAACTAATCTCAAACCCCACTTTAAGTCTCAGAGAATTATACTTCATTTTTCTCTTAAATCCCTCATTATATGCATAATACGGCTTAATCCCCTTTCCTTTAACTCCATTAGGCTTGCAAACTTAGTAGGTTTCTTTTTTTAGTCAAAGAAAAATATTTTCTCCATAATTTTGGTTTTCTTTCTAAAAACAAAACAGAGTCGTTCACAACCAGCTGTGACTCGGGCGAGTCAGACCCGTGTCGAGATGATGCGGCTGCTCTCACCCTCAAGTTCGCAGCTATGGCGTCTATCCTTGTCGCCGGAGCCGCCGGAGTCTCAATTCCCCTTGTCGGAACTCTCCTCCCATCCAGCGTCGGGTTGATGAGGGGAGCCAAAGCGTTTGCCGCGGGAGTCATACTCGCTACAGGGTTCGTTCACATGCTCTCCGGTGGCTCCAACGCTTTTTCCAACCTATGTCTGCCGGAGTTTCCATGGAAAATGTTCCCTTTCCCAGGATTCTTCGCCATGGTCGCGGCGCTTCTCACTCTGCTCGCTGATTTCATGATCACGGGATATTACGAACGGAAGCAGGAGAAGATGATGAACCATTCCGTTGAGTCGCTCGGTCCATCCCGCTCGGTTATTTCGGATCCTGGTCTGCCTTTTGGTTCAGGTCTTCTTCTAGAATCTGGTTTTCTAAGGGAGGAAGATGGTGGGGCGTTGCATATCGTGGGGATGCATGCCCATGCGGAGCATCACCGTCATAGCCTCTCGATGGATCCCGAAGGTTTCGAGGCTCTCGCAAAGAGAAGCGGTGTTTCCGGTCATGGACACGGCCACGGGGACGTTGGCTTGGACAGTGGTGTTAGGCACGTTGTTGTTTCTCAGGTAATGATTTTTTTCCGTACTTGATTTTTGACTTTGACTTTAATTTCATAAGCTCTGACTCTTTACATTTTTAATGGACTTAAATAACAGTTGACAGTTGACATTGCAATATAACAATTATATCTTACAAATGTTAATTCCATCAGAACATTATTAAATTTTAAATCGATAAGTAGACGACCAAAAAGATTTGAAAAAGTTTGTAACAATTCTTATTTACTTAAAAATGATCATCTTAAGTGTTAGTCAACTGGCTTCGTTTATAAAAAAAATTATGTATTGTAACAAAAATAATTGATGCTACTTAAATTTTATTTTCAGATACTTGAAATGGGAATAGTGTCACATTCAATAATAATAGGGATATCACTTGGAGTATCACATAGTCCATGCACCATACGTCCCCTTCTTCTCGCTCTTTCCTTCCACCAATTCTTCGAAGGTTTTGCTCTCGGTGGCTGCATTGCAGAGGCCAGACTAACCCCGCGTGGATCTGCCATGATGGCTTTATTCTTTGCCGTCACTACTCCAATTGGTGTGGCCGTGGGAACGGCCATTGCCTCATCTTACAACTCCTATAGTGTTGCAGCATTGGTGTCTGAAGGAGTGCTCGATTCGCTATCTGCGGGAATACTTGTGTACATGGCGCTTGTGGATTTGATCGCTGCGGATTTCTTGAGCAAGAAGATGAGTGTTGATTTTAAAGTTCAAGTTGTTTCTTATTGCTTTTTGTTTCTTGGAGCTGGAATGATGTCTGCTCTTGCTATTTGGGCTTGATTCAGTTTTCACTTTTTAATTGTTATATATATAAGGCCTTTTGATTTTTCTTTTTCTGAATTGGTGTGTTTTGAAAATTTCTCCATGTGATTTGTGAGGTGTTGTTGTTTGTTGTTATTTGTTTATGAAAGTAATTTACTGGACTAAACATGCTTGTACTCTACTTGTTTTAATAGAAATATATCACTTGGGCCTTCCGCACAACAACATAGTTTTTCTTGGCTTGGCTACACATCAAAACCGAAGATCAGTAGATTCTTTACATTTTTTCGAGCAAGTGTTCCATCTCCTTTGGTGTACTCAAGAAAACATTTTCCTTTGGTACTAATACTATACGTCTATACCAAATACTTCATATTGAAGTCCTTTGAACTAAACGTTTTAAAAAACAATTATGAATAAACTTTTCCAAAAGGAATGGAACTCATAAGATTTTTTTTTTTTATTGGAAGTCCGAAAACGAGAATATTTCATTTTCTGTTGAATATTTGGAGGACGATGGTTCCCATGTATAATGAAGAAAAAGACGAACCCATTATTTATTTTAAAAAAATTATTTGTGGAGATAAACTCTTTGTGAAACAGATTCCGCCACCTAATTGATCTTATTTTTTCATGTGAACCAAAATAATTACAACTTCTTTGCCATATATATTATCTTTTTATATTTATGTGTTGCTATCTTTCTGATTTTTTTATAAAGGTAACTCATTTTTGTCCACTGAATCCCAATCTCTTCCACTTCAGTTCCCATCCTTTCAAATTTTATCTCGAGATTTACACAGCATTACTTTCTAATTTTTTGTTTAACAAAAATAAAAAGAATTACACAGCGTTTCCCACAATTATGAATAGTACTTCCTGTAATTTTCTTAAGGTTCTGTTGATATATATATATATATATTCGTTACGCCACCCAAACATAGTAATATAAATTCTAATTGATCGTATTTTTAATTTGGAAATGTTAATTCACAAACCAAAAAAACTTCACAATTGATTAGCTTGGCCTACATACAGATCCGTTATGGAGAAAATATTGTTTGGAGAAAATGCTATAAAGAAACAAATAATTAATAAGAGATGTCGGAGATCCAATTTAATCATTAAACAAAAAAATAAAAAATGATTATCACAATATCGTACTTCTAATTAGATGCGAGATACGTGGAATCAGTACAAATGGTTCTATACTTTTCACCAACCCCATCCTAGCCTTCACCACGAAATTTTAGGATTTTTGAAAATAAAAATATCCCTTTTTATTACATAAATCTGCCAAAATTTTCAGTAATATATATAAACAAACCTTTTTCTTGGGACGTGATATACATTTTCTTCTCAACGGTCCTTCACTGTATATTAGTCTCTCAGATTCTCTCCTCCGTTCATGGCCAAAAACTAAAATCATCTTCCTCAAACTCTCTGCTTTTTCTAAGTACAACCCATTTCCGATTTCTACATGGAGCGTGCAAGGAAGCTCGCTTCCAGAGGGATCGTCAGACGTCTCGTTAACGACACGAAACGACACCGTAACGTCGAAACACCTCTCGCCCCGTCGGTTGTTCCTCACGCTCCGGCGAGGATTGTCTCTTCTCTTTCCCCTTTTCTCTCGAGGCATGGATCCGTTAATCCCACGGCATTCGGGAGGCAGCTGCAGCAGACTCGTTCGATCTCCGTCGAAGCTCTTAAACCCGGCGATACTTTCCCGCGTCGTCACAACTCAGCAACACCAGAAGAACAAACCCACATGGCCAAATACTGTGGCTTCGATCATCTCGATTCACTCATCGACGCTACGGTTCCCAAATCTATTCGATTAGATTCGATGAAGTTCTCCAAATTCGACGGAGGTTTAACAGAGAGCCAAATGATTGAGCATATGGTTGATTTAGCTTCAAAGAACAAGGTTTTCAAATCCTTTATCGGGATGGGATACTACAACACTCATGTCCCTACTGTGATTCTCCGTAATATAATGGAGAATCCAGCTTGGTACACTCAATACACACCTTATCAAGCTGAGATCTCTCAAGGTCGTCTTGAATCGCTGCTCAATTTCCAGACCATGATCACTGATCTCACTGGACTTCCTATGTCGAACGCATCGCTTCTAGATGAAGGGACTGCGGCTGCGGAGGCAATGGCGATGTGTAACAACATTCAAAAGGGTAAAAAGAAGACCTTTGTTATTGCTAGTAACTGTCACCCTCAGACTATTGATGTTTGTAAGACTAGAGCTGATGGGTTTGATTTGAAAGTCGTTACTGCTGATCTTAAGGATATGGATTACAGTTCTGGTGATGTTTGTGGGGTTCTTGTTCAGTATCCTGGAACTGAAGGTGAAGTCTTGGATTATGCTGAGTTTGTTAAGAATGCTCATGCTAATGGTGTTAAGGTTGTGATGGCTACGGATTTGCTGGCTTTGACTATGTTGAAGCCACCTGGGGAATTTGGTGCGGATATTGTTGTTGGTTCGGCTCAAAGGTTTGGTGTCCCAATGGGTTACGGTGGTCCTCATGCTGCGTTCTTGGCTACTTCACAAGAGTATAAGAGAATGATGCCAGGGAGGATTATTGGTGTTAGTGTTGATTCTTCAGGAAAGCCAGCTCTGCGTATGGCGATGCAGACTAGAGAACAACATATAAGGAGGGACAAAGCCACTAGCAACATCTGTACTGCTCAGGTATATCACTTTTATCTGACTACTCAGTTTTCGCTTTTCACTATTAGTCCCCTCAGATAATTAGATGATATGTTGATTCATGTTGATGAAAGCTTCATCTTTTCCTTTTCTTTTTCCATTTTGTATAATGTTTTTTTCTTTTTCTTGCAGGCGTTGCTTGCCAACATGGCTGCCATGTATGCTGTTTACCATGGACCCGCAGGCCTAAAATCTATTGCTCAACGTGTTCATGGTCTTGCTGGCATATTTTCCTTAGGGTTGAAGAAGCTTGGGGTTGCAGAAGTCCAAGAGCTTCCTTACTTTGACACTGTAAAAATTAAGTGTTCGGATGCACATGCAATCGCTGATGCAGCTTCCAAAAGCGAAATTAATCTGCGTGTTGTGGACTCAAACACTGTGAGTCTCCTTTGCTTTGGCCTCCAAAGGTTCTTACTTGTATAGCAGCATACAGTATTGAATATTTGGATATGTATTGAATATTTGGATATGATTACTTACGTTTTTCAGATTACTGCTTCTTTTGACGAAACAACCACCTTGGATGATGTTGATAAACTTTTCAAAGTCTTTGCTTCTGGCAAGCCTGTGAGTGTTGTTCATTCCTCTTTTTGCTGTTTACTTATCAGTTCTGGTCTCCTTGCATGAAATTTTATCGTCTCCAATCCACTTCAGGTTCAATTCACGGCTGAATCTCTGGCACCCGAGGTTCAGAATTCCATTCCTTCTAGCCTAACAAGAGAGAGCCCTTATCTTACTCACCCAATCTTCAACATGTATTATTCTCTTCTTTGAATGATCTTGAGTGGTTTATTGCTTGTGGATGATAAGTATCTCATCTTTAATTCCTTTTTAACAATGTGATTAGGTACCACACAGAGCATGAATTGCTTAGGTACATCCACAAGTTACAGTCTAAGGATCTATCACTGTGCCACAGCATGATTCCTTTGGGATCTTGTACGATGAAATTAAATGCAACCACTGAAATGATGCCAGTCACATGGCCAAGTTTTACCGACATTCACCCTTTTGCTCCTGTTGAACAAGCACAGGGTTATCAGGTGAGTCACTATCTTGATTCATCTGAGGTTTGATCTATAAAATTGAACAATTAACTAATTTCTTGTCAACATTTATGTAGGAAATGTTTGACAATTTGGGTGACCTCTTATGTACAATCACTGGGTTTGACTCTTTCTCATTGCAACCTAATGCTGGTGCTGCTGGTGAGTATGCTGGGCTTATGGTGATCCGCGCATATCACATGGTAAAAGCTTATATCTAAATATTTTACCTTACCAGTTTCTTTTCAATTGTATAAACTGAAAAGTGAATGAATGAATGCATTATTCAGTCAAGAGGAGATCATCACCGAAATGTGTGTATCATACCTGTGTCTGCACACGGGACAAACCCTGCAAGTGCTGCTATGTGCGGGATGAAAATTATTACGGTTGGAACTGATGCTAAGGGAAACATCAACATCGAGGAGGTGAGAAAAGCTGCAGAAGCCAACAAAGAAAACTTAGCCGCTCTTATGGTTACATACCCTTCAACTCATGGAGTCTATGAAGAGGGAATCGACGAGATTTGCAACATAATACACGAGAATGGAGGTCAAGTGTACATGGATGGTGCCAACATGAATGCACAGGTGAATGATCTTAATAACACAATAAACAGAGATCTCGGGTTTTACGTAATTTGTAAGAGCATGGTGTTGGGTTCGTGTAGGTTGGTTTGACGAGCCCTGGTTTTATTGGAGCGGATGTGTGCCATCTCAATCTCCACAAGACCTTCTGTATTCCTCATGGAGGTGGTGGTCCTGGTATGGGTCCCATTGGTGTGAAGAAACATTTGGCACCATTTCTTCCTTCTCACCCTGTGGTTAGTCTTTGATCCTTCATTATTGTTACGTTTCTTGGTGATTGGTGATGTAATTCCTTTGTTTTGTTTCCTCAATTGCCATGTATAAAGATACCTACTGGTGGTATCCCACAACCGGAGAAGACAACACCGTTTGGTACAATATCCGCTGCACCATGGGGATCTGCGCTTATCTTGCCAATATCTTATACTTACATTGCCATGATGGGATCTGGTGGACTCACTGATGCCTCAAAGATTGCAATTTTGAATGCCAATTACATGGCAAAGCGTCTAGAGGTAGTAGAACATTTTTTTCTTCTTTTTGCCTGTTCATCTTTTGAGAATGAAGAAAGTCCAATTTTCTTGATTTGTTTTTACAGAAACACTTCCCGGTTCTTTTCCGTGGTGTTAACGGAACAGTAGCACACGAATTCATCATAGACTTGAGAGGTTTCAAGGTATTAAAATGCTGTGAATTGAAATTAAAGTAATTGTTTTGGAGATGCATATCATGAACCGATTCAAACATGGGTTTGCAGAGCACTGCTGGAATAGAACCAGAGGATGTGGCAAAACGGCTAATGGACTATGGATTCCATGGACCCACAATGTCTTGGCCTGTCCCTGGAACTCTTATGATTGAGCCGACCGAGAGTGAAAGCAAGGTATATATATGCATATTCAAATCTCTCACTGAACCTTTCGCTCTCAATGTAACAACTTGATGAACTAATAATAATCGTTTGCAGGCGGAGTTAGACAGGTTCTGCGATGCTCTCATTTCTATCAGGGAAGAAATTGCAGAGATTGAAAAAGGAAATGTGGAAGTCCAGAACAACGTTCTCAAGGTAATAGTGGAAGAACAAAGACTCGTCTTATAATATTGTTTGAAGAAGTTGAGATTCAGTCTTTGGGGGTTGTTTGTTTGTTTGTTTGTCAGGGAGCTCCACATCCTCCATCACTGCTAATGGCAGACACATGGACAAAGCCGTATTCCCGAGAGTACGCTGCCTTCCCTGCCCCGTGGCTCCGCTCCTCCAAGTTCTGGCCCACGACAGGTATTAGACCATCCGAGGTAGATTGCACATTTGTTTTTTTGGTTTGGAAATTCTGATTTGTGACAAATGATTGAAATGTGAAACAGGTCGTGTGGACAATGTGTATGGAGACAGGAAACTGGTTTGCACTCTCCTCCCAGAGGAAGAACAAGTCGCAGCTGCAGTATCTGCTTGATGATTACAGCTCTGTCCCAATCTGTTGTGTTCCATTCCCTCTTTTCTTTCGCATTCTGTCCATAGTGTTCTCATTATACGCTTTCTATCTCTTACTCTGTTAATTTCATTTGAATTCATCTTTATATTATATGTTCCACAAATGACCGAAATACAAACTTATATACTGTCAAAAAGTTGTAAATTTGTATAAAGTTAAAAACCAAAAATCTTAACTGCTAATGCAAAATGTGTATATTCAAAATCTAGGAAACGCAACTCAATCCGAGCCAACCAGTTTATTCTGCTTACACTGCCGGCTTGGTATGGCTCTGTAAAGTGTAAACCATTGCTTTCTTGCAAGTTACTCAAAACTCTTCCCTAGACATAAAAAGTTCAGGAAAACAAAACACAAGCTTTGGTAGATCTAGAGTTGAAGCAACCATATTGCTGTAGACAAAAGATATACAGAAAAATGCTTCACTACTTTCAATGAAACCGTATACAATGTACTCATCAAAACATAGCTAATCCTTCACAATTTTACTTACAGCTAATAATCACCAACTAATTTGGGTAAAAGACGATGAAGAAACAGGGTTTTTAGTACCTAAACCAAGCAGAAAAAGATTATCGGTGTTCCATGGACAACAGTTCCACGTCAGTCTTCAACCTCAGTGTTGAATATAAAACTTGGGAATGCCGTAGTCACATCCCTTCAAAAATAGTAAACACAAAAGAAGCAATGTTGATTCATTCAGTTAAAGGCCATCTTAAGTAGGAAGGGTTAGTCTAACAAAGAGAGAAGATTTGGTACTTAAGGTAAGGAAGAGTCATATTCTTCAACAAGCTGGGATGCTTAAGTGCATACGCCTTCCATTCATCCTTGCTAATTTTACCGTCATTGTCAGAATCTGCATCAGCAAATGTCTAGCAAAAACAAAGTAGAGAAGTAAAATACCAATCTGCTAACTAAATTTTACCAAAAATATGATTCATCACTAAGCGAGAGAGTTATTCGAAACACTCACTTTATCAATAATCATGGTCAGAAGTTCATCGGAGAGTATCATATCAGATTCCATCAAAATAGCAGCTACCATTTGTTGCACCTAACATGTTAATTACAACTTTAATTTGCTCTTATTAAGCTCAAAAGACAGTTGGAACTTGCAATATTAGCCAGAATATTTACCTCTTCTCGCTCAATAAATCCGGTTTGTCTTAGATCATAGAGCCTAAATGCAACTGCCAGAGATTAGAAACATATGCTTGAGATTCATCCATAGGTTATATCATATATGATATATGACTAGTAGTAGTAGGACAGTGAATAATTGATCCTTACAGTCGATCTTCTGCTCGATTGGTGCATAGGGATGAAAGACACTGAGTGCATGAATGAATTCCTCAAACTCAATAACCCCATTCTTCTTTTCATCGAACAAATCAAAAACCTGCGGAGCATTATATATCTTTAAATCATAACTTTCATATCTCAACAAGTCCAAGAAATCATGAAAAAACTATTTGGTGAAGACACTACTCACCCTATCAAGAAAGAGGTTCTCACCATATGGAGCTTGGAACAGTGCCAGGCTAAGTTCTTCCTACAAACAAGAAATATCCAAATATATTCATAATCATGTCCATTGTATGAGATAACTATATGCTTTGAAAGCAATGAATCAATCACAAATAAAAGATGATGGCAATTCATCAACAATGATAGACATCTGAGAAAGAGAAGAAAAAAAAACAGACCTTGTGAATCAAGCCGTCATCAATAATTGAACAGCTCAATTTCTTGAAGAGCTCATACAAAGCTTCAATTTCATTGACAGAAACTGCAAAGTAACAAACTTTAACTGCAATGTACACACACATTGGACATTGGAATGTAAGAAAGTGAAGAAAAAGAAAGACAAAAAAACCCACATGAAGATTCACGGGCAAGACGATTCAGATCCGCCTGGTGACAAGTCCGAGGTGATGAGCTCTGGCAATCGAAACATTGTCCGACGGTAGAGAAGAGGAGATCAATAACGGCAAAGAAAGGTATGAAGACGGCGCAGATTTGCTCTCCAAATGTGAGAGAGCTTGATCTCTGTTTACCAAAGAACCCAACATTACAAAACAAACCCAGAGAACGAAAAGAAATGAGAAATCAAATAAAAAGAGTGGGAAATTTTACATTGGAACTGTCCATCACTCATTCGATTCTCCTCGAATTAAAAAAAAAATGGTGTTGAATCACACCGCAAGGCCCTTTGAATCTTCATCATCAATCAGTTCACGACGACTTGATTGATCCATTTTAAAATTTTCAACTTATCCATAATTTTCACATTTTTTTGAATCAAAATGTACCGTACCCTCCGTCCCAGTCCCATGTCATGTGAGCCCCATTTTATTTATTTATTTATTTATATGTTTACATTATACGATTTCTATAAATATATACTTTTTGTAACTCTACTTTATGCAATGATTACTATCTCACGTGTATATATATGTAACATGTCGTTGGTTAAAACCTCGGAGGATTTACTCTCTACTCATTAAATATCAAAACTCCTGGAAAATAATTGAGGATTTAAGATATTTGGTTGATAAGAACTAAAATAACTAAAAAATAAGAAATACATGAATAATCTATAGTCAGTTGATAAGAAGTAACATTGATTAATTGATAAAAATATCATACGTGGACACTATTAGACTATTTGTTGCCCAAATACTATCCACCCAAAAAAAAAAAATCTATTTATAGTCTACAAAAATATTAACAAGGGACCCATATAGTCCAAATTGTATTTTTTTTTTAATTTCAAATTTCTTATTTCTTAATTAGTTTGAAAGTAAAAATGTCTACTATATGATGGAAATATTGGTGTTGAAACAACCTTTGATTCATTTCAGGGTTAAATCTGTTTCACGACTTGATCCATTTAAAATGTTCAGTTTATCGAATTATCTGATCCATAATTTTCAGTTTGCTAGAGACAAATATGTACACAGAGTCTCTCCCGTGTGAGCTCCTTTTAACATACTTATCCACTAATCAATTTTTGCAAGTAGAGAAGTTTTGGACCTTGTGATGAATTGTTACAAGGCACGCCACATTGACAATGACATCAGTGGATATTGATGTGGAACGTATCACAATTCACTACGTTGTAATGTATTATTGTGCTAAGAAATTTCAAAACAAAAGGTAGCATACTTATCTATAGAGATATACACAAGAGTATTTTGCTAATTAGGTCTTGGAATTTTAGTTGTAGGTTATATACGTTATTTGAAGTGAATTTTGTTGGCTCAATTTATAATTTTGTTGTTTTTTCTAGTCTATATGTTTTGACAAGTATTGACACTGATATCTGAACATAAGCTATCTATCTCTTTGAAATTTTCATAGGATTGCCAAATTATCTATCTTACCAGCTAAAAAATATTCGAAATAGTGGCCTACCAACTTAGTCGATGCTCGTATCTTATCAAAACAAACTCTTCAGTTCAAGAGCTAATTGATTAATTAAGTAACTACGACATTTCAGCATTTTCAGACACAAATTGGAAAATAAAATAAAAGTAGACACTTGTCACAAATCCTTTGAAAACAAAACCAAAACCACGCAATTTCCTCTGTTTCTATAATAAACCTCATGCTGGTATATTTTCACTTTTTAAGGATCACCAAAAAAAGCACAAGAGCTCTCTTTATTGTAAGAATCAAACGAATTCAAACAGAAGATCAAACGTAACAAAACTCAAAGCTTTCTTATTGATATAAAAGAGATATCCATCCTTCCAAAGAGATGAGCTTTTTACATCCAAAAACTGCAAAACCTAACTAAGATAACACTCCTAGTTAAAAACATGATATAGAAACATAAAGCCAATAATACATTATAACCCGCCTAGTACTCATGGCTCCAATGCAAGTTTCCAAATCTTAACCATTCCATCGTCGCTGGCCGAGGCAAGCAACCCGATTTCCTTGTGCTTTATTCAATAAACAGTCTCGAGCCAGTACAATGCAAATCTCATAATCTCAACCTCAGCACCAAAATACGAATAAGATTTACCCTATCGCGTATGGGATTGTATATAAGCCTATTACTACTTCTAAATAAGGAAAGAAACTTACATCAGGTGCCCATTGGACCGAGTTTACATCCATTTCATGTGCTTTCTCCTTCTTAAGTAAAAGTTTGTATAAAGGTCTATCAACCTGGTAAAATGATGTTCAACATTTCAATTTGGCTTTGGTTACTTGTCTTGTTGTGCTACGACAATAGCACATTAATGTAGGCCAAGAAGTAATCAGACAAAATGCAGATCAAGATAATGATAAAAGAGGGCGTTGTGGTTATAGGTAAAAGAGAGAAGAGCATACAGAGTCACTGTTGTCGTCTACAAATAACCGAATAGCATCATCGCTTGCTCCACTGGCAATAACACCGTCTCTGTCAAGGTATCAGATCTTATCAATAAACTTTAATCCACACTTATAGGTTTTGAAAACAAGCATATGCTCAGTAAATAAAGAAACATATCGCAGAACACAATGAATGTAAATTTATTAGTCAGTAGAGATGAATGAATATATTGGTCAGCAAAGCTTATTACTAATCTTGCTTTATTTGATCAATGACTTAGAGACGACGAAAGTGCTAATAAGTCAAATAAAGCAAGATTAGTAGGACTTTACAACTGTTTCTTTCAAATGTGAGAAGCCTTATACCTTGACCAATGAACTGAAAATATGCTACGATCGTGAAAACCAGAGAGTGTACAAAGATGGGTCCTGCAAAACTCAAACATATATATAAATCCCTTGCGAATGAAGAATTTTTGTCTGCATGCATCTTATGTCAAACTTATAGAGACACTAAGAAAACAAAGAATTAATCTTCAAATTAGTATGTTAAACTCTATGAAGTGATATCAATTGCCAATATATCCTCACCAGGGTACATATTCTTCACCAGATTGCATCCTTGCTATATATGTCCTCTATATTTTCACTATTAGATCATCGCTACAAAATTCAGACAATCCTAATGTTGTCAGACCAGGTAACAGAGACGAAAACTCCTATCAGAAAAAATGAGGAGAAGGAGATTCACCAACCTACAAGTGACCATTCTGTCCCCTGCAGCATAAAAGGAGATAGCCCAAACGGTAGAAGAATGACCTCTGTGTGAAGATTAAAGGCAACATATGTTATTTTACGCATAGAATAAAGTTCTTGAAAACAATAGCATCATAGCGTGAAAATTTTGAACGTGTGATGAAGAAGAAGAAGAGGAAATTAGAGGATATAATACTTGTTAGATTCACTTTAGGTTTGGACACAATTATATCCATCATATTCATCCTCAGACAGCCAAACCTGTTTAATAGAAAGAAACACAAGGATTGCAGTTAAATGCTTGTATATGGATATGACAGAACATTTAAAAGCTTTGATGTCCAATTAATTTGAAGCATTGTTCTGTTTACCTTGATAGTGTTATCATAACTGCAAGAGAACAAAACATCCATAGTGGGATGCCACTGCACAATCAAATTCATTCTTCGGTAGTATTTCCCAAATCCACACAGATTTGTCTTTACCACATGTTGCAAGCAATGAACCAAATGCATTCCATGATACACTTTTGACTTCGCTTTCATGCCCCTGCAACAAAATATTCCGCAAGATTCATACAAGTCAATAAACCTAGACAAATACATGAGAGTAGTACTTATTATGTAGCACCTAGCTATGTTAACAAGAACAAAAGCTCCGTGTTGTATAGTATATATAGCAATATGCAATTCATAGCTTCTCCATGCATATACTCTTCTTATAATACAAAACTTTCAAGAAATAGATATGAATGAGTAAAGGATAGGGACATGGAAATACCTGTAAAACGGATACACACTCGGGATCAGTAGAATCAAAATTTTGCCAAACGCAAGTGGTGCCATCGAAACTTGAAGTGGCCAATAACTTTCCAGATGGTGACCAAGCACACGACCTCACAGCTCTTGTGTGCACGTCTTCCAAAACAGCCTGACCAATCACCAAGCTTCATATATGACTTTATCTATAACATGCATGCAAGCCAAACAAACACACACATAACACATCAAGTTCGAAAAAGAGAGAGGGAGAGAGAGGGAGAGAGAGAGAGACCTTGCATGTCCAGGAACGAGAGAGCTCGCTCTGCTCCCAGATTCGTACTGTCTGATCGCCACTGCATGAGGCAAGAACACCGTCGCCGGCGGGATTCCAGGCGACACTCCAAACACGATCAGTGTGGCCTTCAAGTTTCTGAACCTCCACTAACCCTAAATTCGCATCCATCAATTCCATCTCCACCAAATTCCGAAACTCGCTATCTTTCTTTAGATCAATTTTAGCATGCGAATCCAAAATTCGCCGAGTAAAAAAGTAAAATCTATTTTAATTAAAAAAGTAAAATTTCATCTAAACTTTAATTAAAAAAGTTAAAAGCTTCACAAATAATTTTTTTTATATATCTTCTACGAATCGTATTATTGAAGTTTGTAATATTTTGTAAATGAATTTAGTAGGTTGTTTAACATCAGTGGACTTGTGTATGTTCATATTTTTTTTTTTTATCACAGAGAGGCAAATACAAGTCTCGATACATACATGTAATGTGATACTTTTGAGAATTAAGTCATTAACATAGGTTTTTTTATTTAATTTTTTTTAGTTATCAACATGCAATATATAAAAATTGAATCCAGATGGTTATATATATATATATATACTAACACAAACTAGTAGTCTATAACATTTGATGTTTTCTGTTTTAACCACTAAAATATAAATAATGAGTGTTTTAGTTTATTTTATTTATAGAACAAAATTAAAGAAAAGATTTATTTATCTCGCCTAGACCCCAAGAGTTGTACGTACGGCTCTGGTAGTCTACATTAATACTATGTGTTATTGATTAGGATGGTAGGCATGATTAACAAAGCTTTCTAGCATCAGTAGATAGTTCGTAGTGTTGTCGACATTATTCTGCTACTAAAAGTTAAAGTCTTGAATAATATAGCTGTGTAAACAAACTATAATTACTATACGAGTATACATCAATAGTTATCTTAGACAAAAAAAACAATAACTGTGCCTCCAGATAATAATATCTCCAGATAATAATATCTCGTTTAGCTTGGAGTTGCATAAAAACTTGGTTATCGTTTTTTATCCGTTGTTTGTCTTATACCCTTTGAAAATCAAGTACCCCGTTGATGTTAATAGTACCATCTTTTAAATACTTGTAAGTACGGCTCAAATAACAAAAGTTTTTAAATTATTACTTGTTTTAACTTTTAACAAACTACTGTAATAAATAATAAATTGAACATATATTTATTATCCATATAATTAGACGGATCACGGGTCAAATAAGAAATATAGCAAAAATCATTGGTTCTTGCCTTATACTACTCTGCCAGAGCTTTCCCTGTTGTTGCATTAGTTTTTTTTTTTTTTCTTTTCCTATTAAGACTTGAAAATCTAACCAATTTTTTTTTTAATAAGAAGAGCATAATTTCAGATGTGCATTTCTATTATAGTTTACCACTATTAGAGTTCATCATCATTTTCCAGTATAATAAGACGTAACATATAACGACACATTGAACCAAAAAAAAAAAGATTTTGATAAGAAAGGAACAATCAAAGAAAAGGCCAAAGAAATTGATTGATATTTTTTGTAAAGGTTACGTAAAATAAAAAAATAGAGATATGCATATATATTTATATACGTAATAATAAAAATGGACATAAGATTTGATGGCACAATACAAAGACACGAGTGGTGAGAAAAGGAAGAAGAAAAAGCAAGAACCCAAATGGATCACACATCTCATCAATTCTCCTTAAATGGCTAAAAAAGATCTCACCCTTCTTTACTTTTTTCCCTCTTTCAGATTTGTGATAATTGAAACCAGCACAAGAAGACAAGCCAATTTTCTTGTTATAATTATCAATTTTTTTTTTGTTTGTCTATATACATATACATATATATAGAGACATGTAAATAGTAAAATGTAGGGTCTCTTCCCTAATTTAAAGCCTGCAACAGAAATGAGTGCACTTCTCTGTAGTAAACAGTAACACATCGGTCTTCTTCATGTCTTTGGATTTCTTTTTTGGATTTGGATTCGGTTTCAACCATATATTTCTTGAGATAAGTAAATGAGATTGATCATTTCTCTCTCTTTATATGAACAACAATTTAAAGAGATGTGAAGAATTATATAACAAGGAAAAATATATAAGAAAGATTTGGTTCTGATTTATCTTTTTCAATCGGAAGATCTAAAAGATATGAAAATGGATTCATGTCATAAGCAGAGGGAGCTCCGTACGTGATTTGGCCCTCCTTTTCCACTTCTCTCTTTATTTATTTTTAAATATTATTTTCTCTCTGAAAAATAGTGTTTTTTGTTGTTATATTAATTTATGTTGCTATTTGTTGGTCTAGTGCTCTGAATATTTTAGTGAGGCAGATGATGAAGCTTCTGGGCTTCTTTCATGAAATTGTATAAAAGTAAGGAGTAAAATCAAAACTTTTTATATTGTTTTTGTTCATGCAAAAGAGATTAATCAGACCCACTTTTCTCTTTTTCAGTTTTTTTTCATTAATTTATATATAATAATTTTATTGTTGATTTCTCCTTTTTGAGCTGTCTTTAGGAACATAGAGAAGCTTTGGAACGAAAGTACAGTGTTCTTTCACGGAGAAAGAAGAGAAATAAACACTTTCTTCTTCTGCAAATTTTAACACACATTTTGGAAATTTTGATGTAAAAAATTCTGTTTCAAACGTTTTGCTCTCTGAGATCTTCCCAAAGGTTCTATCTGCAGAAGAAGGATAAAAGGCAAGTTCAAACACCTTTTATGTTCTATGGACATTTGTAGTAATCTAAAGCTTTCTTTTTTTATTTACTAGTTCACTGTTTGTTTTCACAGATAGCTATGATCTATTATTGGTCTGTGTATCATTGAGCCTACTTACAACTTCATTAATTCATGCATCGGTTCACATAAACCTATGTCTATAATAATGAAAAATAATTAATGACAGTCTTACACTGAAGTTCTCTGTCTCTTGCAGCATTTTACATTTAGTACTATTCTCTGTAGATTTGGTTTCTGAGATCTTCTATAAATCCTTTGTCTGAGTCTTAAATACTTCTTGTTAATGCAGTTTCCATAGAAACCTAATGGACAACGACAACACTTTTAGTTCTCTGGATAATGTCATGACTAACCAGAACCCTCTTCTGATGGATTTGATACCTCCAAGAGAAGATTCAACTTCATTTTCAACAATGCTGCCATGGAATACCATCAGATCAGATCCTCTACAAATGAGTGGCTTTGATATCTTCAATTCTTTTCTGACTAACAATTACTTATCATCTTCTTCACGATCTATCGATGTTCAAGAAAACCGCAATATCGAAAACTTTGAGGTCATGGCTCCTCCTCCTCCTTCACTTCATCCTTTGGATCACTTAAGACACTATGAAGATTCCTCAAACAACATGTGGGGTTTTGAGGCAAATAGTGAGTTTCAGACATATTCAGGTGTTGCTGGTCCAAGTGAACCAATAATGTCTACTACATTCGGTGAAGAAGACTTCCCCTTTCTTATTTCGAATAAAAGAAACAATGAGCTTTCGTTGAGTCTTGCGACAGATGTTTCTGATGCATGCTCGGAGATAAGTCTTTGTGCTGCTACTAGATTAGCCTCAGAGCAAGCTTCTTGCAGCAGCAAAGACATTTCTAATAATGTTGTCACTCAAGGTTTCTCTCAGCTTATATTTGGCTCCAAGTACCTTCACTCTGTTCAAGAAATACTATCTCATTTCGCCACATTCTCCCTCGATTATTCATCTCGAGGAACCGAGACAGGGGCTGCTAATCCAGCCTTTACTTCACGTTTTGAGAATCCAACCGAGTTTCTTGATGACGATTCTAATAACTCGGAGGCGGGTTTCGGATCTACATTGCAAAGAAGAACATTAGAAGCAAAGAAAACCCATCTCTTGGATCTTCTACAAACGGTATAATATATTCACATTTTTCACATAAGTTAAGAAATTGTTTGTTTTGATTTGATGAAGTTTTTTTTGAGTTGGTATTTTTCTTCAGGTGGATGATCGATATAGTCATTGCGTAGACGAGATTCATACGGTTGTATCAGCCTTCCACGCTGCAACTGAGTTAGATCCGCAGTTGCACACCCGATTTGCACTCCAAACCGTCTCCTTCTTATACAAGAACCTGAGAGAGAGAATCTGCAAGAATATACTTGCGATGGGATCTGTATTAGATAGAGGTAAAGACAAGTCTCAAGAAAACTCTTTGTTCCACCAGCATTGCCTTCTTCAGCAGCTGAAACGAAAGAACCATCAAATTTGGAGACCGCAGCGAGGTTTGCCTGAGAAATCAGTCTCGGTTCTACGTACTTGGATGTTCCAAAACTTTCTTCACCCGTAACAATCCTTTACTCTTCTTAACTCTACTTTAAGATGCAAAGTTTTGTTAGTGATATTGCTGTGTCCGCTTCGTTGCAGTTACCCAAAAGATTCAGAGAAACATCTTCTTGCTATACGAAGTGGGTTGACAAGAAGTCAGGTAAATATCTCATCTTTGTTTTGTTATGCAATGACTCATTGATATATAATATCTTTATACTCACAGTAATAGCAAATTTGGTATTCAAATGAGTAATATCTTGAGTTCTTGATATAATGTTACTGAAGTCCTAAGATACTAGCCTTACGTAAGTTTTTTGGCTCAAGTTTTGAAGTGGGCAAATGATGAAATCTTTGTTGTGTGTGGTTAAAGGTATCAAACTGGTTTATAAATGCGCGGGTTAGGCTATGGAAGCCGATGATAGAAGAGATGTATGCTGAAATGAATAAGAGAAAGCTCAATAAAAGTCACCTTCAACCCAACGGAGCAAGACTTCAAATGCCAACAAAGTCTATTATGATGAGCCAAGCAATGCACAAATAAGGCAAAAACTTGTTTAGGCAATTGCTACTATCTATGATCGTCGACGGTTACTATTATGATTACTTTATGTTATAATTGTATATACAACTTCTTCTTTTATCTCGATCGACTATTTCATTTATCATTATCCCTGGATTTTAATCATTATCATATTCATTATAACTCATCACCATTTTTGCATCAAAATACATAAGTAATGAGTTCATGAAAAATTAAGAAAACTATGTAACCGATGTAAATTTAAGTTGCATCACGTATGTTAGTAAGTATCAACTATTCTGCCGTGAGAAATAACATATATGATCTCTATAACAACCATAATATGCTTTTCACATAGCTTGAAATGGCATTAACGTAGTGATTTAAAAATTAAAAAAAACAGCAAACATCAGTCGAAACGACGTCATATTTGTGGTTGACTGATTGACTTCGGTCAACTAACCAACACGCAGCGTTTTTCTTCTTCTACGAAACAAAATCAGAACACTTTGCTTAAGTGAGGAAGAAAGTGAAAAGACGGAACATTGACAACGGCGAACGGAGGAAGACAGAGCTGCCATGACCGGAGCTGTAGCGTCTCGAAACGCGCTGAAACCGGCGCGTATGAATAGCGAGGACATACTCATCTGCGTCGACGTAGATGCGGAATCGACGGTAGAGATGAAGACCACTGGAACAAACGGGAAGCCTCTGACCAGGCTGAAGTGCATCAAGCGAGCTATTACTCGCTTCATTCACGACAAGCTCGCCATGAATCCTGATAATCGTTTTGCTTTCGCTACCCTCTCTAAATCAGCCGCTTGGGTAGGTTACTACTTTCCCCCCCCCCCCCCCCCCAGTTCTCTTTTATGTAACTTATCACAGTGTCGTAATTTTGGTGTTGCTTTTGATTTTTGAGTATGCATGCTCCTTAGATTTTGCTTGTTAGATGAAAAATTTGAAATTTTTGTTATGTTCATCGGACAATGGTCTTGTACAGTTTGTAGCTTCTAAATGTGCTGAGAGAGAATTACTTGCATTTGATGCATGTTCTAAGCTTCATTAATGACTGTTGTGTGAAAAAAGAAGTCAATGTGGTTCATTTAAAGTTAAAGTTGTGGCCTTTTATGTTCCAGCTTAAAAAGGAATTCACCAGCGATGCTGAATTTGCTGTTGCTTCCCTTAGAGGATTGTCAGCTACTAAATCCTCCGGTCCAGCGGATCTTACACTTTTGTTCCAGGAAGCGGCTCAGGAAGCTAAAACTTCCAGAGCACAAAACCGAATCTTGAGAGTGGTAAGTTTTTGAGAGCATAAAACAATCTTATGCATACATCTTGACAAAGCTATTTTACTGATTTTCGTTTATGTATTGCCCTTCAGATTCTCATATACTGCAGGTCATCAGTGAGACCAACCCATGATTGGCTCGTAAACCTGAAGCTGTTCACATTGGATGTTATGTACCTGCACGACAAGCCGGGTCCTGATGTTTGTCCTCAACATGTGTATAGCTCTTTTGATGATATTATAGAACGTGTTTCAGAGTACCAAGGTTACATCTTTGGGAGCGGTCAAGGGCATGCACAGTCTGTTTTCAAGCGCATGTCAGTGTTGTTATCATATCCTCCGCAAAGATGTGCTCAAGTTGATCTCCCCAAGGCTCCTGCAAAGAAGGTGACTGCGGCTAAGGTGGCAAATGCTTTTATGACTTTCTTCTCTTTGTGCTTTCTTACAGATATTCCTTTATTTTATTTTGTTTCAGCCTGCTGCTGTTTCCTGTGATAAGTCAGCCTCGAATGCAAGGAAAGAAGTGAAGCGACCGTTAGAAAAAACTCCTACTACAAACACTAAGAGAATACACGGTCTAGGCAACCATAAAGTATGTTTTTGTTGTTTCATGGACAGTAACTGTTGCTCTTATAAAATTCTCATGGTTTACCAATTGCGAATTGCAATAATAACTATACATGGTTTCAGCTTCTTATTCTTTTCATATCGAAGATATTATTTTCTTCAACATCTCTATTGTTTTATCTTTCTATCCATACTTGTTTCATCTGCTTTGGGTGAGTTTTTTTTTTTTTTAATTATAATTTGTAGACTTTGTCATGCTGAATCAATTCCTTGGCAGGCATCTGATCTCAAAACCTATGATGAAAATATAGTTGGGTCGAGGATTAAAATATGGTGGCCTATGGATGGCAGGTCAGCATTTTTTAATTTATTATTCAGAATAATATTTAATTTATTCCTTGGGTGCTATGTATTTCCTTTAGATAGCTGAATCTGGACTAGGACCTCGGATGGTTGCATTTCTGTTGACCACACCTGTAAATGAGTATTGGATTTTTACCACAGGTATTATGAAGCTGTGGTCAAATCTTATGATTCTGCTAAAAAGAAACATCTGGTAAACCCAATAAATCAGTCTCCTACATAACTATTCCGTTGGGTTTTTGGTGAATCATTAGCCTATCGAATGATTACCTATGTGGTACATATTTATTTAATTTGATCCAGGTCATTGATAGTGTGTTATACGCTGATGCTGTGTTCGCTTTCAGGTTTGCTATAATGATGGAGACAAAGAAATCTTGTATATGAGAGAAGAGAAGTGGTATTTTGTGAATGAATCAAAACCGTTAGAGGTGGGGAATTTATATCACTCACCTCTAGGTTTTCTGTTTTGTTTCATTCTCCAGATTGTTTTACGCTTTCACATTGTCTGTCCGCAGGATGAAAAAGCTAATCAAACGGGATGTGATGAAAAAGCCACCACAATGTAAGCATTACTTCTCCAGTTCTGGTGTTTAAGTGGCATTGGAATAGCTAGATGAGATAGAGTCGCTGTTCTTATGATAACGAAGCTATTGTTTCATCATGCAGGCCCCAGAAGAAGAGAGCTAAGACAAGCAAAGAACAGTCAACTAATAAGCACTCAATGATGGATATACCTCCAGTAATGTTTCCACCATTTCCACATTATGTTAAAAAATATGATGGATATATTCTTACCATTTCTATTTCAGCAACCAATCTCTTTTGTCCTCAGGTTCCCCAAGTATCACGGAAGCTGGCAGAACAAGTTCTCATTAGCTGTGCTAGTCAGCTCAAAAAGTATCTGACAGAAGCAGCGAAATTGCCGAGCCTCTCCTTGGATAAGCACAGGGATGCAGTGGACTCAATATGTGAAGTAGCATTCAATGCTTTGAAGGCAGCAGAAGTTTCTACCCCTGAGCTAACTTGTGTACCTAAGAAGAGACTGGACCTGGAGCATTCCTTTAGTTTTTCTCCTCATGATTTACCTGTTAAAGCAGTTATTTCTTCAATAAATGAGAAACATGAGGCTGTGTCCCCTCGACGTGAAACAGCAACTGAAGGAGGAGTAAAGACTCAGGAAAGGAAAATCCAACAACCTGTGGCAGAAGAAAAGGATCTGACAGAAACTCAAGAAAGGAGAATCCAACAACCTGTGGGAGAAGCAAAGGATCTTGTTGCAGAAACTGAGACTCAGACACACAAGCGAGCTCGAGTCGAAAGCTGCAGCCTTGATGAAGCTAATGGCGAGATGGAGAAGATAGCTGAAGAAGGAGAACCACCCTCTTGCCGTTCTTACAAATCCAGTGCTGAGCCTGGAGAGTTGCAGCGGAAGAAACTCCCTCAACCTTGCTCCGTCACACAGCAGTTGGCCAAGGTGAAAGAGAGCATTGTAGACACTATAGCCAGTGTAAGACAGTTTCGATCTGAGCTGGTGACAAAGGAACAGAGCATTGTAGACACTTTAAGTAGTGTACGGCAGTTCAGTTCTGAGATGCAGAAAAAGGAAGATAATCTAGAAGCTTCGCTTCTGGAAATTGACTTGTTAGGTATGTGAGCTGAATGGTGATGATCTCACTAGTCTTTTCTTTTTGTGTGTTTTATTTTGGTTCAATGTTTCTGATAATGTGATTTTGGAACAAATAGGGGAGAAGATAATGGGAATCAACAAAATCCTCAACTCAGAATCAAGTTTAGAGTGAAACTGAAGATCATGAAGTGGACTGCTATCCTGAACTTGTTCGACAATGGATTTAAGTAGTTAACTAGAGAGAGAACTCTTTTTGTATAGCATTATCTCAGTCAAGTCTTAAGACAGTTGATTTTTGAATTCTAAAACCAAAAAACCAATAGCATCCAAAGACCATGATAAAAAAAACTACCAAACCAGAAAAATTTGGAAAACGACATCGTATTTTAGTGTGACTTTGGTCAACTAGCGTTTTGTTAATCTTGTACAAACAACTGAACAAGTAGTAGCAGAGAAAAAGCCCAAACTAGAAAGAGAGATCGACGGCGAATGGAGGAAGACAGAGCGGCAGTGACCGGAGGAGGAGCGTGTAGAGACGCGCTTAAACCGGCGCGTATAAACAGCGAGGACATACTATTCTGCATCGATGTAGATGCGGAATCGATGGTGGAGATGAAGACGACGGGAACAAACGGGAGGCCATTGATCAGGATGGAGTGCGTCAAGCAAGCCATTATTCTCTTCATCCACAATAAGCTCTCCATCAATCCAGATCATCGCTTTGCTTTCACTACCCTCTCCAAATCTGCCGCTTGGGTTATTATACTTTCTCCCCAATTCTCATGATTCAATGTCTTTTCGTCAATTTGGGGCTTCTTTTTTTATTTATGAGTAAATTTTATCTGACAAAATTGGATTTTTATCGGAGAGAATTTCGAATCAGCTAAGATGTTTACACAAGTTAAGGTTTTATGAATTAATGATAAGCAACTTAGTTATGTTCCTTGGAGATTTGCAGTTGCTTCCCTTTGTTGCTCTCTCAGGTAGATGGAACTGCGTTTTAAATATCCTTGTATGATTTATATGCCATTCAAACCCTAGAATCCTCAATCTTAACCTGCTATCTTCTTGATGCATGTTTTGCTGAAGTCTTGTTGTTTCCTTGAAAATTCTTTATCTGAATGAATTTTCTAGCTTCTAAATTGGCAGGGATAACCACATTTCATACATAACATAGAATCCACTAGTGACTGTTGTGTGTGAAAAGAAGTCAAGGTGGTTCATGAAACTAAAATCTCTGTACACTCTTCTCTCTGCTGACAGTTTCATCTGAAATTAAACTTGAGGCCTTTTTATGTTTCAGCTTAAAAAGGAATTCACCAGTGATGCAGAATCTGCTGTTGCTTCCCTTAGAGGATTGTCAGCTACTAAATCTTCTGGTCGAGCAGATCTTACACTTCTGTTTCGGGCAGCTGCTCAAGAAGCCAAAATTTCCAGAGCACAAAATCGAATTTTGAGGGTGGTATGTTTTGTTTTCTGTAAAAACAATCTCCTCTAGCCACATCCTGAAAAAGCTATTTTACTGATTTTGTTTATATCGCCTTGCAGATTCTCATGTACTGCAGGTCATCGGTGAGACCAACCCATGATTGGCCCTTAAACCAGAAGTTCTTCACATTGGATGTTATGTACCTGCACGACAAGCCAAGTCCTGATAACTGTCCTCAAGATGTGTATGACTCTCTTGTCGATGCTGTAGAACATGTTTCAGAGTATGAAGGTTACATCTTTGAGAGCGGTCAAGGGCTTGCACGTTCTGTTTTCAAGCCCATGTCAATGTTGTTATCGCATCCTCAACAGAGATGTGCACAAGATGATCTTGACATCCCCAGGTCTCTTGCGAAGAAGGTGCCTGTGACTGAGACAGGAAATTCTGAAGATATTCAGACCATAAGCCAATGAAATCATTGTTTTTGTACCTTTTGGCCATGAATTTGCTGTAAGTTTCGCATGTGAAAAATAACTCAAAACCAGTGAGAACTTGTTCTAGGTCTATCAAGTCTTTGGGCAGCTTACCTCACTTGTTAATTGTTTGAACCTCGACTAATTCCTTTGAATCCATATAACTTGTGTTGGTCATGAGTCCCATTTGCATGTCTAATATGACTTAAATAATTGAATTATGTAACAACTCTTATCTTTTATCCAGATAAGCATATCAGCAAACTCTTCATATATATATATAGATAGTTTGCTCGATCGGCCAACTTGATTTTCATATGATTAACTAGAGTTGGTATCCGCGGTACACCGCAGGTTAATATTTTTTTAATTATTATAACAAATGTTTATATTTTACAGTTTATTATTGTGTGTTCAATTTTAAAAATATTTTTTTAAAATTTTTAGATTTTATTCGTTTAGTTTTTAGAACTATGGAATTTCAACTTCACTAAATTATAAAGTGTTAGTGTTGTTGGTTGTTTGACGTATATATTTATTTTAATCTTTTGTGCATGTCAATGTTTTCTTAAAAATTGTAACAAATGTTTATATTTTATGTTTAATATTTTGTGTATAGTTTTGCTGATAATTTTTAGATTTTTAGATATTTTTGTTTATTTTTTATAATTAATTTTTTTCGTAATATGTAATTTTAACTTCATTAAATTATTAAGTATTAGTGTTGTTGATTGTTTAACATATAAACCTATTTTAATATTTTATAAATCATTCTTATGTCGAAGTCTTCCCTGCTATATCCAACAGGTTAGTATACCGGCCCGTGGTTTTAATTTTTATAATTTTTAATAATTTAAATATTTTAAAGAATTTAAATAACAACTTTTTAAAATAAATATTTTTAATATTCTTTTTTTGTAAATATTCTAAGTTTATGTATATATAAACTCTTTAAATTTTTAAATATATCACATATTGATGAACTATATACATATACATATCCCTTATTTATTTTTATTAAAAATTGATAGTATGGAGATCGATCTGCTAATTCGTGGACAAATCCTGCTAAATCCGCGGTCCATTATTGGATTATTCATATTATTCATTTTTAATGGACATAACATAATTTCACCCATGATGAATCTACTTAGACCTATCCCGTGGTTTTATAGGCTTGATTTATACTTCTATTGGTATTTGATGTTGAACATTGATTTTTTTTCTTATTGATTAAGTAATATATGTTTATTTTTAAAAATTATCTTATCTGAAATCTCTACAAAATATAAATATTTGTTACTTATAAATTTTCCTGCAAAAAACGTATCTGTAATTTTTCCGTCTAAAATATCAATCTTAAGTATAATTAATTTTCCTACCAAAACTAATCTGGTTCTTGCAAAAAAAAAAACTCGACTCTGTGAATTTTTGACAAATTGTAAATCCATAATTTTCTGTCAAAATGAATATTTAGATTTTTTTTCTACAAAAAACGGGTATGTAATTTTCTGAAAAAATAGATTTGAATCACAACATATATAGAAAAAAAATATTAATTAAATCATTATGTAATAATCCAAAATAATTTGAAAATAAGATTAAATAAAAGTGAAATATGAATCATAATTATTTTTCTAATACATTGATTTAAATTAAGTAGATAGATTTTGGATAAATTAAAATCAATGTTACTATTCATAATATTGTTGTTTTAATCTGTTTGGATACACATATAGCATTAATCATGGTTTATTTATTTTAATATGAGTGTTTGGAAACACTCTCTTATATTGACTTTTTTTTAATAGTGTAGTAGAAGTAGATTTTTCTGAAAAAAATGGATATGTAATTTTTTGAAAAAAATATATTTGAATCACAACATATAAAGAAAAAAAATTATTAATTAAATCATTATGTAATAATCCAAAATAATTTGAAAATAAGATCAAATAAAAGTGAAATGTGAATCATAATTATTTTCTAATACATTGATTTAAATTAAGTAGATAGATTTTGGATAAATTAAAATCAATGTTATTTTCTATAATATTGTTGTTTTAATCTGTTTGGATATACATATAGTATTAATCATAGTTTATTTATTTTAATATGATTGTTTGGAAATGTCTCCTTAAATTCATTTTTTTAAAAAAATTTTAATAGTGTAGTAGATTTGTGGCAGTTAATTGGTTCATGCATGGATGATATATATTATGGAAATGTGTGGTTGTGCTTATCGGGATAAAAGATAAGAGTTGTTAACGCATTAAACAAAAAAAGTGAAAAGGAAATATATTTCGCAAGGCAATATTTATTGTTGTTCTGCCATTTCATGTCAGTATTTTTTAATTTGACTATCGTAAATTCGTAATTCGTAATGTGTTAATAATATATACCTGTAATTATTACTCCATGGACATTTCCAAAAGAAAATTCTTTGCGATTGACGTTTTACGAAATTATGAAAACAAATTAAATACGCCTAGTTTCGCCTTAGAGCTAAAGCAACGGTCTTGTTCGTAAATTTTGTCCTTTCTACTTATTAGCTAATGGACCATGTTACATGGAATTTTAGTTCAGACAAGATTTTAGCTCACGACTTTAGTATATACCCAAAAAAAATACCAAAACATTTTCTTAAAAAAAGAAAGAAAGAAAGAAAGAATGTTGCCATGCATGTGGCTTTAGGATGACGATGCCAACGTGTACGACATATATTAGTTCTCTGACGATATCCCTGTAATTTGTACGGGTTATATTCAATAGAATATGAAAGATGGATTTTAATAACGTTTGACTAAACTATTAAATTGGGAATCCATTTAATCAAAGATTGGAATCCTACAAGATGACACATCATGTGCCTCTCTAAGTGAGTAGCGGGGTACTCTATGAAAATTAAAATAATGCACAACTTATTGTTATATTGACTTTACATCTCACAAACAGGTGGGAGCCAGAAAAAAAATTAGTCTACTGGTTAACTTTTTGAGGACGATTTGGTGTATGTAAACGGTAAAATAAAATAAAAAATAGAGTGTATTAATCTAATCAATAATAAGTAGTCTTAGCTTCAATATTCTAAAGTTATATAATAAACAATGGTATATTAATTTGCAATCTTAAAAAAAAATCAACATATTTTCCAAAATTAACGTGTAGTTTCCCTACAAAATACAACACATTTAGAATCAGTGGCGGATTCAGCTTACACAAAGGTAAGGCACGTGCCTTAGTCAAAATTTTAATTTCCTCATATTAAAATGTAATTTTTAAATACATCTCAAAAAATTTATTAATAAGTGCCCATGCTCATTTTTATTCTACATCCGCCACTGTTTAGAATAGAGATAGTTCTACATTACTGAATAAGAGACCAACTAATTGTTTCATATACAAATAAAGTAGATAACTATTGATTAAAAGGGATGTGAGAGTTGACCAGATTATATCGTTTGATATGTCCAAAAGGCCAGGAAAAGCTGGCCTAATTATTAGTTAATTACAAAGTAGATACGTCATATCGTAACATAATAAAAACAGGATAAAAATAGGCCATATTTGATCGTCGGTTAGTTTTTAAAAATAACAATGATAGAAGATTGTAACGACGAAAACCAAGAAAAGGCTATTATAGATATGTGGGATGGAATTAGCAACGCTAATCTTAGTCTTTAAAATTATGTCACTAATAAATAAATCAAAATAAACTGATTTGTCCAGTTTTTATTGGTCTATGTAATCACTAACCAACCACACTCCATTTCTCGTTCTTCTTATTTCGTATTTATATACTTAGCAAACTTTCTTTGTTCACATATGTGGATGCATGCATTTCCTTTTTAATTTAATAAATACAGAATCCCGTCGGTAAATTTTATTGATAACTTGAAACTCTTATTCATATCCTCGAATACATCATCAGTAGTTTAATCAAGATACTAATTACACCTCACGCTACCGTATCATGTGCCCTTTCAATCGAATATTGGGATGGTCCAGATAACATTTTCAACTAATAATTAACTATTTATTGTAAATCGTAATACATTTTGTCACGGCCACCAGGAGCCACATAATTTCCTTATAATTACAGAACATATTAATCTATATTTCATTCTTAATTTACTATGTCAAATAATTCGGAGTATCTCATTTAGTCGACTCATTATACATAATTCTTTAATTCTAATTGACGGCAACTCTACATCTGAAATGACTAAATATTTTTAAAAATACTGTATTATACTATAATATGTAATTTTAGAGGTTAACCAAATATATCTGATTAACATAAAGATCGATTAACACTAATTTCCAAAAAAATTGTTATATCATCATTCATCAATAATAGAATATAGATCTACCTTCTCGGAAAAGTTCTTCCTAAATGCCAAAAGATACAAGTCATCGAGAAGAATATATGAATCATATAAAATAATACCTTTATAATTTTATATTCCTAAATAAGATTCACAAACGGCTATAAAATGGTATGCAATAAGCCAAGTCGTGTATCAAACTCTTTCATTTCTTTTTTTTTTGTCGTCAAAACTCTTTCATTTATCTATCTCCTCTCTTTTCGCATATTAAAGGAACAACAAAAAAGATGGGATTTTGTTTGTGTTTATCCTCAGGATCAGGATCAACAGATCAAAGTCAGATCTATGAGATAAATGATTATGGACAAGAAAATGCAGTGTTATACTCTGACCAACATGGTGTTCTTGAAGACTTTGGCTCTGTCTCTTCTTTAGCTGGAGGCAAGGGCTTGAACCAAGATGCTGCCATTCTCCACTTGGTACTTCAATTTAATGATTACCATTATTTTCAAGAAAATAAACTCATTTCGAAAATATAAGAATTGATTTGTTTTTTCTTTAAATGAATGATAAAAATTGTAGGGATATGGAACAGAAGAAGGAGCGATATGTGGAGTGTTTGATGGGCATGGAGAGAGAGGTGACTTGGTGAGCAAGATCGTAAGGAACCAATTGCCATCTTTACTATTAAGTCAGATGAATAATCGTTCAGTGACTCGAGACTCCAAAACCATTTGCGAAACTGCGTTTTTGACTATGGACAAAAGAATCCTTAAACTTAAAAGGATGCATGATTTTTCCTCTTCTGGAACTGCTGCTGTTGTCGCCGTTAAACATGTAAGTTTATAGTATTTTTAATGTTTATATATATATATATATGTACCGCTTCATTTTAAAGAATATAATTCACTTTTTAGATTGTAAAAGAATTTAACAACATTAATATTTGAACAGGGAAATCAAGTGATGGTGGCAAATCTTGGAGATTCAAGGGCTCTGATGATTGGAACAAGTGAGAATGGAGAAACCAAGGTGGTTCAGTTGACCGATGACCTGAAGCCAAGTGTCCCAAGTAAGTTATGATAAAGTGATCATGCTGTGAACCATAACACGTACCGGTTTCGTTATGGTTAACCGGTTTATGGGTTAATTGATTTGACAGGCGAAGCGGAGAGAATAAGGAAACGCAATGGAAGGGTGTTAGCTTTAGAGTCGGAGCCTCACATACTTAGAGTCTGGCTTCCTAATGAAAACAGGCCCGGCCAAGCAATGTCGCGGGCTTTAGGCGATTTCCTCCTAAAAAGTTACGGTGTCATTGCGACTCCTCAAGTCTCTACGCATCAAATAACTTCCACCGACAAATTTCTTCTACTTGCTTCAGATGGGGTACGTTTATGTTTTATCTTCACTCTTGGATATGGTTAGACTAAAATAACTGATTAGAAAAAAAAATCAAATCCTAATATGGTTTCGGCCCAACCATTTAAGGCTTTTCTGAACTATGAATCTTATTGGACTCAAATAACACACCAAAGCCTAAGTAAAGCCCAAATTTTAAAATAATAATTTAATTAAATGGTCCATGTAATATAAAGAATTTCTCTTGTTTCTTGTGTGTAAAAAAAAGGTGTGGGATGTACTTGGTAACGAAGAAGTGGCAACGATAGTGATGGAGTCGGAAAGTGAGGGAGGAGCAGCCAGCGCGGTGACAGAGGCGGCGGCTAATGCGTGGAGACAAAAATATCCAAATGTTAGGGTTGATGACATCTCCGTCGTATGCCTCTCTATCAACAACAAGAGGCACTATCCTCAGCCACAAATTTGAACTAACCCACTTGCTTAAACGACAGCTCACTCAGACTTTTGTGTTTTGCCGATGAGTGATTGTGACTGAGTATATATCTACGTATACCGTTGTATGTTAAATTCGTTGGATTAGGAAGAAAGAAAGAAAAAAATGATAGATTTATGTGTTCCCAAAGAAACAAAATTAATTAAATAATACAGATTTCATTTTAGGAGTGATTTGTGTCGTGGGATAAAAGCAACAATGACTAATTGGACTTTTGGACACGTCGTGGGAATCTAATGTATCTATAATTATTGGACTGACTGGACTAATTCAAATTGATTCTCTTTTCTCTGGCGGCTATATAAATTTGATAATAACATCTAACAAAAATAAAAGTATCATATTGATTTCGACCAATAGTTATAGAACCACATATTACAGATATAAAAGCATTTTTATCATTAATTGACAAAAAAGTAAATGTTTGGCATCTCTTACACAATTTTTTCAATCAATATATGTAATTTATGAATATAAACTTTGCATGTATTAAAACAAAATTATGCTAAAAAAGATCTATGAATTTCTAGTTAATGAATTCATCTTATCATCTAGTATTATAATTCTTATCAAAAGGAAAATAACCTATTATAATTTTGAAAAAAAGAGAGTTTGATTGCTTCGATTATCAGTTAAGTTAGTGACGGAAAATACAGTAAGAGGTAGAAAGAAACAAAAGCATATATTTGCCTAAATATCCAAAACAAATACATCCTTTTCGTTTTCGCAACTTGCTAAAGACCATAAGGAAATGATTCTAAAATTGGAGGGTTTTCTCATTAAAAAATTATGACATAAAATTATACACAATTTGAATATTTTATTTTACACATGAGATTTGTGACACAATGAAAGAATTAAAAAGTACACAAAAAATGCAAATATGTCCATTTTGTTGACTAAGTACTAAAAATCATAGATAAACTCGCGAGTCGATGTTAGAAAGTGTCATTTCGCGATAGAACTGTCAAAATGTGCAAATATATCCATTTTGAGAACTGAATAAGTAAATATCCAAATTTGGCTTGCGTGTATATAAACAACGGTTTTGTTCTCCAATCAGATAAAAGATTCAATATTTATTAAACCCCTGCAATCGAAAGATTCCTATCAACATCAGCTTTCGCCGGATAATACCCAAACAAACAAAATATCCGTCCTCAACGATGACACGTGTCACCGTCGGCGTTCCGCTTCTTATCCTCTTATTCTCACTGATTGCCGTCTCTGCCGCAAGAAAAGGTCCTGAAGATGTCATCAGACTTCCGTCGCAAGCTTCTAGGTTCTTCCGTCCTGCTGAAAACGACGACGGCGACTCTTCCGCCGGTACTAGGTGGGCTGTCCTAGTCGCCGGATCGAGCGGATACTGGAATTACAGGCATCAGGTATTGTCGCGATTCTCCGATTACCGACAAACCTTGCTCTGTCCTCTAATCGAAATTTTGAATTTGTCTCCGACTCCAACCTCCGAAGTTGTGGTGTGGTTTTTAAGGATTTCATTTTCTGAATTTCGCAGCTACTACAATAGTTTAGGTTTATAGTTGTTTAGTGGTTTAGATACTTATGAGTTTACTAACTTCTCAGGCTGATATTTGCCATGCTTATCAACTTCTGAGGAAAGGTGGATTGAAAGAGGAGAATATTGTGGTATTCATGTATGACGATATTGCTAATAATTACGAGAATCCAAGGCCTGGGACCATTATCAACAGCCCTCATGGCAAGGATGTTTATCAAGGAGTTCCTAAGGTTCTTTTGCTTTTCTTACGGGTTTAGATTGATTCTCTCAAAACTGGTTTACTTGATTGGTTGTGGTTTTTTTTTTTCTATGGCAGGATTACACTGGAGATGATGTCAATGTTAATAATCTATTTTCTGTGATCCTTGGAGATAAAACTGCTATTAAAGGGGGAAGTGGGAAGGTTGTAGATAGTGGTCCAAATGATCATATCTTCATATTCTACAGTGACCATGGTGGTCCTGGAGTTCTCGGTGGGTTCCTAGAAACCCGGAAAGTGGCTGATTTGGACCCAAAAGATTGATCGTTCTTTGTTTTTTCATTTGCAGGGATGCCGACTTCTCCTTACCTATATGCAGATGATCTCAATGATGTCTTGAAGAAAAAACATGCTTTAGGAACCTATAAAAGCTTGGTAAATAGCTAAGGTTCCTCTGAAATGCTTTTGTTGTTGGTACTTCCCTGTGAGTAATACCAAAAACGCAAACTTTCAGGTGTTTTATCTCGAAGCTTGTGAATCTGGAAGTATCTTTGAAGGGCTTCTTGAGGAGGGTTTGAACATCTACGTCACAACTGCATCAAACGCCGAAGAAAGCAGTTGGGGTACCTATTGCCCTGGAGAGGAACCTAGTCCCCCACCAGAGTATGAAACTTGTTTAGGTGACTTATACAGTGTTGCTTGGATGGAAGATAGGTAAGCTAAAGAATACCAATATGCTAATAGAAGTAGCAGTGTTCTATGTCTCATGTTTATGAGTCGCTGTGAATGTCCCATATATTGTTTCTGATACTTTGTTTAAAATGCAACAGTGGTATGCACAATCTACAGACTGAGACTCTGCACCAGCAATATGAGCTTGTAAGCTTCTAGTTTCTCTGGAAAGCCTGCAATGATGGAGCTATAAATTTCTCAACTGAAAATTAGATTGTTAGCAAATGTGTGCATCATAAGTGTGTCTTTGTGTTTTTAGGTGAAAAGGAGGACTGCACCTGTTGGGTGGGCTTACGGTTCTCATGTTATGCAATATGGCGATGTAGGACTTAGCAAGGATATGCTCGACCTTTATATGGGAACAAACCCTGCCAATGACAACTTCACCTTTGTGGATGCGAATTCACTGAAGCCACTTTCAAAAGTTACAAACCAGCGTGATGCAGATCTTGTCCATTTCTGGGATAAGGTTCTTTTTTTTTCTATTCTTGTTTACATCTTTTAGATACTGAGTACTTTCTTGAATTGCTAAATACAAGTCTTTTGCATGTTTTTTTTTTTTCATGAAGTACCGCAAGGCACCAGAAGGATCCGCAAGAAAAACAGAAGCTCAGAAGCAAGTTCTTGAAGCCATGTCTCACAGACTTCATGTTGACAACAGCGTGTTACTCGTTGGGAAACTCTTGTTTGGCATTTCAGAAGGTCCTCAAATGCTAAACAAAGTACGGTCAGCTGGGCAACCGCTAGTCGATGACTGGAACTGCCTTAAAAATATGGTAAATTAATACGTCGGTTGCCCCTTAAAGAATTTTTCTTATCAATCTTATCATCAACTCCTATGGTTAGTATTGAGAAACGTATTGATATGGTCATGCAATCACATCGATCATAATATCTCCCATAGAAAGGTTGTGGAGCCCATCACTCTATTATTATTTACCAAGGCTGCAGACAAGTCAAGACACTTGGGTTGCTTCTGGATTAAAATTTGAAATCATATCATAAATCTGGGCCACACTAATTGTCGTGCAGGACTGTTTACTCTTGTCCTATGTTTATGACTGATGTTTTATATAGAGAAGAAACGCATAACTATGATTTTATGGTTAGGTGAGAGCTTTTGAGAGGCACTGTGGATCGCTGTCTCAGTACGGTATCAAGCACATGAGGTCCTTTGCAAACATCTGCAACGCAGGGATCCAAATGGAGCACATGGAAGAGGTAGCTTCACAAGCTTGTACCACTATTCCACCTGGTCCTTGGAGCTCGCTTAACCGTGGATTCAGTGCATAAAACCCAAAACCCTCTTCGCATTTGTTTATAGTACTACCAAACCCCAATTATTCCTACTGCCATTTGTAATGATTGTATCATTATTCTCTCTGTATATCTCTTTATGATTTCCCTCATCAGTGTGTAATTACAAGTTATCCATTTCCTCTGTGTAAATGCTTGTAGAACTAAAATTAATGTATAGAAGGTTTGTTTATTATATGTTCTTGCAAATTCTCAAAATTTGAATGGTGTACCTTTTGTAGCAGAAACAGTGGAAGAACATAGGAAATGAGTTTAATAGACAATGATTTATTTAGAAACTGAGCAATGATTTTCTCATAGTTTTACATACACCAAGTGTGTAGTGAATCAGAGAATAGACAACAGACACAGACTTTACTTGGTGACGCTGAAGCTTGCGCGGAAGTTCGATATCATTACTGGACACTCACCCTTCTCATCGTACTCTGTGAATTCCTCCCCGCTCGACAAATCAATGTCATCAAATTTGGTTCCAGATTCCTGTTTAGACCCCCCAAAAAATACAACTCATGAGAGCTTAAAGTAGTATTGAACATCAAAGACTACTGGAAACGAAACTTGGAGTTCATTGTCCAGACAATTGTTGAAGGGAATCAGAAATCAAAGTGAGACTGTTATAACTTACAGCTTCAGCTTTCCAATATCCACCAAATCCGAAATCGATGGGTTCATAGCCCCGGCAGTCAAACACCATAAGAGGGGCATCTTCTCCAGCCTCAGAATCTTCCAGAGTAAAAGGTCGACCTTTGCCCGGAATCATTGTCACATTCCCTTCCCTTCCACAGAACTTACACTAGAAGAACTCATGAAGACAACCCATCAAATTCTCATAATCTTCAAAACATAGCTAAATGCAACTTAAGTAGTATAAAAGCATAGGGTATGCTACGACACAGCGCTAATAAACCACAGCCAATATTAGCAGAAAGAATGTTCTCAAAGATACATACATATTATGAAGAAGAGATGAGGAAAGATTACCTTCTGAACAAGATGACAAATACCCCTACCTCCAGGAGGAGTAAATGTCTCATTCAAAGTCACACATGTTTCTTTTTGAGTCACCTCTCCACATCTTTCACATTTCAACTAATATCAACATAAACATTCTCTTAATATTTCATACTGAATATGAGAGGCAGCACAAGGAGAAACTTATTTTCGTATACACAAGCAAGAACAAGTAGGAGTAGTATTCATCGCTCATATACTAAAGTATTGAACAACATATGTTCATTCTATTTGATCCTCAACACTTAGAGAAACAAAAACCCTAAGAAGTTTGTTTCACTCAACCCTTGAAAGTTACTTTGTACCAATCTGTCAGACTCAATTACATACAACTCTAATACACAAAGGCGAAATTAAAACCCTAAGAAGCTTTTAATAAATCCTATCAGCAGAATATTTCTCACCATGAGCCTAGGCAATGGAAAAGACTAGTCCAATCAATCATATCCAACTATATAACGAAACTAGGGAAATCAAAAGAGAGGAAACCTTGAAGAGGTAAGGGAAGTTGGAATCGTCGCAGCCACCGGAGGGCTGGAGATTAGTGAGATTCTCAAGATCAGCGCTGATTTTTAGCACATAGTTCACCATTTCTTCTTCTCCTTTGCTTCTTCAATTCTGATCGTCCCTTTAGAGAAAATAAAACCAGAAATTGTATAATTGTAAGAAAAAGTTTCTTTCTCAGCCCATTTAATTTTTTTTTGACCTATCAGTCATTGAGTCTATAGCAATATTTGAAGAAAGCCCAATTCAATGTTTTTTACTATAAATTATAAAGTAAAGCCCAACTTTAATCATAGTAAGCCAAATCGTAAAAAGTTTAAATGACAAAAATAATTGTTTTTTCATTAGTCCTAAAAATGAGTGTGGTCGTAACATTTTTGGTTATAAAAAAATATGTGAAAAATCATATTCTCAAGGACTGGCTAATGGAGTACAATTCTGTGAATTTTTTCATATTCACTAGAGTGCTAGTCAAACTCGAAAACTCAGACGATTTATAATTCTTTTGGTTTTAGTTGAAACTGAATATAAAGACTTAACTCGAAGTCACTAATAAATCTTTTTGATTAATATAAAGGTTTTCTCATCCATCCGTTTGAGAGCGAAATATATTTTTACACCAAGTATAAACATATTAGTCTTGATATTCATGCATTCCTTTGAGACGAAATTCTCCAACAAATACTAGTTCATTCACTTTTTTTTTCCGGCAACTTGTTCATTCACTAAACCATGTATATATGCACTTATTTGTCGCTTGTGATTATCTCCACTAAAGTTTGGAAAGAAAGAAAGGTTCGAGCGATTCATTCATTTTGAAGTTGGAGACTAAAAATAAAAGTATAGAAGAGCTTTTTAAAAAAAAAAAAAAAAAAGAAACATGGAAAAAGTTTCTCCAATTGCTACGCTTTGTTCAGTTTTGACATAAAATGACACAAAACCAAAAAAGAAAAAGAAAAAAAATGTAAAGCTCGTGTGCGTGTAGTGGGAATGCACCAACACGCAACCTCTAAGAGGAATCGTCGACTACCAAACACGTTGAACAAAAGTCAAATTATTGTCTTGCCATTTGGCTTGACGTCGGTTTCGCAATACTGAGGCAAAGCCACACGTACATCTCTACACTTAGCTTCATCCCCAATCAATCCCAAATTCTGTCATTTCTTCTACATTATTATCGTCATTATCCTTTTACTTTTCTAATCAATATTTTATCATTAAACGTGACAAGTACTGTCTACATTCTCCAACACATAATATAGAATCTGAAATTAAATAATTAGATAAATGAGTTCTCTTGTCTTGGGCCCTCTATTATTTAACCGTTAAACTATCACTTTCGCAATAACCTCTTCTCACTATTTTTGATACTTTTCTTATGTACTAAAACTAGATTTCAAAAAAAAAAAATCAACTTAAAAAAGAAAAAAATTTATGTTCGCGTATAAAGCAAAAAAAAATAGCTAATGAATAAATGATACGTGAAGCCAAAAGAATATATGATATGTTGAAAATTAAATTGTGAACCTTTGACTTGTGAATAGGTAGATTTATTGAAACTTTGACCCATTATTTTCGACGGTCAACAGCAAGTGGATCTATTTTGATATTTCTGTTGAACATATTTAAGTGAAGTATTTTCTATGACTCGTGAAGTTTTTCTATTTTCTTTAACAAAAAAAAGAAACTCTTTTAACAAAAAAAAAGAAAAGAAAAAAAGAACAAAATTTGCAAGATCGATTTTGATTAATGAAATCTACAAAACAATTAATATGACAATTAAAGAACCACCCTTAAACTAATTAAATAGTTAGTTATATAATCTGAATCCAGCGTTAACATTGTGTATTGTGTGATAGTAAAACTTACAGCTGCATCATTTTGGATTAAATGAGACAACAATATTGAAAATTGCACTTTATCAAAAAATATATATATTGAAAATTGCATGTATTTTCTCAGTCACAAAAAGACACATGTGGCAACACCGAAAACGAGCTCGGACCTTGGAAAAAAAAAACTCAAACTATCTTTTTGTGACCACCTAGGACCCCTTATAAGAAACAAAACAAACAAGATTTAAGGAAAAGATTAAACTCCTTAAAAACAATCAAGAAAATAAGTAACTATAATAACATATGTTATATTTTCATAAATTTATTCCCAAAATTAAACTCGTAAATTCCAACCGGGTATATAAACCAAATGCACAACACACAAAAATTTCTTGAGCCTCGATAAAAATACATTTGTCAAAATGAGGTTGTTTAGAATTCTATAATCATAATACAAAAATGTTAACCTTGGATGTCGCATTGTTGGAATATTAACTAAATGAAGAGTTGCTTGATAATTTCAATAAATTGAGATTAATTTTGTAAAAAAAAATAGTTTGAAGGATCATTTTAGCAATTTCCTTTTTTCCAAGTGAAGTTTTCAACAAATTAAACTAAATAGTTTATCTATAAGATAACGATTAAAGTAAGGTCTAAGAGCGTCATTATTGGGGAATCTAATAGAAGAGTTCTAAACAAATTATAATAATATATAATTGATAAATATTGGAGAGGTTCTAAAAAGAGGAGAGAATGATTTTAAAGTTGGAACTTGTAGATATGAGTTCTAAAAATTAACACACAAAATGTTGGAGTTCTAAAAAGGTGAGGTTCTAAAAATTTTAGATACCTATTTTTAGATCCCAAATAATGATGTTCTAAAGATTCTAAATTCAGTAGTTGGTTTTAGACTAAACTAAAACGTGTCAAAAACTGATTGGTAAAAAGAAAATAAAAAAGAAAAATCTCACGTGTAAAAGCTCATACCTTTCTAAAAATTTCTCTCCACCATTTACCAAACTAAAGCGCGCCTCCTCTCGCTTCCTTCCTTCAACCTCTATGCGCTCTCTCTCTCCAAACCAAATTTATCTTCTTTCTCTCCATCAAAACGCAGAGCATCATCTTCCAAAGCTCTAATCTTTTTCTTCGTCTATAATTTGTTTTTTTTTTCTTCATCCTGACTTTGAATTTCGTAGAGACGCAACGGTTACATTCGTTTTCCAGAATCCAATGTCTTCGTTTCATATCTTTAGATGATTTCGATTTCATCAATTCAATGGTGAGATTCTTCTGTCTCCGTTTCGTCATCTTCATCCTCTTCGTGGTATTATCTACAAACCCGAAATTAATCCATTCGTGGGATGAGAGTGCGATTAGATTCGAACCTCCTACACCTTCTCCGGCGCCGGAGCCTCTCCCGGATGATGATGATTCGTCGGTCTCATGTGTGGATGACCTAGGCGGTGTTGGCTCTTTGGATTCCACGTGTAAGCTCGTCGCCGATTTGAATCTCACACGTGACGTGAACATCTCCGGGAAAGGTAACCTCCACATCTTACCTGGTGTTAGATTGGTTTGCCGATTTCTCGGATGTTCGATTACAGTCAATATCTCTGGGAATTTCTCATTGGCTGAGAATTCGACGGTTATCGTCGGAAGTTTCCGTCTCGCGGCGGATAACGCTGATTTTGGGCCAGGCTCGACCGTTAACACCACCGGATTGGCTGGAGAACCGCCGTCGGATACGAGCGGCTCGCCGGAGGGAGTGGAAGGAGCCGGTGGGGGATACGGTGGAAGAGGTGCGTGCTGCTTGTCGGATACAACTACGAGGCTTCCGGAAGATGAGTTTGGTGGTGAGGTGTATGGTTGGTCGTCACTGGAGAAGCCGGAGATTTATGGAAGCAGAGGTGGATCGACGAGCAATGAGGTTGATTACGGTGGTGGTGGCGGCGGAACGGTGGGGTTGGAGATTTTAGGGTATATTCGATTAAACGGCAGCGTTTTAGCAGATGGGGCCAGTGGAGGAGTTAAAGGTGGTGGTGGGTCCGGCGGCAGCATCTTCGTCATGGCACATAAAATGTAAACTCTTTCACTTTTATTTCCCTTTTTGTCTTTTCCACTCTTTCTTTTTCTTTAATTAAAGGGACACTTAATTAAATCATCTAAATCTAATGACTTCTTTTTTTTTTGTGAGAGTTTTGATTTCTTAAGGCTTTGCATTGGTTTTGTGAAGTTTATTAGAAAATAAAAGTAAAATAGGAGTTGACTCGTCTGGCTCCACATTTGGTGGTTGGTGGTAAATTCATGCAAAGGTCTTAGGTTGTTTAGGAAATAAAGTTTATAACTTTGTTGAGTTGTGGCCCAATCCTTAACTATTGCATTTAGCATCTGCCTTTTTTGTTGCCATGTGTACAATTTGCTTTAACAAAATGGGGTTTGTATTTTGCTTGGTTCTAGATTTGATCTCTGAAACTATTGTTTTGGTTCATGCCACAGGACAGGAAATGGTCGTATAAGTGCATCTGGTGGTGATGGTTATGCTGGTGGAGGTGGTGGACGGGTATCGGTTAACATATACAGCCGCCATTCTGACCCAAAAATCTTTTTCCATGGTTGGCCTCAGTTTGATTTCAATTGATATTTTTGATAATAGATTTTTGACTCATCTTGATGGGTCCCTCCTTTGTTTCAGTATTTGTGACAGTTCAATTTGAATTTCCTCTTTTGTAGGAGGTAGTAGTTTTGGTTGTCCAGAGAATGCTGGAGCTGCTGGGACTCTGTATGATGTTATTTCAGAGAGCTTAACTATCGACAATCACAATAAGACAACGTATACAGACACTCTTCTCCTGGAGTTCCCTAACCATCACCTTTTCACTAATCTGTATATCAAAAATATGGCAAAGGTTGCTGTTCCCTTGCGTTGGAGCCGTGTCCAGGTTTGTCAAAGTAGATTAGATTCTTCATACTGTAAGCATCATCTTTTGGTCACTGAATCCAAATGATATTTTCAATGAAACAAGTTATATCCTTCAGTGAGTACAGTCTTTGTCTTCTCTCTCTCTCTTGCTTTACATTTTCTTGCTTTTTACAGGTTCAAGGGTTGATAAGTATGTCAAATGGTGGAGAGTTGAACTTTGGTCTTCCACGTTATGATTCTTCTGAATTTGAGTTATTTGCTGAGGAACTCTTGATGAGTAATTCTATTATCAAGGTACCTGAATAATTTTGAAAACATAGATATATTTATCTTCTTTCGTTCTACATGCTACGTTAACTTCTATGCTATGTATCAGGTGTTCGGGGCTTTACGTATGACTGTCAAGGTGTTCTTGATGTTGAAGTCAAGAATGTTTATAGATGGTGGTGGAGTAACAATATTGGGAACTTCAATGCTCGAAATTAGTAATCTGTTGGTGCTCAAGGTACTCTAATCAATATTTAATAATCAGTTTCTTTGTCATGGTGCTGAATTGTAAACAATTTTGATGTCCTATTCTATGCTATTTAGGAGTCATCTGTGATACAATCCAATGGAAACCTCGGAGTTCATGGGCAGGGTCTGTTAAATCTTACAGGCAAAGGAGATACAATTGAAGCACAACGTCTGATTTTGTCTCTGTTCTATAGCATCCATGTAAGAATAATCAACTGCATCATGTTGTTGTTATGCTTTGGACTTTTTTGGCCTTTTGTGAGCTGTTAGATGTGAAGGTTCCGATAAATGTTATTTTACTTAGTGTGACTTGGTACAGAGCTGAAGCTATATTTCTAGGTGAACCTGTATTGGCTAACAGTTATCTCTATGATTTGTGAAGGTTGGAGTCGGAGCGGCTTTGCGTGGTCCTTTGCAGAATGCATCTACTGGTGGCCTGTAAGTTCTGAAGGTTCGAACGATCCTTCTACATAAGTATTTAATCTTTCATTATTTGTTTTGTTGTACTGTGTCTGTAAAAACTTTTATGTTTGGTTTATTTCAAAGTACTCCAAAGCTTTACTGTCAACGCCAAGATTGTCCTGTTGAACTACTTCACCCGCCAGAGGATTGCAATGTCAATTCATCCCTGTCGTTCACTCTTCAGGTGCTTGTTTACTGGAAATTTAAAAAAAAAACATAAGGGAAGAAGGTGTTTTCCAGTTTTAACTAGTCTCTGTTGCAGATCTGCCGAGTTGAAGATATTACTGTTGGAGGTCTCATCAAAGGATCTGTAATCCATTTCCATCTGGCAAGAACGGTAGTTGTCCGCTCTTCTGGAACAATAACCGCAGATGGGATGGGTAAGCACACATATTCATTATAAGATGATTCTCCTGATTTGTGTCTTTCTTATTTTTAATGTGAACCAGCTTTTGAGAGATTTGATTATGCACACAGGCTGCAAAGGTGGAGTTGGGACAGGTAGGTTTCTGAGAAGCGGTATCGGCAGTGGTGGGGGACATGGTGGTAAAGGCGGAAGCGGGTGTTACAATCATACTTGCATAGATGGTGGCGACTCTTATGGAAATGCAGATCTACCGTGTGAACTTGGCAGTGGAAGTGGAAATGAAGAGTCAACAGATTCAGTTGCTGGTGGAGGAATCATTGGTAAGTCATGTTGGTAGTATTTGATATTTTCAAATTTTCAGATAGTATCAACCGAACATAACCCTCATTCTGACATGATTCATTTTGAAAGTCTTCCTAATAATTTATTTTATACGAATTGGTGAAGTGATTGGTTCACTTGAGCACCCACTTTCAAGCTTGTCACTTGAAGGCTCAATAACAACTGATGGTGAAAGTCCCAGGAAGACACTGAAAGACATAAGTAATTCAAGTTTAGGACCTGGTGGTGGTTCAGGTGGAACCGTTCTTTTATGCTTGCGCTCACTTGAGTTAGGGAAGTCTGCTACTCTCTCTAGTAATGGAGGAAATGGTAGTCTAAAGGGAGGTGGTGGAGGAAGTGGTGGAAGGATTCATTTTCATTGGTCAGACATTCCTACTGGTGATGTCTATCATCCTGTTGCCAAAGTAAAGGGAAGCGTTTATGTAAGGTTTGTTATAACAAGTTCATACTCATTTTTCTTTAGTTATAAGCATTCCAGTTTCTCTTTCTTAATGCGTTTCTAGAACATGATATGTGATTTCAATAATTAATTACAGTGGAGGGATGGGTACTGTTGAAGATAGCATTGGAGAGAATGGAACTTTGACTGGTAAAGCTTGTCCAGAAGGGCTCTATGGTCTATATTGTGAGGTAGTGTTGAGATTCTTTGCGTGTTATTATCAAACCTGCTCATGCTGTACACATTGCTCTTGTTTATTGACAAGAGGTTTTTAGTGTCCTTTTTTTTTTTATCTATTACATTTCTGTAGTTCATCCTCCATGTTTCAATATTCTACAGGAATGTCCAGCTGGTACTTATAAGAATGTTACTGGATCTGATAAAGCTCTTTGTCACATTTGTCCGGCTAGTGATCTTCCCCATCGTGCTGAATTTGTCACCGTTCGAGGTACCTTTTTTTAATTGAAACATTGATCAGTCATGATCTAAATCAGTGCATTATCTACTGAGGGATATTGATTCTCAATGCAATGTGTTGATCCTGTTCTTATTTAATATTCCTCAGTGCGTCTGATGCATAAACTTTGTTTTTCTTGACAGGCGGTGTTGCAGAAACGCCTTGTCCATATAAATGCATATCAGATAGATACCACATGCCACACTGTTATACTACACTTGAAGAGTTAATATACACATTTGGTGGACCTTGGTTGTTTGGTGTTCTTTTAGTGGTTGTGCTCCTCCTACTAGCACTTGTTTTCAGCGTTGCTCGAATGAAATTTGTTAGTGGTGACGAATCACATGGGTCTGCCCCAACCCACCATGGCTCTCAGATTGATCACTCCTTTCCATTCCTTGAGTCATTGAACGAGGTTTGCTTACTCTTTATCTCTTACCCGAATCGGGATAAAAAATATTAAAGGGAGATACCATGTGAATGGAACATAATTATATTTTGTGTTTAATTTTATTAGGTGATGGAGACGAGCAGAGTGGAGGAATCACAGGGCCACATGGATAGGATCTATTTCTTAGGTCCTAATACTTTTAGTGAACCTTGGCATCTTTCTCATACACCCCCAGATGAAATAAAAGAGATTGTGTAAGTTAGTTATTATTAGCTGTTGATTTTTACCTTTTTGGCGATAATATGTTCTTCATGCCTGGAAGTAGTTTTTGAGTTACATTAGCTTTGGTCTCTTCTAACTTGATTTTTTTCTCTAGGTACGAGGCTGCCTTTAATGGGTTTGTTGATGAGATCAATGCTATAGCTTCATACCAGTGGTGGGAGGGTGCGATTTACATCATGCTTTCAGTTCTTGTCTATCCTCTTGCATGGTCATGGCAGCAATCACGTCGGAAGCTGAAATTTCAGAAACTCCGTGACTTTGTTCAATCAGAATATGACCATTCTTGTCTACGCTCTTGTCGTTCAAGGGCTTTATATGAGGGGCTAAAGGTACATTTTCATCTATTGACCATGCATTCCACTCACTACCTTTAGAACATTTTAAATACTTGGCAAGAAATAGAAAAGGCCAATCATAGTTTGTGTTGGTCATCATAGTTTTAGTATGGTCTTTAGTCAAGAGGTTGGAACTTAAGTTCTTGACAACAAGGTTCCATTTCATTGTTTAAAAATGGCATGTGGAGGAGAATCATTGGAATTTGTGATGTGAATTTGCAGGTAGCTGCTACCCCTGATTTAATGTTAGCTCATCTAGATTTCTTCCTTGGTGGCGATGAAAAGAGAAGCGATCTTCCTCCTCCGGTTCATCGAAGATTTCCAACGCCTATAATATTTGGAGGTGAGGGAAGTTACATGGCCTATTACTCACTCCAAAGCGACGATATTCTGACCAGTCTTCTAAGCCAGGTCGGTTTGTTATTTCATATACACTAATCTATGTGGCTGTGGTCTTTCACTTGTTTTACGTGTATGGATTACTGTCAATGACTGCCATATCTTAATGATTTGATCCCCTTTGTGTAGTTGGTCCCACCAACCACTTGGTACCGCTTTGTCGCTGGTCTGAACGCTCAGCTGCGTCTGGTTCAGCAAGGGAAACTGAGGTCCACGTTTAGATCAGTCATGAGATGGATTGAAACTCATGGAAACCCTGCTTTAAAAAGACATGGTGTACGTGTGGACCTAGCTAGGTTTCAGGCATTGCCGTCGTTGTCTTGCCAGTATGGAATCCTTGTTCAAACCATGGTAGACGAAGTGGTATCAACAAGAATTGTTGATGAAACAGAACAGCAGCATCCATGGTAAGAAATTTCACTTTGATTCTATCTGCTGTTTATTTGCCTAGCACGTTACTGCGAAAGATCCTGACGTTTCTTTGAGTTTTGAATGTGCAGGGGGACACAAATTGAAAACTCCTCTGGTGATTTCAGAGAGAATTTGCATTTCACTCAACCTCTAAGAAGCGAGATTAACCATGTGAGGCATCGAGAGTGTGGAGAAATCATAGACATTGGTAGCTTACAATTTCTCAAAGAAGAAAAAGATGTCCTCTCCCTCATTTCCTTCATGATTCATAACACAAAACCTGTTGGTCATCAGGTAAAGCCTCCCTCTTTGCTTCAAAAATGTTGCCATTCTTTTCTTTAGTCTTGAGGGTTTTGAAATCTGTAATTTTCTGCGGTGTTGACAGGATCTGGTCGGTTTGGTTATCTCGGTGCTACTCCTAGGAGACCTAACTCTAATGTTACTCACACTGCTTCAACTCTACTCGATATCTTTGCTGAATGTTTTTCTCGCTACGTTCATTTTACCTCTCAGCATCATTTTCCCATTCCCTGCCGGGGTCAGTGCTTTGTTTAGCCACGGACCAAGGCGCTCTGCTAGTCGCACACGCATTTATGCATTGTGGAATGTCACTTCCTTGGTCAATGTCGTAAGTATTTCTCTCTTTATGCAAATGCTACACCTTAAAACTCACCTTCTCTTGTTTCTGCAACTTCCTCTTGCATGATTAAAAATCCTTTTGTGCCTGGTGGGTTCTTGCAGATTGTTGCTTTTGTGTGTGGATATATTCACTATCATGGCTCATCATCAGGGAAAAAGATTCCGTATCTCCAGCCATGGAACATTAGCATGTGAGAGAAGAAAACAAACTTCACTTTAAGTTCAAACCAAACGACACATTCTTTCTTGGATCATCAACTAATTTCTATTTATTTGTAGGGACGAGAATGAATGGTGGATATTTCCAGTGGCTTTGTTTCTGTGCAAAGTCTTGCAATCCCAACTTGTAAACTGGCACGTTGCAAATCTCGAGATACAAGATTACTCCTTGTACAGTGATGACTCCGAGCTGTTTTGGCAGTCGTGAGACAAACCAAACCATAATTATTACAAAACAAGGTGGAGGGAGCTCGTTTTTTGAAAAGGCGTCTTCTGGTTTGTGCACAAGCTGATTCAAGGATTTTTCGGGTGAATATAGCTAACTCTTAGGAAAGTAGAAAAAGGAAAGAATAATCCTGAAAGATTGGGAGAACAAAAGGCACACAGTTTTATGTAAGATCCATCTTGTGTTCTTTTTGGTAACATTGATGGATCTATCAGATAATCCGGATAGGGATGTTTGTTTTATGCTTTAAATTGATGTATGTCTCCACTACAAAGTTTATCTTCTATTGGTTTGGTGATTTGTGTTGGTGCACTCTTGTTGTCTCTCTTCTACTTACATTAGTCCACATCCAAGTATGTCATGAACTTGGATGTTGTGGAGCAATAGTTCAGTCCAGGTTCATAACCGATAGGGCTGAGCTCAAAACGGCCTGGCCTATCGCAACCATTCTATTTAAAATGAATTGAGTATAGTTTCCATATACAAGGTTGTGGTAGTGAGTTATGAACTTGAATGTTATAGAGAATAGCCTGTGAGACTTGACAATTTTGTGGTAATTTTTATCTCCACTCTCAACTAATTATAAAAGAACATAGATGCTGGAACAATAACCGGATCTTAGAATAAATCTCTCCAGCAAAACACCAAGACGCTGCACATGAAAGACAAACACCCACAAAGAACATCAATGTGCAGTCTTGTTTCCGCTAAGGAGATGTATCTTAAAAAAGAAGCTAAAAAGATCATAAGCAGATAACTATGAGGAACAAGAGTCTGAAGAGTACCTGAAAAAATCACTCTTTGTTTAGTATCTTGGGGACTTTTAAATATGCCTCCTCAAAGCTTGGAATGGAAGCTCTTATACTTTCGCTATTTGAGGAATATCAAAACTCTCAACATTAGAAGATGCCTTTCATCTTAAAACTGTAACCATTCTATTATTCCAGATGGAAAAAAGTGTATGAAGATCAAACCTGTTCTCAAATGTTTCGGGAGCATCCTCTCGCAAATTTCCGCCTTCCATTTCTACAAGTATTTTTTTTTTTTTAGACCAGCAAGGATCGAGACATTGAAATAGGTAGTTTTCTTTCTGATAGCCGAACGGATAAACCTCTTATTACAATAAACGCACATATATTTGCCTCCTCAGATTTGACCAAGAGAATGTGTTTAGACCACAAAGACTTGCAAGTCAATCAACTCTAGCTTATAAAAATCTGACGCATGAATCTACTTGAAACAAAAACAAAGTCATGATTCGCCATACATGAGATGGATGCCACAAATGTTACTTACAACTAGTTTTGCCATTGATTTCAGAAAACGCTTTTCTTTAATCATAGTTTGGAGCCAAAGAAAATGGGGCACACGAAGCAAAACCACATAAAAAAATCAAATAGAGCAAATTAGAAGAACAGTGACCTGCTCTAATAGATGGCTCTACACTGTTAACGTCAACTTGTTGAAGCTGGCCAAACCTGAATTTGTCACCAATCAACAACACTTTGGTTCAAAGACATAATAATTGTGGAAGCCAATTTCGACAAGAAAGAAACTATCTATAGAGGATGTAGATTAATTACCAGTCAATAACTCGACGAATTTTCGTTTCACATTCCTCTACCTGAAGAAAAAGAAAGAACAAAGGAAAGAAGAGGAACAATGCGATAACTCAATTGTACAAAAGTAGATTCGATAAAGATACAAGAGTAAGGGGTACCTCCGCCGGAGTTAGAGAGATTCGAGCTGTCTCGGCCAGACGGGAAACGTCCGGCGGCTGAAGTTCGGATGATTTTGTTTCAGATGAGTAACTTCGACCTATTAACTGGATTTTTCGACTGTGTCTTTGTAAATGGAGACTTAAAGAAGAAGAAGAAGAAGAAGAAGAAGAAGAAGACTGGATTTTGATCCAGCTCGATGAGATGAAGCAGCGATTCGGAGACGCAGATATAACGGCGAGCAAAGCTCTGGACGCCATGGCTAAATTCAAACCTTTCTCTCTCGCTCGGCGATGGTGGCTGGATAGAATTGAACGAAGTATTGCAAAAGCTGTATCGTTTCCAATCCAAGGACTAACAAAACCGGTTTTAACCGGTCCATTCACAGAAACGATCGCGTTCCTTTCTTTCTTTTTTTTCTTCAATCAAACACACTTGCAAAACGAAATTAGGTGTAGACGACGAACATACATTGAATTACTATTTTCTCACCGGTAATAGTTTATCATTGGGGAAAACTATCTTCTTCTTTACTTTTGCAATCATTGCTCAAACTAGTGAGTGTTACCAGTCTATTTTGATATGAAAAATACAGAGTCAATGTCGTACAAACCGAAACCCAGACACACAAATAGATACGGAACTCATCATTTAGCCTCTAACCGGCCCTAACATTCTTCGAGAAAAGCACGTCCCAGATTGTTTGCTAGAGCAAGTCTCACAGAACCCACAGCTTGAGCAGACAAATCAGATTCTACGAAGCCTGGTCTTAACCTTGCAATTGATACTTCTTGTAATTTGTTCAACATCAGGTTGGTCTGCGTCACATTCAACAGCGAACGTTCTGGCCAATTCAACAGCTTCAACTGTAAAGTGTTAACACACATACAAACAAAAACTCGTTTAGTTGAGCATTTTCCTCATTGCAAAATCAAAGGCAAAAGGAAAATAAGGTTTGCTTCTTTACTGAATCATGCAGAAGGGGCAGCCAAAAGCGTTGAGGAGTACAAGGGCTCTTCATTAGCTGCAGTTATTCAAATCACAACACCACCAATGTTAATGTTTTGCAATGACAAAAAAATAGGTAAGAAAGATTTTCTATTACACACCGATACAAGTCTCTCCACGGCTTCATGAGCTGCATCTATAGTTTTTCCATCATGAACTAGCTTCAGTGATCTCTTGAAATCTCTATACCTGGAAAATATTTTGGTGTTGATAATAATGTTAGGACAGATTGTTTCAAAAATGAATCATTAGCAAAGAGAAAGAGAGAGAGAGATGATTAATACTTGTGAAGAAAATCGAGACCACCAGAGATCTGCGATTCAGAACCCAGCAACTCGACCAGGCCTTCCCATTGCTGCGTGTGAAATGAAAACAATGTCATCACAGATAGAATCAACAGGAAAATTATAAACTGAAATGTGGCTTAGAGAATGTATTACCTTGAGACTTTCATCAGACAACGACTTTCCAACTGAATCAAACAGCTGTTGAGAAATCACGTTGAGACAATTTTCGTCCCGGGCTTGCTGTAGCCAGAAAATCCCAGAGCCTTTCCTCCCATGTTTCCAATGATGCACTCCAGCAATCTGAACAATATAAACTTACTTCAGATGAAATCTGTTTTTTCTTTTTCAGCCAAATTTTGAGATTAGAGAACACAAATGTAGGCAAGGAAGCACCCTGGTACCTTCATAAGTTTAGCGCTGACATTACTGAGTTCATAGAGACGGCAAATCTCTAGGCTCTGCAACAGAAGATTTATAAGTACCAGGTGAAGGCTTCTGACAAGATCCTAGAATTTTGAAACAGAAAGCAGAAAAAGATATTGATGTACAAGTGCAACTGAATAAACGAAACCTTAATAAGCAGCTGATTGTCTTGAACACGCTGCCTGTAGAACAACAACTCTAATAAGCCTAATCCCTGTTTCTCACACGATGCTAGATAAATAGGAGCTAGCTGCATTAAACACACAAGAAAAGAAAAATTTAATTTAACAAAAAAGTGTAATAAGAAAGGTACCGATTTGATTACAGGAAAGGTCCATGTAAAGTAAAAAAACGAAAGGTACCTGCCAAGTCAAAGAATGAGAAGAAAGCACTTGAGCATAAACAAGTCTATGGAGCTCTTCCATGTTGATTCCACCCAAGTTTCTCTGCTCCTTGTGTACAAGACCTTCTCCTTCATCGCTTCCAGCTGTCAATAATTCCATGGCATGTGCAACCATCCTGACAACAAACACGAAATAGTCTCGTCCTGATTCATATAAATAAACGATATAGCATTCTCAATGGAGTTAGTAACAAGAAACAAAGACTGCTGCCTACCAGGAGCCGAACTCTTTGGAACACTCTGCCAGAACAACCTGCATCATTTAATTACAGCATGCTTGATTAGAGAGTGACAAAGAGATGAAACAGTTGCACCTTTGATTAGGTTTAAGATGCATTACTGACCTCCGTATTTTCTCCAAGAATTCCGATAAGCAGTCTTAGAAGCTTATGAGAGGTGTTATTAACTGGTTTTGACTGAACACATTTCTGGGCTAGGTTATGCATGCCATCTAATCCCTGAAATGTAAAATAGCAGTTATTGGATTTTCAGGTTTCTTATTTGAACGATAGGGATTGAGTAAGAAAATATGAAGCTCAATTTAAAATAGACAAACAGCGGGTAAAGCAATTCACCTTCGTGAATGGCCTGAGATAAAGAAGATGTGAAACAAAAAGCTCCATCCAATTACACGTCGCAGCCGTGAGGCAATCAGCATTACCCATCATGATCTTCAACATATTTCTCAAGCCCTCGCGCGTCTGATGGTGAGCACATTGAACCCAGAAGGCACTGCACTCTAGTTTAGTTATCTGAGACTGCCATCTTTCTCGTGTCTGGCAAAAAGGGCAAGATAAGTCTAGACACATAAAATACATTAAAAAGAGAAAGAATGATACATCTTTTAACATACCTTCATAAAGTCAGGCTTTGCTGCAAAGCATTCAACAAACTTCCCAGCTTCTAGTTTTGGACGCATCCGTGGCATTTTTGAAATGAGAACAGCAACAGCTTCTACCAAACCATTTTCTGTCTATTTCGTCAAAATTTTGTTACATTATCAATAGTCAGGAATCTGTGCAAATACAGAAGTACTAGCACCTAGATAGTCACTCCATATGACATGAATCTCAAACATGGACTACTTCATTCTTACCAACCTCACGATTTCCCAGCTGGTCTAGTTGATAAGAACCATGTAAGTGTAACAACTTCACCTGAAAATAAAAGTATTGTTAGCGCAACTCTCAAATTGCAACTTTGACGGTCAAATTACAAAGAACCACCTATCTCAAAAAAGTACAAACCACTATTTCTAGCCAACCAACTGATAAAGCAGATGCCATAACTTCCCAGTATCTTGGATCATCCTCGATGGCCTGCAAAGGCACATAAACGCATAAAGCAATCACTTAATTTCTGAGCAAACTACCAATTCTTCAATCGACTTCTTAGAAAGGACCATACATCCACCATTTAAGGTTTAAAACCATCGACACTTTGAGAGAGAATTGAAAAAATATATATAATATAATGGGTATGACAAGACCTGTAGGCCAACAAGTTCCTTTTGGAAATCTTCGAGCTTTGAATAGATTGTTTGATGTGATCTCGAAAGGAGTGTATCGTAGTCCTGCCATGATGATTTAAAAGGTAAGTAAGAAATAGTAGAAGTTTCAAAATTAAGATAGCTTAAGTGTTGGGGGAAGAAACTAATTACAGATAGCCAATCAACGAGCCGTTCTGGCAACCAAGACAGACATGTCTTATCTGCATAAAATAATTCCATCAACTCCCACGCAGCCTTTAAAGAAGTTGGTTCCTCAGCACTCTACATATGTATGTCAACGAGAAAACATCCATTAAAAAAGCTCCCACACTCAAAGCTATAACTCACTCATGGAAGAGTTAAATGGTTCTAAGAATAAAATCTTGATTACAGCATAGTAAAGTCAACTAAAGTTGAGCCCAAAAAAAACTACGTACCTTTATAACTGATCTTGGGTCTTCAATCAAAGGAGCTGGAGAAGATAGTTTATTACTAAGGAGAGATTTAATATCCTTGCTGTATTCCAATACATATTCCCACCTGATTACCGATGATAGTGTAATCATTCAGATACAACAATAAGCATTGAATTGGCAAAATCTGGGAATTTACAAAGAAGGTACAACTTGTATAGAAATGAGTAAGAGAATAAGAAATTTGAGTGTCCTCACCACGCAGTCTGGTACAAAGAAGAACTCATATCCATCCTAGATAAACTTGATATTGAGTTTCTCCTGCTCTGCAAAAGCGCAAACGGGGAGACCGATCCATATGCGATCCTTCGCCGCTGTGCTTCGCTGATTTCGCCATCCTCGCCGCTAAGCCTCACGTTTACGACTTTACCACCAGCTTCTCCGTCATCATCGCGTGACTCCGGATTCCTAAAAACCGTGACGCGTAGGTTGTTTCCACATCCCCAGGAGATGGAAAGCCTATGAACTAGGGATTTCAGCTCGTGTCTAAGAGGATACAGCACCGGAGCTTTATCCTTAGTCGAAATCGGAACCAATTCGCCACCGCCGGAATCCGAAGTTAAACCCGGCATTTCGGAGCTCCGATTGTAGAAATGGCCGGTAGGGTTTTTAATTGGGTTTTCAGCTTGGAGGGAGTAACTGAACTGAACAGAGGTTCTAGTCGGCGTCGCCAGCAAAAACGCACCGTGTGGTAGATAGATATTTGTAATAATTACATTAGTAGCTATATACTTTTAAAAGTTTTCTAATTGGACAATGTAAGTTACCAGAATGAACATTTCGCATCCAAACAACTCGTCGTTTTTTAATTAGACACATGAACACCCTGACGTTTACGGTTACAGAAGCTGCTCTTATCTCTCTTCTTCATATGGTCATGGCATTCGATTTTAAGGCTTAGCTTTGTTGCTCTGTCGCCGTGGAGAATCTCAAGGAGCGTACTATGTGGCCTTCTTCTGGAAACTCTTCGCAGCCTCAAGCTAAGGTATTAATTTTCGCTCTTCGTTTTTCCTTAGCTTTTATTGTTTGGTTTCCGAGAACAGCGTAGAGGAGACGAAACTAGAGTGTTGAACGACTTCATTTCATTTACTTAGCTGAGACTTCTTCGATTATTTTGGGTGACGATTGATTTTTAGTTATTATTAAGTTTTTCGTTTAGAAAATGTTGTTAATTTTGCTGCTTCTAGATAGTTCAAATTTCGTCTTCGCCTGAGGAATCGATGTTTCACACCAGAATTCTGAGACCAGTTTGCTCAAAACTAGAAAAATTAACTCAGTTGGGGAGTGTGATTATTAAGATAAACAAAAATTACAAGTTTTGGGTTATAATGTTCGTTTTGAGCTCTTTCTTCTTTTGTTGCTTGATGATAAGATCAGTTACGCTTCAAAAGTCTGATTCTTTCTAATTATTTTGTGAGTGTTTGGCATCAGAAGTAAGTCCCTCGTTGATTTTGGCAATATTAAATTGAGAGATTTGCGGTGTAAATTTGAATGTTTGCTTCTCTTCTCACCCACCCAACGAGAATTTATCATGTTTTGTTCCTAAAATCTTACTGGGACTACTACGATCGAGCTTTATTACTTGGTTTTTTTTTATCATAAACCGAAATTTCTTGTAGCTGTTAAACCAGTATTCTTGTTGGATAGTTGAAAATGTATCATTGGGTCTAACGAACTAACGAACTATACCCTCTTGTGGTTTTGTTTTTTTTTCCCGGTGAATGTGATCACTGATCAGAGACAAGAGAAGAAGTCGATATCTGGGAGTTTTAGAGCAGAGAATCTCATACCAGGAGTTGTGATAGGATTCATCATAGGTATGATATTGGATTTGGCACAGCAAGTGAAGACCCCAGTGAAAAAGAGCAGACTTTTATCCAGCAAGATCCAGAAGCAGAGTTCTGTATCAGGCAATGGCAGTGACAAAGAGCTTAAAATGGTTTGTCTATCATCTATTTTAACCATAGTGTCTTGTCTCTGGTCCTAGATTTTATTGTTTTGGAGCTTAGTATTATTACTTAATTCCTTAATATACAAAATCTAGTGGTAATACGAGTTGATTTCTATTCCACACCCATCAAACGACAGCCTTTTAATTTGAGCTTCATAAAAGAGACTTGAATAATTTATACAAGGATGGTGATAACATTTGAATGATGTCAGATTTAAAGATTAAAAGTTCAAATCAAAACATTTTGTGTAACTAATTTGAGCTTTTCTGATCACAGGTTTTGGTAGTTAGGCAAGACTTAAAGATGAGAACAGGCAAAATTGCGTCACAGTGTGCACGTAAGTGTCTTATGAAATGTGTCTGAAGTTTGAACACTAATATTAATCGTGTTAATGCTGAAAGTAAAATGATTTTCTTTCTGATATTTGCAGATGCTGCCACCGGCATGTATGCTGACTTAATGCAGAGGTAATTTTGTCAGTAGTGAGTGGTTCGCTTGGTAAATAATTCTGAAGTTTATGTTTTTTTGTTTTCATTCTTAATTTTTTCAGCGACCGATACCTTCTGAGAAGATGGGAGGAATGCGGGCAACCAAAGATAGTCGTCTCTTGTAAAAACCAGCAAGAAATGTAAGCAGGTGAAACTCTTGGGGAAACAGACAAAATGCTCATCAAGACATATTGTTACTTTACTTCTTATGTTAATAAGTTGTCTTCAATAAATTTGAAAGCTACTCTTATTTGTTTCTGCTCTTAGGAATAAGATCACAGAGGCGGCTGAGAGCGTTGGCCTTCCAACTTTTGTTGTAGCTGATGCTGGAAGAACAGAGGTAATTACAAGAATCGTTTTTTTTTTTTGACTTTCTTGTGCTTGATTAGCTATTGAGAACAAGGTCCGATCATAGATCCTCGTATTCATTATAAAATCTGAATGTTTCTACTAATCACAAATAGACAGAAGACAAAAGCACCATCCAACTTACTGAAACACGAAAAGAGTGTTCTTGAATCAAAAACTTATGTGGGATTTTTTTGGTAAAGTGATCAGCTAACAGGTTTTCCTGGAAACTGAAATTCTTCCTTTCACAGGTTGCGGCTGGATCAAGAACGGTTCTTGCAGTTGGACCCGGTAGAGACAATAATTTCTTCAAACTTGTGTTTCTAGCTTGAGCAGAACAAATAAAGATGTTGTGCCTTGACATGTTCGTTACTTTTTCTTGTGCAGGACCAAAGGAGTTGGTTGATTCCATAACCGGGAGGCTGGCTTTACTCTGATTCCGGAGCTTTGACTTGTGGTACTTCCGTTGGGATTTTGATTTCTTCAGGATAACTGGATAAGGCAAGGCAGTGTTGTTCTGTAAGACTTTTTGTTGATTGTAATTTAGTTGTAGTTCTTCTACTGATTATTTGGAGTCCGAATTCATGTAAATCTACCGATACACTATCAAGATATTACCGTTGTAATTTTCACGGTGTTGAGTTCGAAATCCAAGTTGACAACCACAAGTTTTATAGTCAAAAGTTTTGACTCAAAACTAATGATTTTTGTAGCTAATAAAGGGATTGGGCATATAAACTGAACAAACTCAGTCTTACCTGAAATTCTAAACCAAATCCAAACTGAGTTTCTAACAAAAACTGATCGTTAGATAAGTTTAGACCAAAAAAAAAAAAAAAAACTAAACAGAGATAGAATTTACTACAATTGGATTGTGTAAATTGAAATTTACTAAAAATATTCATTAAAAATTCGTACTAAATACTTATATATATACCAATAGATAACATACTCTTACGAAATTAATTATTTGTAAGGTGGAAAAATAACTCGTCATTTCATTTATTAATAGCTATTAGCCAATTTTCTTTAGATCAAATATGTAACTGATATTTTCCTCAATGTATCATGTATGTATGTACGATATACAATGATTTTGTATGCGAATCTAAGAGCATGTACAATGGGTATTTCATTGAGATATCCTTCATTATTTTTAATGAAAAAAATAAAAAGAGAGAATGAGAGATTCAATACTCTAACTAGAGATCCACTTTCCCCTTGCTATTTTTTAATTGGTTCATGTGTTATTTTAAAATTAAAAATTAAATATATATTTAAATGATATCAAAACATTAATATATTAATAGTGAGAAATTCATTTGGGTATAGATATTAATAGTGAGAGACTCGTTTGGGTATCTATACGCTCGAACATGTTCTGACTCTCATCATTTTCAAAGCTCCCGGACAATACTAGTAAGTAGTAACGTACAGTGGCACCTTTTTCCCTGTCGTACCACGATACTCAATGCTTAATACGTAACATATCTCAGTGCTTTTTGTGAGACTGACTTAGATTGATAGATGTGATTCTGAATTTCTGATTAGTGTTTTACTTATATTCATATCGTTTGTATGTGTGTACCAATCTAGCCTATATCGTCCTTCTCATGTTTCTAGTTTTTATATGATTTATTTTCCCCCTTTTGTTCTTCTTATATACACATATTGGTGACTTTGGAATGGATTTGCTTTTGATACTTTCTTTGAGTGACGTCGAAGTCTTCCCGAAAGTCCAGAACGCTACGTTGGACCGTTATGATTCCACATCATTATATAAATATATATATGCACACCACATGGCACACTGTATACGCAACATACTCACATGACTCCATAAATATATATATATATATATATATTATATGCGCTTTTACGTATTATTTTCTTTCTTTTTCGGATATGATATAAAACAACATGGATAACAATGTGTCAATGTCTAATGTTCATAAACAAATGATTTCTAAAATTCGGATCAAACTGTCGTTTATACAGGATTTAATTAGGTGTTATTAGGCTATATAGGATTATCGTTCGACTGGCGTCAACTGTTTTCCAAATAATCTAAATAGTAAAAACTCTGGCTTCAAAATACTGTATCATATGAATTTCTAATAATGGTCCCCGTGATATATAGTAGCTAAAAAGGAGGAATTTCTAAAGATAGTATTATATAATAATCCCATTTACAGTGGAATACATAGGCTTTTGTAAAGGAGTCGAGCCTCTACCATTTCGTAAATTGTCAGATCAAAATCTAAAGTTGAATGGACTCAATGGAGTGTATATAAATTGTTTGCGCATCAAAAAAAATATATATATATAATACTAACGATCACTTTAACAAAACAAGGCAAAATCGATTATTCTTTTATATATTAGTTCCACATCTCAAAATTAATGTTAGGGGCCAATGCCAACTACTTTCAAGTTTCAAATGTAAGCATGCTCCTTAGCAAAAAAAATCCGTAAATCCACCATGGATTAAGTATCCGACTGATATTGGGGAGCAAAAACATAACGAGGTAATCTAACTTCCTTTTTTTCTATACAATTAAACAAAAATAATACTCCAATATTAATTTGGACATTAGATATTACAAGTACAGTCCGTGGACCTTTACCTATATTTATCAGTATAAAATAGTTTAATGTTGGTTAAGAAGATGACTGCTTTTATATTATAATACTATATAGTATTAAATTTCGCCCACTTGCTGGTTAGGTTTGCATGAGAATGCATGTGACGAGCACCTCAATCTATGCTCCCGTTTCCTTTATTTAAGAAACTAACACTTATTTTTATGGCTTTTGTGCTGTGCAAATTTGTATTTGTCCCTTTATTTTACTATACATCTTTTAAATAAAAATAATAGAATCAGATTTCCTCGAATATTGTCAGAATGTAAAACGTGAAAGAAGTTAAAATTCGGGGAATAATTAAGTTTGATAAATTATAATAACCCATCTGTCAAAATGAGTGAGCATCCACCTTGGATCCCGGTGTTTTGGATGAATAATATTACTGTATTAATTTAGATACAATACATTAATGTATACTTATCTTATCTATATCCAAACAAATACTTATTGAAATACAGTTAATTAACCTGATCAGTTAAAAAATGTATATTTGAGTTTCTTACATGGTTCACATACAATGGACTCAAGTTCAGGGAAATACTACCTTTTCACTAAATCAAATTATTATGTAATCTCAAAGTTTTCTCTGAATTTTATTTCAACTTGAATGGAATAGTTCTTTACCTCGACAAGACACACACGCATATATACATTATTTGGATTTCGAAGACAGAAAGATGATGGGAATAACAACTATATTTGGATTTTTCATTTTGGGTTCTAGTTGGTTCAATTATTTCGTGACTAGTATTTTAAAATATGTTAACCAGAAACAGAGTGATACTTGCATCGTGATTAAGAAGATTACTAAACTCATTTTTTTTTTTCAACTCTGTCTTATTTTATAAACCTTTCTATTTTGAATTTTGCTAGTCCAAGACCAAAACAAAAGTTAATAAAATATCAGTACTAGTAGTAGTCTGCAGCAACTGAAACCAATTATTAAGATGTTAAAAATTAAAGGAAAAAGTCCACGTGGAAATACGAAGTTAGATTAAGTGTCTAAAATCAGGAGCCACGTGGTTATTATTATGGATTAAGAAATCTTCACCGTTGGATCTGATATCCATCAGAAGATTCTCACACCTAAGCTGACTCAGCAAATGCTCGTCTCGCATCTCCTTCTGTCGCCGGAGCTCCATCACTTTCCGGTGAGAGTTCGAGTGTCTCGCCATCACAAACGTCGGGCTAGAAGCTGGTCTATACTCCGGCACTAGCCGCCCTGATTTGTAGCGTACTCCACACGCGTTGCACAGCGTCTTCGGACCCATCGGTCCCGTCCTCCATTGCGGCGTCTTCTCCGTCGCGCAGTGCAAACACCGTCTTCCTCCTCCGGTTTCATCGCAGTCTCCGTTGATATCTCCGGCGATGTTTTGTTCTTTTACTCTGTGAAGTTTCTTCTTGGGATTGATGTCGTCGGAGGAGCCAGCGATGGATAAAAGGCGGGCAGCCCACGTGGAGGCTGCAGAGCGTGATCTCTTGCTTCTCGCTTTGGCGGGAACGGAGACGTTGGAGTCATCCGTCTCGGTGGTAATGATGAATTGATCCAATTCGGGTTCGGGTTCGGGTTCGGGTTCAGGTTTAATTTGGTGGGTCTGGGTTGACCCGGTGGTTTGAGGGTTTTTTAAGCCGGATAGTAAGTGAAGCTTCTCTTCATCTTCTTTTGAGAATGATTCTTCCACCAAATTCGATAGCCATTCTAATTCAGCTAAATCTTCACACTGATAAAATGATTATCAAAGAAGAAGACAAAAAAAGTGTTATTAGTTCCAAAATATATATATATATATATAATCTTCAAAAGTTTTCATTTTTCATCGTGTTTACAAATTAATGACATTATATGTTCCAAAAATAGCAAAATAATGTGTAAGTGAGATTTTTTAGGCGTTTAATCAGAAAAAAGTAATGGGAAAAAATACCGGAACGCAGAGGTCGTCAGAAAAGCCAGTGACGTCGGTGAAAAGAGAGGAGGAGTTAGAGCTGTCGGCGAGAGTAGCGGCGGAGACGGGGGAAGAATCAGGGAAAGTGTCAAAACCGTCGTCAGGTAGGCTGTCTTCGTTAGAAAAGTCAAGGAGGTCGTCGACGACGAAAGGGTCAGTGTTACCGGCGACGAGGAAGAGCTCAGAAGCTAGCCTTTCCATTTGGGCAAAACAGAGAAGGTTAAAACTGTAAATAAAATGAAAAAGGAAGAGCTTTTTTGGAGGGGTGAGCGAAGAATGTAGCGGAGAGGAAGAGAAGAAGAGAGAGAGAGTCTAAATTTGGGGTTGTGTAAAGGAGAGTGATGTTAGAGAAAGTTATGGTTCATGTGAGATGAGAACGAGACAGAGGACAGCTAAAACAGAGGAACTTTGACTATGAGTTACTCTCTCTCTCTTTTTATTCCATTTATATTATTAAAATCACTAAATTTATATTTACAACCAACGATAGAAATTAGAAATATCTCGTCTCGTGAGACATTTGCTTAAATACAAGGGGAGCTGAATCCCAATAACAATTCATTCATTTTTTACTTATACATTTACCTTCGTTTACTTCTTTTTGGTCAACCTCTCGAATTCTATAATTATCTTGAATTTGTAACTTTTAATCTTGAGTCTCTGTCTTTACGTACAACAAAAGAAAATAAATATATCTTACGTGCAACTTCGATACTATGAATCTACTACCACTTTCATCGGTGCCTTAATCAATTTATATGCATAATCCTCATATATAAATCAACATCTTCAGATGTTTTACTCAACCTTAAATAAATGCGGTTATTATGTTCTTGGTAAAACATTGTTCTTCGATAGGGAAACAAGATTTTCAAGTCACACACATGTGTTTACTAGACTCCCTGATGAAAACGAAATTATTTCACAGCCTTTTAAGCCTATATACGTTTTTTTATTTGACTCAATAAACAATATAATATGTTCTAGTAGCGAAGAGAGCAACCACATGCTAAAGATTCTGCTTCCAGCTTACAGTGTTCAATCACACAAATGGGCCCTCACATAGTAACAAATGATCGATCGATGGTAGTTTAACCACTCACATGGAGATGTAAAATTTTATATGTACACTGTACACTTACCTGAATTCGACTCCCATCGTTTTACATGGTGCATTGCATGATTGTGTCTTAGGATTTAGGAAAATTAAAAGCCCCGATAGGTCTTAAACTTCATAACTTTTCAATTTTGGAACCCTTATTTATAGCTTTGAACCTTGAACTCACTCACGTGTTACTAATTGTAAATTCATTCTATCATTGTATGTTATGTTAGAAACTCCAATATGTATGTTAGACATTAGCATTATGAATATGTAGAAGATATATATTTTAATTCGTGTAGATGCAACCAATCATTGAGAAGAGTAAATTTGTTTATTTGTATCCATTTGTCCATTTTAGGTTAGATTTTATATAAAGTACCATAATCTTGAATTTTTAAATAAAGTTAAGTATTAAATTATCTCACCCATGATTTTGTTATTAAATGTAATTTTCCCTTGAGATTTCATTTTTGCTCTTATCTTGTTGTTGTTTGGACCTAATTTTTTATCATAAAGTAGCCAGCCCAAAGCCCAAATCGTCAAAAAAAACAAATTAAACAAAAGCCCATTTTAAGTAATGTAAAAGCCCCTAAATTACAGTTGATTTGATGACAACTTTCATACTGAACTCTTTTCCAACAGTTTTTTTTTCAGACAACAGTTTTTTTTTTTGGTAAAAACTAAAAGCTAAAAACAGTTTTATTTCTGCAAATGATCGTATGTGATTCTTAAAATAAATAAATAAAATTTGCTTTTTTGAATGAATTCATAATCATCATTTTTTAATCTTAGACGTTTAGTGTTTCTATTTTCAATTTTTTGAACTGATAGAGTGATCTATCAATCGCCATCATTTTTCATTTTATTCTCTTTTAACTGTTTTTCAGAATGATGATAATATAATTAATTATTATGCTTTTCATTTTTAACATATAAAATTGATTAACGCACTATTTTAAGTCATCAAGATAAGTAGATTTTGACCAAGTCCACATCGAAGACAGTCACAATTTTCTTCTTTGTGAAATACACAAGTTATTTTTTCGGGTTTAATCGCTAGCAGACGATTTCACAACGAAAATTTGAGGAGTTTATACTTCATACTATGTTTTTACAGGATTCAAAAATAGTTAAAGGTTCAAAGGTCCTAGATTTTTTTTTTCTGTCAGTGAAATGAAGGGTTCAGAAATGATTAATTATTTGTAATTTTGGTATTGGTACATTTATTTAGTAAATACAGATATTGCCTTTTTAGCTAAATTTGCTCAGATATATTAGAGATCCCACCACTTTGTTAAAGAAGAGATTTGGTTTGGCATAAAAGTGCGGCGCCGAATATTCGCCATAAACTTTGTTAATTCAATAAGAAATTAAAGAAAGAATTACGGAGTCACCCACAAATTACATTCATACAAAAAATAAAATAGTGTTTCAGTACTGGGCCTTGGTGGCCCGTTTAGCCTCGATTGCAGCTGAAAGTAGGTCCCACCACTTCGTTGTCGGCCCACGCTGAGCACCGCTCTATTTCTTTGTGCGCCTTGGCGTGCCTTTTTATTTTTTTTTCTTACAACTTTCTGTTTTTCTTAATGTTTTCGGTACACAAATTTACTTGACTATTAAAATTTATTTCTTATCTTAAGTTTCACGACTCCAATTTTCAATTTTAAAATATGTATTATTATGTTTTTTTTTTTAATCTGTGTCTAGCTGGACTCTGGACATTTTAGCACTTTAAGGTATTCAACGTATATTGAATCAACTTATAGTAGCCCTATTTTTATTAAAGAGCCGAATGATCAAGTAGAATTAGTAAAAGAAATATAGTTATATGAAATAAACGGTATAGAACGGGCGGAATAAGAAGTTAGTAACATTCATATTAGGATATATCATACTAATAATGATCAAATTTTGATTTTTTTTTAACAATTTAAATGCATCTGAACTATCTAAAAATCTTCTTTTATCAAAAAAAAAAAAAAATTATCTAAAAATAGGAAACTATGATCGCGATCCAACGAGTTGAATAAACTGTGACAATTTGTGATCAACTCTCACCTCATATGGAAATGTAAATAAATTTAAACATGTCGATATTTAATAATCCGTCACGGTGACGGAGCAAACGAACGGCACGATTATCCAAAGGAATATGTCTGGCGCCAGTTTTTCACAGCTTCGTCACACCGAAAAATATGAGACACGTGTACTGTTCTCACGCGCTCGTGTTCTTCCCAAAGGTAACATACATTCCTCGTTTTAAAATTTGGGTTTGATAACTTTTCTAATTTTATTTTTACATATTTGGAATACAATTGAAGTCAGTAATACGATATTTGAGTTTTCTCATAAATTTAAGACTAGTTAATTTTAGTTTTACATATGGAATCCAAGGTATGGTTTGTTTCTACAAATATTGTAATTATCTAGTCTTAATATTGGGTAATAAGTTCACTTTTATTTAACCTTGGATTCGTTAAAGAAGCAAACCCACCAAACCTGGTCTGCCATTATTACCGTCTTTATCAAGCTTATTCTCTTTTTATTTTTCATCAACCATCGAAACAACATGGTTTTAGTTGTTTCTTTTTTATAATCAAAAAAATTATAACGAAAAAATAAAATTAAGAAACTTAAAATGAAAAGTAAAAGTATTATGGTAGTTGTGAGGTGACTTAGCATTGACCTGATAAAAATCAAATCAGGTGGGAGGCATTGACTCTTTGCCTTAATGTTGAAAACAAAATGATACCAAAAACAAAAGTTTATTTCCTTTTTTTTTTCAGTGTGGGGTTAATCCTTTCAATTTACTCATCCTTTCGATAAATTTTGTTTTAATCTTCCCCCACCCAAAAAGTTACACTCTGTTTACTTATCATTCTTATTTTCACCTTTTTCAATTTTACTCCTCCTTTGGTTAGTTTATTTTAACTTTTCCAATCCCAAAAAAATATTCTATTTTCTAAGTATTACTCCCTACATCGTTTTTATATAACAGCTACTAATTTATTAAAAATATACTTTATATATATATATATATATATAGGATTAGCTACCATAACATAAGATATATAGATCTCTCATCTCTGATATTATCTGTATATTTTCTGCCTAAAATTTATCTCATGTGAAGTCATTAATTTTTTTCGTAATAAAAAGTGGAAAATTTTGTTTTCTCGAGCTTGTTATAATAAAAATAAAGGTAGAGTTTATATAGTTTTATTATTTTTAGTTGTACCCAGTTATTACATATCCATTTGTATCACGAATATGAAATTCAAACTTTGTTTGTGTATAGCGGATTCGAATCCGGAGTGCACATAAGAGACGTTATACCACTGAACCACTATGTTTTGTTTGGTATCACTTACAATTAAAACTATATAATCCAATTTAAGAGATCATTAAGGGTAAATTTATCTTTATATACAGAAATAACATTAGTAAATATAATTTCTTAATAAATGGCAATAAAGAAATGGACTCGTATAATTTAGGTTAACGAATGAAACTCGTTCGCCCGTCATATACACACTCCAAAAAAATATTTTTTTTGATAGATGAGTATACACTTAAAAAAACTTTCAATGATTATATATGATTCCTTCATATATATATATATATATATATATATATCTTCAGGGTCATCGTTAAAATAAAGAAATAGATATCAGAACAATATTAGAAAAAATACGTCCACTAAATTAGTGGAAACTTTGGACTTTGCTTGCTTTATACTCTTATGCGTACACTTCATTATTGAAGGGTCCACTATTAATTTTTTCCCAATAAGCTTTAAGAAAGGTGTTTTTTTAAAACAATTTTTTATCATAATTGCTTAGAAATAATATTTACACATGTATACAGATGGCCGTTGTGTTTTCTTTATAGAAAGCTAACGGTCCTTTGGCACCGTTGACATGTAATCACATGCCAATCGAAGATAAAAAATAAAGTCCCCATTAGAGAAATTATGATGAGTGACAACTAAGTATGTGCGAAAAAAGTATGTGCTATATTCCAATATATTCGACGCACACCAGCACAGCGTCAGCCATACCAATGCTAGGAGATCTATAATATGAAAACTATTAGTGTTTCAAACTAATTAATCAAATAATCTCAATTAATAATAAACATTATATTTAAAATGTTAAATACTATATATTGATAAACAAATTTTCTTTTAAAAAACAACATGCGAAACAGATTTAAACCAATGATTTTAATTGAAAATGTTGGATATTTTCCCTAAGATATTGCTTGAAGAAATCAGAGAGTTCTGGAAGTGAATCAGAAAAGGATATCATGTCATCGAATTTGGTATCGTCGAAACGGCAGAGGTATGAGATTCCGTATATTCCTCATCATCACATATAGTAGAAAATTATAACGGACATTCTTTTTAATTAGTAAACAGAATCAGATTTTCAGAGAGCCGATAGTGATATATTTAACCTTTTTTTTGTCAACATACGTTCCTTAATTACGGTAAAACTTCATCACATTTTCACAAACGTTAAAAAAAAAGTTAGACAAGGTTTTGATCGTTGTATTTGAGCTAATTGATTGTGTGTTTCAAATAGTATCATATATAAGATCTTAAATTTGTGTGTGTCAAATATTATATTTGAGTTTCTAATGTTATCAAAGGAACAGTATATATCCTCAACAATTGGAACCGGAGATGCGAATAATGAGTAATATAAGAAAATCGTGCATGGGCTTGAATATGGTGTGCCTTATCACAGGGGACAATGTAGATAAATTTTGCATGCATGTCTCATCTGGTTCTAAATATTTCATTATAAATATCACGACTATAACAATGATCATATTATGAAAATTTTCTAAGTTTGTATCAGAATGATGATTGACGATAATGATGATGACTACATGGGATTTTATCTGCGTTACAAGAAATCAAGGACGCATGCAACTTTTTCATCATTCTGTCCTTTCTTCAACTACCATTTGAATTTTTATTTATTACAAGGTATGTTTCATTAAATTATGTATATCTTACTTGTTCCAAAAATCATTTTAAATGGAATTTGAAATGTACTTCGATTGCTTAATTTTAGTTACTTAGATGTTATTTTTATAGAGATCGGTACGCAAAATGTATATCATCCGTATACGCATGCAGAATTTTCTTCGTGGCAAAATAGCAAGAAGGCCTACAAGTACAACATATGGAGTTGTAAATCAAATTTTAAATGTTATAGTTATGTTTACGATAAAACAATTAGCTTTATCTACACTATCATATGGGGTTTTTATAAAAACCTAGGTTAAAAATTAGAAACTATTCTCAAGTTTAAATAAAAAAACATATTTCAATCACTTCAAATATCAAATTTTGAATATTCTAATACAAAAGAATGACATTAATAAGACAATTTGGAAATCATCTAAATTTCCATTAGTTTTAGGACAGACGACGTTTAGACCGATTAAAACGATATTTTATATTTAGGCTACTTATACATCGATATATAAGTCTTTTAATCGGTTGAATTTTCATCGACCAATTGCTTTTATTGATTCAATCAAACTGACAAGGATTAGACGGTTCGGGTCATGTAGATGCCTAAGCGTTCTACGTTTACAAACTTGGAATTATTCATAGATGTGTTAAAATAGGTTTTCATTTTTGAAGTAAGAAAAGTTTAACCTAAATCAGAAGTTGTGGAGTATAGTTGGACATAACCTACATATTATTTAATTCTGTTTAGTAAAGATTTTGGGGCGGCGCTTCCAGCCACGTACATTCCATTGGAATAGAAGAGCACATAATGAATCTAAATTCGTTATTTCCAGGAAAGTTATGAGTTTACCATACTGAAAATAATGGGATTAAGGTTTTGAATTCGATACTTGTTTTAGTGTATATGATGTTGATGTGACGTATTTTTGTGTGCTTTTTCAATGCGTATTTGAAAGGAAAGCCAAACGAAATGGCAGAAAAAGGAACAGAAACAGTGAAACACTTCAAAATAGAAAATGAAAAATGAGAAAAAAGAAGAAGAAGGAAAAAGTGAGAAGTGGTGGTTGTCTGGTATTAAGGGTACTCACTTCTCTCTTTTTCAACACAGCCCGACACACATGTCTTCTTTTATTTTTCATACACACATTTCTATTTAATTAGTTTCCTAAAATAAAAAAAAGCACACCCACCCATAAACTAAAGATTTGTTCTCTCTCTTCCCACTACAAATTCTTATATACAAGTATCACAAATCTTGACTCTTCACGTTGTGGATCTATCTAGAGAGATAAGTAAGAGAGAGGGAGAGGAAGAGTAAGGAAGAAAGTGGTTGAACTGTAGCAGAGTCTGAGGTTTGAATCTTGTACTTCCCATTGAAGCATGCTTCACCGTTTTTTCCAAAGGAAGTTACTCATCCACTACTGAGAGAAAGAGGATTTGTAACTTTTAGAGATAGAAAGAATTTTCTCAGATGGGTTTGTGAGAATTCACAGCAAGAGCAAGAAACTTTTATATCTTTCTTTGCTTTCAGAGATCAGGTTGATCAGAAACAAATATTCTACGGTATCTAATTCTCCTCCTCTTTCTCTCTTTTTAGCTTCCCCTTAAAAGAGAAAAAAGCTTTTAGGATCTTTCTAATACAAGTTTGCATCTTTCTTATATACGGTTCCAATGGAATATGCAGAAGAAAGTTACAAATTTTGTACCGTCGATAACTTTTTTAGGATCTATTATTACTTGAGCTCATGTTCATAACAAGAGACAAGATCATAATAAGCTCATAGTCTGCTTCACTTTCTATTTTTACTTATACAATATATATAGGTTATACTAATCTCAAACAAGATCTATATATGTTTTTGATCTTTGAGATTTTTCAAGATTTCGTCAAGTGTCACACGATCATTAAGTAATTACATCTCTAATTTCTCTATGAAAGATAAAATCACGGATTTTTGTTAGAATATCAAGAAAGTTAATTCTTTGAAATATATGTATCAAAGGAGATCAATAATTTCAAGAATACATGATCTTAAAGGGCTGTGTTAAAAACATATTTTATTTTGTAATAAAGCAATAAAAACATATTTTCTTTTCTAATAAAGGAATAAATAGAGAGAGAGAGATCGAGAAGATGGGAGGAGGGAGCAATATGAGTAACAATATTGACAACGGGAAGTACGTGAGGTACACTCCTGAACAAGTGGAAGCCCTAGAGAGACTCTACAATGACTGTCCTAAACCAAGTTCAATGCGCCGCCAACAACTAATCCGCGAATGTCCTATCCTCTCCAACATTGAGCCTAAACAGATCAAAGTCTGGTTCCAGAACCGCAGGTCCATTTTTTCTTAATTCTCATCATTGCTTGAAAACCAAGAAACTCTCTACAGTTTGTTGACTCTTGGTATTGTGTCTTTATACAGGTGTAGAGAGAAACAGCGGAAAGAGGCATCGCGACTTCAAGCTGTGAATCGGAAGCTAACGGCAATGAACAAGTTACTGATGGAAGAGAATGACCGGTTGCAAAAGCAAGTGTCTCACTTGGTTTACGAGAATAGCTATTTTCGCCAACACCCTCAAAACGTATTACATATTATTTTCATCTTTTGATTTTTTTCACCTGATACTTGACACATAAGTTATGTAGTTGATCGTCTCTCTTGGTTTTCTTGTGATTGGTAAATTGAAGGGGAACTTAGCCACCACAGATACGAGCTGTGAGTCAGTGGTGACGAGTGGTCAGCACCACTTGACCCCTCAACATCAGCCCCGGGATGCTAGCCCTGCTGGGTAAGTTAAAAGAAAAACTATTTGGCTTTTGAATGGTGGCACATCCTCCAAAACTTATCTTTGTTAATTTCTTGTTTTAAGAAGAATGATATAGAAAAATCAATGAATGTTTTGCATCTTTCTTCAGACTATTATCCATTGCGGATGAAACTTTAACAGAGTTCATTTCAAAGGCCACTGGAACAGCCGTCGAGTGGGTCCAAATGCCTGGGATGAAGGTAATTCACATAAGTTTAATTAGATGGTCTTCTTCGTCCATGATTCATTTATATTTTCACTTCCTTACTAACTAATGAATTTGCAGCCTGGTCCGGATTCCATAGGAATCGTTGCTATTTCTCACGGATGCACGGGAATCGCAGCCCGTGCTTGCGGCCTCGTGGGTCTTGATCCCACAAGAGTAAGCCTTCTCACTTCTTTCTAAGAGTTGCATACTCATCAGTCAACCAACAACTAAAATTCACAATTCTGTTTTTCTTCGCAGGTTGCGGAGATCCTTAAGGATCGGCCTTGTTGGTTGCGTGATTGCAGATCTCTCGATATCGTTAACGTTCTCTCCACTGCAAATGGTGGAACCCTCGAACTAATCTACATGCAGGTATTGATGATCAACAAGAACCCTAAAACATTCCATCTTCAACACAAACCAAATAATCTAATCACACAAAACTAAATTTTCCTCTCTCTTTTGTTATATAAAAGCTTTATGCGCCGACAACATTGGCACCAGCTCGTGACTTCTGGATGCTACGTTACACATCTATAATGGAAGACGGGAGCCTTGTGGTATACATATGAAATCATCCTTAGTTATTCTATTAACATCGATATTTTGTTTCTCATACGGGCCAATCGATGATACTAAATCAAGATGTTATTGTTGCAGATTTGTGAACGGTCGTTGAACAATACACAAAACGGGCCAAGTATGCCTCCGTCTCCTCATTTCGTTAGAGCAGAAATTTTACCAAGTGGTTACCTCATTAGACCTTGCGAAGGAGGTGGATCCATTCTCCACATTGTCGATCATTTCGATCTTGAGGTACAAAGCTTATATATAATCTCGCCAATTAATCAAACTTGTTTCTTCTTACACAAGAAACCTAGTTCTTGGAGTGTTTCCTCTGTTTCCACATTTCAATCTTTATTTCCGGTCATTATTATATAAGTTTTGGTTTCTAATATAATAAGCTTGGTTAAATCCTTTTGTAGCCATGGAGTGTGCCCGAAGTTCTTCGTTCTCTTTATGAGTCCTCCACGTTACTCGCCCAAAGAACTACCATGGCCGTAAGATTCCTAATTCAGACTGATGGATTTTCGTGTCCTTGAGAAAAAAATACAGTTTGTAATTATAACTTATGGTGTTTGCAGGCTCTTCGCTATTTGAGGCAAATATCTCAAGAGATTTCACAACCTAACGTAACTGGTTGGGGAAGAAGACCAGCGGCTCTTAGAGCACTTAGCCAAAGACTCAGCAAGTAATTAAAGCTTCTCACACTTTTCTTCACCTTTAAAACATGTCTTCTAAAACCTAAAAAATGTTTCTTATAATGTCAGAGGATTCAACGAAGCAGTTAACGGGTTCAGCGATGAAGGATGGTCGATGCTAGAGAGTGATGGTATCGATGATGTTACTCTTCTCGTAAACACCTCTCCTACAAAGATGATGATGAATTCAAGTCTCCCATTTTCCAATGGCTTTACTTCTATGCCTAGTGCGGTTCTATGTGCCAAAGCTTCCATGTTATTACAAGTAACTAAGCTCATAAAATCTCAAAGTTGAGATTCTCAATTTCCTCCTTCTCGATCCGTTCATTAAGGATATTTTATTTTGTGCAGAATGTTCCACCCTCAATTATTCTGCGGTTCTTGAGAGAACATAGACAAGAATGGGCAGACAATAGCATTGATGCGTATTCGGCTGCAGCCATCAAAGCAGGGCCTTGTAGCTTACCAATCCCTCGTCCAGGAAGCTTTGGTGGCCAAGTCATACTTCCTCTAGCTCACACTATAGAGAATGAAGAGGTAAGTTTACTAACAGATCCTCAAAATCTAATCAATACTGGTGAACAAAAAAACACTTTAACTTATGCTGTTTATTTGTTTTTCTCTGTTTTGACAGTTTATGGAAGTGATTAAGCTTGAGAGCTTGGGACATTACCAAGAAGACATGATGATGCCTGCTGATATCTTCCTTCTTCAAGTAAGACCTGATTGTTATAAACCTTAATCATGTGTTTACGCTTGTGAATAATTACATATGTTCACAACTTAAATAAAGGTGATTCATCTTGTTGCAACTATTCTAATATAAGTTTTATGGTTTGATGATTTAGATGTGCAGTGGAGTGGATGAGAACGCAGTTGAATCATGCGCAGAGCTTATCTTTGCACCAATCGACGCCTCTTTCTCCGATGATGCCCCGATCATTCCTTCCGGCTTCCGCATCATTCCCTTAGACTCCAAATCAGTACGTTCAATTCATATAACAAACTACAATCAATAACTCCAGACAAACCAAATACTAATCGAATAATATATAGGAGGGGTTGAGTCCTAACCGGACGCTAGACCTAGCCTCGGCTCTAGATGTCGGTAGCAGAACAGCCGGAGACTCATGTGGAAGCAGAGGAAACTCAAAGTCAGTGATGACAATAGCGTTTCAGCTAGCGTTTGAGATGCATATGCAAGAGAACGTAGCCTCAATGGCTAGACAATATGTGAGAAGTGTGATCGCGTCGGTCCAACGAGTAGCACTTGCTCTGTCTCCTTCTTCTCATCAGCTAAGCGGCCTGCGTCCTCCACCTGCGTCACCCGAAGCTCACACGCTTGCTCGCTGGATCTCCCACTCGTATAGATGTTACCTTGGGGTTGATCTACTTAAACCTCATGGAACCGATCTTCTCAAGTCTCTTTGGCACCATCCTGACGCAGTGATGTGTTGTTCACTCAAGGTCATTTTTCTCTTACTTTCTTCTCATATCATCGATCATGCTCATACATAAAATCTAACGATGAAACTGGACTGGTTTAATTGATCAATGCAGGCCTTACCACCGGTATTCACATTTGCGAACCAGGCTGGTTTAGACATGCTGGAGACGACCTTAGTGGCACTTCAAGATATCACTCTCGAGAAGATCTTCGACAAAAACAACGGCAAGAAGACATTATGCTCCGAGTTCCCTCAGATCATGCAACAGGTACGTTAAACCGAGTTATGCAATATCATATATAATTAGCTCAAGTTTGAAAATTTGTAAAACGTTGTGGGTCCCGTTGATCAAATCATAAATATATTGCAGGGGTTTTCGTGTATTGATGGAGGAATATGCATGTCGAGCATGGGAAGAGCAGTAACATACGAGAAGGCTATTGCATGGAAAGTGTTAAATGACGACGAAGATCCTCATTGTATCTGCTTCATGTTCCTCAATTGGTCTTTTATCTGAGTTTTTTTCATGAATTATCAAAACACAGAGAACCTTTTTTTTCCAGAGATATATTTATATATATATACTCTTAACTCTTAGTTTATTTGTATTTAGTTTTATAGTCCTGAAAAAGACTATCATCTCTAGTTTTGAAAGTAATTATTTTCTTTTCTGCTCTTATCCAACACTCCTGTTTGCGCTGTTACGCATAAGATCCCACTTTTTTTTTTTTTTTGGTATGGAAAAATCAAACTTGACTATTTTAGTTTCTTCTAATCATAATAGAACCAATCTAGCCCTTCGCAGATGATAGTTATATATTTCACAAAAATATTAAAGATGGATGGCCCAAGCAAAGTCCAAATAAGCCCCACAAGACAAAGAACATTGACGTATATGGCGATTTCCGCCACGTAACTATGGAATCCATTCCCGAGACTCATAAATTCTTAAAGTTAAAGCTATTCGATTCTTTTTGCGTAACGCTTGTAGTTAATAAATGCTGTTGTTCCCAATAAATCTTCAAATGAGAATTATTTTTTCGTGGTTAATATCCTTTTAGAATATTTTTGTGGTTAATATTCTTTCAGAATAATATTTAGTGAAATACCCTTTAATTGTTTGAAAGTCAGATGTAATAATATTCTAATGGACGATGAAAAATCAAACTAAAATGTAATGGAACAACGACTAGCAACAGAAAACGTAAGGGACAATTCTTTAGTCAGATCTTTAATCAAAAGAATTTTATCCAACAAAGAAATAGACATTTCCCCTATTTATTTGAAAAATGCTCAAATCTATAGAAATGAAATTCAATAGAATCATCGAACGCAACAAGTAACAATTATTTTTATTTTATCCTTTTAACATGAAATCCACCATCCAGATTGACATGGTAAAAAGAGAAGAAGATTTTAGAGATTAAGTTCCATTTTCTTGGCGATATGTTGAAGAATAAAATCAATATAAGAATCAAGGTCTTCCTTCTTCCAACCATCAACAGGATCCGCTACAAACGACCACTCGATTTGGGACACTTGATCTTGACCGTCCACTGGCATTACTTTGACCGATGCCATGTAAGATCTGAACCCCATGTTATTCTGGATAACCTCATAGCTCAAACACCGTTCGATGGGATCTATCTTGACCAGCCGCTCTTTAGCCCACGAGGTCTCCTCCTTGGTTTTCGTGGCCGCGACGTATCGGATCAGACCAGGTTCACCATCGGTTCCTTGGACTCGATAACACGTGTCCAGTGCTGGGAACCACTCCTGGATGTTGCAGAAGTCAGAAAAAACCGACCAGACTTTCTCCGTCGTGACACCGTTGACTTGAGCGACATGCTTGCCTTCCCACTTAGACGACGCCGTTTCCGTTTCCGTTCCCATTTGACCTACGAACTTTGATTGGTGGCTATGTTTCTCGAGTTTACTATGGAGCAGCTATTTATTAAACAAGCAAGTGTGTACTTGAGTATAATTACGAATCTACCCTCGGTCCTCTTACGTATCGACATTTGTTTTTTTTTGTTCTAAAGCATTGTTTTGAAAACCGGACCGGCCAGTCGGACCGGTTCAACCGGGAATCAGCCATCTAGCCGAGTCCAGTTTGAAGCAAAACCCAAATTTGAACACAACCAGTAAAATTAGCCAAAAACCGGTAAAACCAGTGATCCGGTTTAACACTAAAATCCGGTTCACAAAAATTAAATCATATTTTTAATTAATTATATATACTGAATTAAAATTTAAACCATAATTTAAAGTCATGTTTTTACTTTTCAATTTTAATTATAAATTTTTATATCTATAATTTTTCATGTTTTTTCCTCTAAAAAATTATTTTATATTAATTTTTTTTTTAAATCATGTTTTATTTCTTGTTATTTATTTGTTATAAGTTTAAATGATCAACCAATAATAATTTATTTTCAATGATATTTCATGTTTTTTTAAGTTTAATGTTAGAATATATACATATATATATAATTAAAATAAAAATATTCAGAAACCTGGTTCAACTGGTTGAATCAGTCCGACCAACTATCTAGTGATAATGTCGAGTTGGTGTCTGGTCCGGTTTTCAAAACATTGTTCCAAAACTTATTGACATTTGTTGACATGTAAGTTCAATCTTTATCGCTTAAATGGACAAAAAAAACAAAGAAAAATATTCTATATAGAAATATATGTTTTTTTTGTTTTTGTATTTGTGGTATCGGTTCAATCGAGGAAATGTCTTAATTCTATTCGAATCTTCCATTTTAACATTCCTAAAAAGTAAAAAGTGAGATTATTTTTATTTATAGATCTCTATTTTTTTAATTTAAAATACAACGTGAATAATTCTGTATTGTGATTATCTTTAAGACCAACGAGTAGATAATTAAGTTGGGGTTTATATTTCTTATATTGCGAAAGTTGTTTTTATTTTCTCGACTTAAACCTTTAACAATTGCCAAGGCAGATGCAAAGAGAGAAAAGTGGGTGCACTTGCATGGTTGCACCTACTAGCATTTTTATTTTTGTATGATACAAAACTAGAAAACTTCATTATATTAGTTGGAAAGTTCTCTTTGACGTTGCACCTAGTAAGTCCACGTTGGATGCAACCTTGCCCCGATCTCTTCTTTTGTTTTCTCTCTATTAAAATTTTTATTTCCTCTTTTCATTTTTTGTCTATATATATATATATCCAACAAATTTATCCCTTTTCAAAAATTATTTTAGATATATTTCTCAATAATGCATAAGAAAATCATATATTACTGATTTTGATATGTTTATAATATTAATAATTTAGATTTTTACTTATTTAAATAATGACATTTGTTATGAAATGGTAACATATACTATATTTCTCTTTTTAGCTTTGTATAATAACTTAAAGGTGTTTTATCAAAAAGAAAAAATAACTTAAAGGTAATGCTAAAATAGCTAACATTATATCAAAATAGGAACAAACGATAAAAGAAATCAAATGGATTATTTATCAAAAAAAATAAAATCAAATGGATTAAAAAGATAACCAACATTTTGAAATCAATAACTACCCAATAAACCTACAAGCCCAAACACAATGCATAGTCCAAAGTTCTTCCTTTGTTAAACCCACAACGCAACCCAAAATGAAAATATAAAATTTGTTCTCTCTCGCTTACAAAAACGTATCTATCTCTCTTTATGATGATGGGGCTAGAAATGCCATTTTCAGATGCCAGTGCAATTTTCGGAATGGATAGGATCCACAATCTTTTTCTTACCCCTAGTAAAAAATCCAAAATCTTCAACAGTCTTCACTTTTCGGCTATTGTATCTTTGGATGATTATTAGTTACATATAAGTTTATAACTTGTAAATGAACTATCTTCCGTAACAAATGAAGGTTATAGCAGTATACAGTAGAATCTTTATAAATTAATATTTGATAAATTAATAAAACATTATAAATTAATAAAATTTGTTGGTTTCAAATCGTGTCGGTGTAAAAATGAACAAAATTCGATAAGATAGTAAGATAATAGTTTTTTAGAATCTTTATATAAATATATGGTCCCTTTAATAACATAAATTAATAATCATGTAAATTTTTTTACATATATATATATAAAGACAATATAATTTTGTTTTTATGAATTTATGTTAGAACTCATAAATAACATTTTTTATATAAGAAAATATTATGTTGTATTTAAAATTATCTTATTTTTATAATGTAAATAAAATTTTCATAAAATAAAACAACTTTTCTAAAAAATTTTAAATTATAAATATGTATAATTTTTATTTTCATAGTCGTATAGACTGTTTAAATACAATAATTAAGGTTATTAATCATAAATTTAAATTTATGTTAATTTTTTATATAAGTGAATTCATCTATAATTTTTTGTTATTTATTATCAAAATAATTTAATTTTTTAAAAAATTTTAAACTTTCAAGTCCAAAACTATTTAAATTTATAATATCCAATACATTAATTTTATCTAGATCAAAAAATTTTCAGTTATTTATTTTTACTTTTTGACAAAAAATCTCTATAAATGAATAAATATTATTTTATAATAGAAACTAATATTTATTAATTTAAAAATAAATTAATATTACTATAAATTAATAAAATATCATGGTTTTAAAATTATTAATTTATAGAGGTTTTACTGTATTTGTTTTTCATGCCAGTGACAAAGAAACAAATGATCTTAATTCGTTGGATCAATAAATTAAAAATAAACTGTGTATATCATATTGCAATTTCTATTTCTTTCCAAACCAAAACTTTTCAAACCCACTATCCGACACTGCAAAGATACTCCTCCACTAATATAGAAACTACGAGACATTAAAATTATAGTAGTAGCAATTAGCAAAGTAGAGATCCTATATCGTTTAGTCATCATTAGCTATCCGAAAGTCTACAGCAACCCTAGAAATATATACTCAAAGTGAAATTATAACTAATCTTTTGTTAATTAAAATATAAAGGATAATGTTGGCCACCGCTTCTGGGTCATTGAATTAAATTAATTTGCGTATTATCCTGTGTGCATATGAACTCACCAACCGCTGATTATGTGTTTACTTGGATTATTTTCATATTTGTTTTGCTATTAACCCTTTTTCACCTAAATCAATACGAACTAGGGTTGCGTTTGATCCAAAAAAAAAATAAAAGAAAAAGATATCTAGTGTTGCGCAAGTACCAATAGACAACAGTAGACTTGGAATTTCAAAGTTACGTATTATAAAGAGTCTAAATCAAAGTGAAACCCTAATATATCCTGGTGAAACTAGAAAGTAGTGTTAATAGAGATATTACCATTGAAATATCTTGACCTACCAAACTCTTCAAAACTAGATTGATTATCTTTGAGCTTAATACTCTTTTATGTATCAAAATATTCAAAACTGTATATATATATATATATATATATCATCTACAACCTACTATCTATATAACCCATATAGAGTACATAATACGAATTTTAAGACCAACAAATGAGATGTTTGGATTTATGCAAATTACATTTTCTCTCTTACTAGAACTTAAAGCGTCCTATCGATCATCCTCTTCAAATAAGCGAGTTGCAAAATAAATATAACACTATAAAAGCTAATCTTAATCAAACATTGCTTAAGAAGGTGTCAAATTGGGTAAATATCATTCATCGATCTCTTAACACAATAAAAAAGCTAATCTTAATCAAATCTTGCTTAAGAAGGTGTCAAATTGGGAAAATGTAAAAAGCTTTACCTTACTTTGTTTTCTTCCATTACCGTAGGACCCATTTTCTTTCTTTTGAACATATCCATTATAGTCCTTAGCCCCATCAATTGCTTAAACCTTAAAATACATTAGAAATAAAGGAGAAATTGTAATAACTAATCATGGCAAAATTTTGTTCAAATTATTAAGCACTCATTGCTCAACGAAGCCTGAATATTTACAATATCTAGTCCTAATTTTAGGTCGGATAATGCAAAATTTTATATCACCAGCTCAACTTCTTCTAGGCGTAATGATTATCTCGTTATTATATAAAAATGACGACAGTTGCTATTTTAATACTAATATAAATATAATACCGTAATCCCAAGAAGTAATTTACATGGGAAAGTAAAAAGAAGCAAAAAAGTTACATTTTCAACTTTACGTGAGGGTTTATTGCCTTGGTAAGAAACATAGAAACTACTAAGAGTCAACAAAACTACACTATTTACATAATTAACAAAAAACCAGTATTGCTTTCAAAACTATTTTATCTTTTTCACTAAACTTTAAAATTACAGTACCATACTGAAATATATATATATATATCTCAGAAGTCCTAAGAATTTGTATACCATCTTTTATTCATCAATAAAACGAATTATTTAGTTCTCAACCCACAATGAATCGTCAATCTATAGTTGTATACTTATATTAATTATGAGTTTATAACTCAGTTATACCATTGATTAGTTAAAGCATTCCACGCGAATTATCCGAACGATAATTATTCCAAATTGTTTTAGTATAGTATAAGTCAGTGTCGTCCGTGGATACGAAACTTGGGAGCCCGAGACATCCAAGTTTGGAAGAAAACAGTTCATGAATTTCCTTTCCACAAAAAAAATATATTAAAAATTATTCGATAAGATTTTAACTCTTTCGATAAAGCAATCAAAATCAACTTTTCTGATTAAAAAAATAACAATATATGACCAATGGATCCCTACCCGTATTACACTTTTCGCATATGCGAACAACTTAGAGAGACTAATACAATTACATAACCAAAAACAAAAGTTAATTTAATATATCCCTCCCTTCTCTATTTTTTACCTGACAAAGAAATTTGGTTAAAGAAAAGAAAAGAAATATATTTAAAGTAAAGACATAGAAAAAGAAAAAGTAACCAAATATTAAAATCCATAAAGACAGACACGATTCAAATAAAATTTGTATAATGCAGCTGTTATCATTACACTATTTAAATGTTGTTTAAATGATAAATTAAATTTCTTTTCCAAGTAATCGAGTCGCTAATGTTGATAGTTAGATCAATCTTCAGAATCTGATTTACCAGATATTTGCTCCAATCCAACATGTGATTTACGAGGAATTAATCATTTCTAAATTCTACTAGTACCATATTTTAATTAAAAAAATAGCAATAAATTTTTAAAATCTCCTAAGATAATATTGTTCAATTATCAAATCTAATAACACATAATTTAACTGATAATTTAAATTTAATTATTAAATAACAATAGATTACTGGTAGGGTTTATGTTGAGTTAAAATCCACGAATTGAGTCAATAACAATTGTAAGAAATTTAAGTTATGTTTTTTTTTTTTTTTACACAACCCAAACTAGAATCCCTGCTTTAATAAAATAAATCCATGACAATGTTTTCAACGGTTGAGAGAAAAAAACTAATGGACCCATCGACTTCTTTTGTTCCTACCTTGAACTAAATTTATGATAAACTAATTAAATTACAGTAACTCCTATAGCGGAATAAATATAATGTTTCCGTTATATAAAGACCATCATGATCAGTTTCTTCACTAATCCCACTTTTATTTTCTGTAAATCCCATCCCTTTAACCCTAAGCCAAACCCCTCTCTCTCACAAATGCAAACACACGAAGCGATGGAGGTTTGTTCAACTGTCACGACGAAGAAGCTCTCGAGCCTCGCTAAGCTAATCTTCTTCACCATCCAGAAGGTTTCAGATGCCTCACGTCACAAACTCCTCACCACCCTCGATCCACAACTACTAGCGAAACGTGGCAAGATCCTACGCAAGTCCCTAAACAACGCCGTATCAACCTCCCACTCCCGTATCACTTGTCGTCCCTCTGACCACCAAGATGTCCGATCCTCTTTCATCTCCCCTGTCCCGATCCAGCTGGAGTACGAGTTCAGCTGCAGCAGCACCCCACCGAGACGTTCCTACGCCACCACCGGAAGACGTAGCGGGTCCCACAAACCGCTCATCAACAAGCGCCAACGCCACGCGTACATCCGATACAACACACTCCCCAAGGCTCGTGACTCCATCTGGGACCGACACGTGGCGGCGGCCGTGTTTCCGGATGTAGCTAGCAACGCCAGTACGATGGACAGCTGCCACGTGGATAGAGCTGCGGAGGAGTTTATACAGAGGTTCCATAGACAGCTGAGGCTGCAGAAGTGGATGATGGCTCAGGAGGTTTAAAACATTAATTCATCACCGTAACTCTCGATCGGTTATACATAGTATCATAGTAATATCAAACATAATAAATATTTATATATAGTAGGTAACTTTCCTAGTTTTGTTTTGACTTTCTAATTTCTCCTTGTAGTAGTATATATTGTCCTAGTTTTCCGTTTTTTTCTTTTTCTTAAATCCATGATCGTGTTTCGGATCTGCTTGGATGAAATTGTAGGAAACTCGATCTTCAAAATAGTTTTTTTCCCCCTTTTGTATATGAGAGCGTACATACATATGAATATATAATCATGAAAGCTATAAGGTATGAAATATTAATTACTTCTAATGACTATCAACGTTAAAAGAATTAATGATTCAATACCAAAGTATAGTAGGCGTCCCTAGTTCAAATCCATTTGAGAGAAAATAGACTAAAAGTGATTCCAAACCCACGAAAACTAGGATTTATATATACTTCCAAGTTAAAAATGAGACAAATTTCTGGCTCAAAACATATATTATGTATTTTTATATAATTAAATTTTCTTAATTGGTCCTGATAATACCGAGTCTCCGGTGAAAAATATCCATATGCTTTGAGTTTGATACAGATACTAATAATATAATGGTTTATTTTTTCTTTAGTTTGACAAAAAATAAAAATAAAATGGTTTTTCTTTGTCGTTTAATATGCTTCGGCTGTTTAGGCACAAACATAAAACGACAAAATTTAAGAGCTTATACTGCCTAATGATGTTTGAAACACATATCCATCGTTATTATAAACTACGTATCCTATAAGTTATACTTTGATTGCATTGAAAATACATCAAAGGTTAGAATATAACATTTCTTAAATCTGCTAAGCCAATTATAACTAGGTTTGTAGTTGAACAAGTCAACAGTAGCTGTAAAAGCTTTCTCCAAATTTATCGGCAAAGACGAAGTATAGCATTTCTCTACCAAATCCCACTAAAAATCTGGAGGGTCAGATCTTAGAAATCTCGATTTTGTCTTATCATAGTATCCTGACTATCCTCTGTACATAAAAGAGAAGACAGAGAAGGAAAAAACAAATTAAATCAAACAAAATAAAGATGTAATGGGACTATTTAAGAATGAATTTACGAAGAATTTGTTAATTAATTACCAGTAGTACATATTGGGAATATCCATGAAAATAATATTCATTTGATTTAGCTGGGTACTGGTTCTAGATATTCATGTCCGATAAAATGTTGTTTTGCACATAATAAGAATTTCTTAAGAATCTATTTTTTTTTTGTTAACATGCACATAATAAGAATTTCTTAAGAATCTATTTTTTTTTTGTTAACATGCACAGTGCAGAACTCAAATGATAATGCAATAAAATACTGCTACAGAGTATCTTCTCTACACAAATCACGAGGCTATCATATTCATTGATGGTTGACAAATTTTCCATGCTGAGAAAGGTAGATATTTGTAATGATGTGCCACTACAGAGAAGTTTCGTATCTGTTTTTGGGGTCCCGAATATGAAGACAAATTACATATTTTCGAGTCAGTCAATACTGAAACATTGAATGTGTGTACTGTTAATTCTTAATTATTAAATTCACAAAACATGACTTATTTCCCTAGGAGAAATTCGAACCAACTATGTTTTCCAATAGAAAGCTCTTTCATGAATCCATTTAACCAGTTTTGGTGCTCTATATAATACGAGGCCTCAAATCAATTTTCCATCAAATTCCATCATAAGAAGCCAAGAACTTGTCTTCAAGCAAAAGAAAGCATTAGCAATAATGAGTCATATGCAGATTACACGCTAGCCATTTGGTATGAGATCAAGAACAAATCTCTTTTAATGTCATTCATTGTTATTATAACTCTCCCCTAATCATCGGGAGACCAAGTTTAAACAGCAGAACACCAAAAAAGAGAAGCAAGGAGGAGGAATAGATCTTATATACATAAACGCCAACCAAAAAAAAAAAAACCACAACGATTCAAGTCAAAGCCCCAAGGGGACCAGAGTCTGAAGCAGCCGGAAAAAAAAAAAAAAAAAGATTCACTTCATTGCACTCATGTCACGAGTGATAGATGATCATAGTCTCCACCTCGTGACGCTTACTAAGCTTCAGTCGTCGTCCAAAGCTCAATCAAAATGCCACCAACAAAACAAATCCATCCGACGCTCCTGTTTCTACCTCTCTTGTGGTTTCCATTTTCTTACTTATCTTTTTTTTTTTTTTTTGTAGTTTCCAAATGTCATTTTTTTCCCTTTTTTTTTCTTTTTATACTTTTTTTTTTCATAATAAACTTCACTTACCAAAGGTTTTGGACTCTGTCGTCTGTCCTCTGCAGCAATTTGAGTTGATATTTCCTTTTTCTTGATGAGTCTGGTTATCACGTCAATAGCCTAAAGGACGTTCACACAGTGGACTTTAAGCTTAACCTGCTTGTGCTATTAAAGCACCAATGCAACCAAAACAAATAAAACAAGAAATAACTTAAAGATTTGATGATTTTGCCTTATCTGTGACTTCTGCAAAGATTCTGACCTAGCTCTGTCTTCCGCCTTCTCTATCCCGCTCACCAAAGTGTTTGACTATCACAAAACAAGATTACGAGCAACAACATAAGTTAGCTGTCTACTCCAAATAAATTAAAGGTATGAGAGAAAAATCTAGTCAGTAAGTTTCAAGCGGAGTTGCTTTGCAGTGCATGACCTGTCAACCATATATATGCACTAGTTAGGCGGTACGCAGAAACAACACAAGGCAAGTGAAAACACAGCAGAAAGATTGACCTCTCAAGTAGTAAGAGGTATGTACTGTTTTGGATATGGATTACCCTCAAATTCAAACTTAGCTCCACCCTACGTTTCTTGACTATGAAACCAAGTAGTGTGACGGTTTGATGCTTGCATACTAACCAGAATTTTTTTTTAAAGCAGCTAGAAAGTGTGATAATCTTTCAAGAGAATTAAACTTATGCCAACTACTACTGAGAGGTAGATTAAGAACCTGAAGGTCTTCTGACATGCCACTTTGAGAGTACAAGTTCTCCTTCCCCACAAAAGGATCTGAATTTGCAGCAGGAAACTCGAAACCCTGTAAAGACACAACATCACTATGCCAGGTACGTTCAAGCAATTATTGCCAATTTTCTGGCAACATACCACAAACCTCAAACATACAAAAACACTCACCTCATAATCACGGTTCTGCCCGCAAGATCTGCTCACCTGAACACTATCAGCGATTTCTCCAGCTGTCCTCATCGCACTAAATGACTTTGATTCCCTCTCAACTTCATCGACAGCACCTTTCATATCAGGTAGCCTAGGAAGCAGTTGGGAGTCAGTACCAGTGATTGATACAGACCTCAAGTCGCGATCCAAGTTTTCTTCCTGCCCACTTACACATACTATCACATCACTAGAATCAGGTGTCACCCACTTTCCCAAAGGCTCAGCTGGATCAGAGCATTCTTGACCTAGAGCCATACTATCAACTTCCAGAGCTTGCTCGCTGCCAGAGTTACACTCATCTCGAGCAAAGTTTGTGAGTTCAGCACTCTCCGTATTCAATTTTTCAGCCTCAATTTCCTCACCCGGTGGTCTTCTAAGGTTGCAAACAGTTACAGGAGGGGTCCAACCAGTAGTGATAGCACTATTTTCAGGAGAAACAATGTCTAGACTCTGTGGACTGAGTGATGCACGCTTCTCAGGTTTCTCTGGCCTCGCATCCATCATTTCATTATCGTTCTTTCTCTTGGCATGCCTCTCCACCACAGAGTTGGAATGAGAAACAGTGCCATCTTCACCAGATTTTCCACCCTGCTGATTTTGGTGCCTGGACTGTCGAGGCCTTCTATATCCATTTGGGAAAACAAAAGGTGGAAGCTGTCGTCTACGAACATGCGAAACAAACACATCCATCCCAGGTTTCCAGAACATATACATGTTTACTTCTTGCCTGAACTCATCGACCGTACCACGTATATCAAACTGTTGACATTCTTGACCACCAACTCCCTCTGCCCTTTGCAAGCCCATGAAAAAGGCACAATGCATAAACTGCCTAGACGTGTCTACATACTCATTGGGTTGCGGATGGCACATTAACATCCCATTAGTGTCTCTTTCTATCTGCATTATTGAATTAACAGATATGAGATCAAGAACCGTTAAACATTTTTTCCCTACCAAAATGAATATAATAAAATATTGAAGATGCAGCGGGTTTATTGCGGTAAAATCAAATAAACAGGAGGCCATATACCTTTAAGGTCAGCTGTCTGAACCGCGACTCCACCCAACCTTTCCAAGCCAATAAATCCTCTGCATCTGCTGCTACTATATCAACCTGAAGGTAATTTTTATATGCCTCGAAGAACATATATTGTTCAAACAAAGAGCTCCAGTGTTGTTTATTTAATTCAATCTCCTGCATTAAAAATACGCTCAAGCATAGGATCCTGAATAAATGGTTGAGGAAATAAGACCAATTTTTTGCGTTAATACCTGCAAGATATTGTTACCAAACTGGAACTGCTCTGTCATAACACGAAGAGTGCTTTGAGAGACATTGTAACTAGAATTCATGCATGGGTAAGCTGGAGTTATTATTGGCATAAGATGATATCGATCGCGATGATTTTTACGAGGGTCCCAGACAGGAAATCCAAGATCATCTTCTTCTATAGCACAAAGCATGACCGGGTTTGGCCACCGCCATTGAGTATATACTCTGAAAAAACGAGAAACCAGCATACTAGGAATTGCATTTGGATAGAGCTGGCACACCCGAGCAACCAAAAGTGCCCAGTTTACACCCCCCAGAAATCCAGTCACCTGCCACAAAAGATAAATATGACAAAGAGCTTGAACATGAAATTTTCAATAAATACAAATTACAGAAAGGTATGATCTTACATTTGAATAGACCCCACGCCTCTTAGCCCAGTGCTTCAGGCATCTTAATGTTGTCCGGAAGTGCTACAATTGCACAAAATATCAGAGATGGTAACCATAGTTCAACAATATGTTAACAAAATGACTGGCAATCCGGAAGTTTACCTCAAAGTTTGGAACAAGTTTAAGAATCTGATCAGCAACTCTACAACCATTAAGACTTCGAACTGTCGGCTCATCAACATCACACAGCACAGAAGAGTTGGAGATGTCCAGATCCTATTGAATGTTGATAAATTAAACCCAAGAAAACAAAAGATCTGATTCAGCAAGCAATTATGAACTACTTGGAAAGCTCATGGGATCAGTTTTCATATACAAATGAAGACAGATGCACTAAGAACAGCCAGCAAACTTATCAGCACATTTTCAAGCTAGAAACTTCTAAAATAAAATTCATTAATATCAGCCCTATGAGGAAGAGTAGTCAACTATCTTCTCGCGATCAACATGAAAACAAGTAAATTTTTTAACATATTATGTACAAGGTAACATAAAGTTATCACATAACATCCCTATAGCTTCAGCAAAACAGAAAAAGATACAGTCAAATTCACATCTAGAATTACCTGTGGCACAACTAAAAGTGATATGCTAGCATAGAGCAGATCAATCGATATGCCTTGAAACTTAAATTTCATGACCGGAACATGGGCGTCAGGGACAGGTTGAAGCGCAGTCACTTCTTCCATCTCAGCCAATGTATCATGCAAGATGATGAAGAAATCCTCCTGGTAAATTAAGTATTAAGAACTAAAAAAAAAAAACCAAAAACATTTGCATCAATAAGAGGTAAATTAACAAGAGTTACCTCCCGGTTAACATAAGATGGCCCAACACACAAAGTATCAATGTCAGCCCCAGGCCCATGTACCTGCAAGTCAACAAAATGTAGTTTCTCAGCCTCAGAGCTAACATTGAGAAAAGTTAATGGTACAAATGAAGCACTTACACCAAGTCGGTAAGATCCAAAGGTGAAAATAACAGCATTTGCATCCTCCACCATCTGATCTGTATAGCCCCTTTGCTGCGTCAACTGTTTCACCCAGTGCTTAACAATCTAGAAGAAAAAAAGTATGAAGGAAAATATTAGATGAACCTAGATAAAGAGTGTATAAAGAAAACTCAAAACATCAAATTACATCAAGGACACAGGAACATACACATTACCATGTCGAACAATGAACTAAGCTTACCACAACCAGACAAAACACGAGTAATAACCAATACAGTAAAAGACAAACGACCGTAAAAACATAAGTTTTGTACAAAAGTCTAAAAAAAAGAAGACTTTGCTCTGTAAATACAGAACAACAATCAAGCAGACATAGTGAGTCACCTGATCAATGCGCCCCAGAACTTCTTCTCTCCGCATGGTATCCTCCTTGTTCTCGTAGAGTCCCTCGTCAACCAAGTACTATAACATAATAAAAAAGTACACATCAGGTAGCCAAAAACGTAAGCATCGAATACTTTTCAACACTTTGAACAATTTCTAAGGAAACAAAACCTAAGCTTACCTTTTCTAGCTCCACATTACGCTTAATATCCGTTGCAGAAGGTCCAGCAAGCGAGAGCGGCTTCGTAATTCCATAGCTTTTAGGGGAATTCACCGGCGGCAACGAGCCACCTAGATTCTGAGTACCCACCATCATAACACAATTGAAATCCTAAGCGATCCGAGCAGAAGAGCAGCACAAATACACATATAACCGCTCTCTCTTCACGCTAGAATTCGATGGAGATCAGATCAGACGCCCAGGTTGAGACGAATCCGAAACCCAACAGGTTAAAAGAAGCGAGACGAGACGGGGATTGGAGAAGGAGAGGAGGCAAAGAAGGCAAATTTATAAGGAAGGCGAGAAAAAACTGGGAAGAGGAAATCGGAAACCCTAGATCGATGGAAGGGGAAAGCGACTACGGTGTCAAAAAAAGTCAAAGAGGAGAGGAGAGGAGAATCTGAGAGAGGTTATATCGATGGACAAGGAACAAAGAGAAGAGAGAGGGATAGAGAAGAAGAAGGGGGGCTTGAGGGAGATGGAGAGAGATGAAAGGTTGTGTCTTGGGAAGATATTAGGTACACGGCGATTCGATTTTTTAATTTATTAATTTTGAGATTTCTCGCTAATTAATGTTAGTGGTGATTTAACGGAGAAAGCCGAGAAGTCTCCGTCAAATATAAGGGAAAAAATAACATATATAATTTGAAAAAAATAAATTAAAATCAACTAGCTTTCCAAAATTTTAAATAAATAAATATGATTTTGTTCAGATTTTAGGGTTAAAGACTTTAACATATTTGTTAGTTAGGATTTAGCTACCATTATCTTTTTAGAAACGTTGATTGAACCACAACCCATTTATTCCTCTTATTCAAAAACTCATCAATCAATTTTTTCTTTTCAAAATTTGAAAATTTTGGCTATTCAAGTGTTTTTTCTTTTGCTTTAACTGAACGTTAAAATTATCTTTTACTTATTGAAGCCGACAAAGCGGTAATTAAGATATATATATATATATATTAATAAAATGTAATGTAACATTTTATTTTTCAAATGTCGAATCGTCTTATCCGTTACACTAATTTTTTGTCGTCAAATTAATAAATTGTTTTTGTTTTGTTTTATCTATTGATTGTTCGGTTCAAGAACTCTAGCTCAAAAGACTAACCACGCAAACTCAAATTTTAAACTTTTTTGGCTATTCACGTTTTTTTCTTTTGATTTGACTGAAACGTTCAAATAATTTTACATTTATCGAAACCGACAAAACGGAAATTAAGATATATATATATATATATATATTCATAAAATGTAACGTAAAATTTTACTTTTTAAATGTCGAATTTTCTATCTATTACACTAATTTTTTTGTCATTGAGTTAATAAAATGTATTTTTTATTGTTTTTATTTATTATTTAGTTCAAGAACTCTATCTCAAAATACTAATCTCCTCTAACTCAAAATTTGGATTTTTTTGTCTAATCACATGTTTTTTTTTAATTTGCCTAAAACATTAAAATAAGTACTTGACAAAGTGGCGATTAAGACATAGGGTAAATTAGATAAAATGCCACAAGATCCGTTTTTTAAAATTATATGCCATTATAAAAATGTTCCTCGGACCATGCTATTTATTGGATGTCAAAAGACCCATTTGCCATTCAAATGTCAACATTCACACACGTTTTGTCCATCGCAATAGAATGTTGTCTATCTCAAACATAAGTGTGTTTGTTTGGTTGACATTTTGATGTCCACGAGATTTGCCCATCGTAGCAGAACTATTGGTTGAATCGCAACATAACTATTAGTTGAATAAGTGTGCAGGGTTATTGTCCACGAGATTTGATAATTCTCATAGACAAATTCAATAATAGGTATCCATTTATTCATGTCAACAGTTCCATAGAAAATCCAATGAAGGTACTAATGCAAAATCAATTAAGACATCGGGTGTGGACATGTCATGGACAAGTCATTTCATGCATAAACAAAATCTAGTTACCTTAAACAGATAATCACTTAGTGTCATGGCCAACAAACTAAAAATGGACAAAGTTCTAGATGTGAGGATTACGATCTAGATGTGAGAGAAACAAATCTAACCAATAACTAAACCAAATCAATTGTGGTATGCCTCGATTGTGGAAAACTGATTGCAATGGACAAATTCGTTTCTAACAAGTTTGTCCCAGACAAGTTGATGGGAATGGAGATAAAGATAGTACTTCATGAACAACAAAAATATAGTATTGATGGACATATTGTTGGGTGAACAGAAGAAGAAAAAAAAAGTAACAGAAAAAAAGAACGATAATACGAATGTAAAAAAGAAGAAGAAGAGAGTAGAGAGATAGATAAAAAAATGACAGACGAAGAAGAAAAGAGTAGAGAAAGAGAGAAAAAATGACGTAGGAAAAACAAATATGAGAGAGGGAGATAGAGGGATAGTGATATCTTTTTAAGTATTCACATGCCACAAAAATGATATTTTTAAAAGATTTTGGGAGTTGTGGCATTTTCAAAAAAAATTATCCGTTTCATGACATTTTTCATAATATTTCCTAAGAAACCAAATGACTCACCTGTTTTTTCTCGAACTATGAAACAAAGTTTTATTGTTATTTTTATTTTTGATTTTAGATGACATGTTTTATATTTACAATTTTTTAGTTGTTTGAAATTATGAGTAAGTTTTGGATGGAAATTTTCAAAATGACAAGTCAAATTTTGGTAAATATATGGTAACTAATTAATGTGGAATATATGGTCAATATTTTTGCTACATTACAATTACACAATATGAAAAATATTTGAATAGATTTTTTTAAAAGCTATATGACCGATACATTAGCATGTAATAAATGTAATGTTAGTTTTTCTAAATGATATGTTTTCAACAGGATATGATCTTTCTCTTTTTTCCATGTATAATATATAGCCGACATTAATTAAATAAATACTTAGTATAGAGAGAGTATATAAATATCTTTAGAAATAAAGAAGTTTCTATATATTTTTAATGTTCATCCTAATCTTGCCTAGTCACAATTGATAAATAAAATAATAATAAGAATGGATAAATAAGATACTTTACAAAATTTTATCCAATCTTTTCCAAATTAAAATATATCTTTATAACACGAATCAATTCTAAAAACCGGAGAGTGACAAAGAGGAAAAACCAGCCGCCGTTTCCGCTGGTATTTCGGCAATGTCTGAGTATACCAAATGATAACTATGAGTCAAAACGACGTCGTTTTCTTGTTCTCTCGCAACTTTAGAATAACAAATATTAACATACAACATACGTTTCAAAATTCACATTCGCTTCACGTCAGAAACAAGGTCTTCGATATGGCTTCCAATGGCGTCGATTGGCAGATGAAGTTGGTGGAAGGAGCTGCTGGTTATGTGCTCGAAGATGTTCCTCATTTGAGCGATTATATTCACGATCTCCATGTATTTTTACTCCGTCCTCTCTACGATTCCATTGATGATTTCTTTGAAATCGAAAATTTTCCTGGATCCAATGGTTACGATTAAAGCACTTGTAAACCTCCTAGTTTTGAAATCAGTCCCGTACACGTGTACGGATTTGGTCGTTCGTTCGTGCGTGCGTATGCTTGTATATCTGGTTTCACTTTCACCTATTTCTAATTCATTTCCGAATATTGACAATATCTGACGAGTCCTTATCTACATAGTTTAGATCCGGTCGCTATCGTGGAGAATTGCATAAATATTTTTATCCTCATGGTGCACAAAAATGTTTAACATTGTGAACGTGGAAAAGTTTGATTAGATCTATTGGTCACTAAAATCTTTAGAAATTTGATCTCAGTGGCGAAGGATATATCATACATGTAGAATAATGGAAGGATTGGACTATACTTATGATTATAAATTATCCAGCATTGAGTTTCAATTTGAAAAAAGAACAAGAAGAGATTTTTGGAACATATTTCATATCCTGTTACAGTTTCATTTATTTTTCGTAATCAATTTTGCTGATGCCTTTTATGTTCTTGGGGGTTTTCCAGACTTATCCAAACCCGTTGCAATCGAATCCTGCTTATTCAGTAGTTAGGTAAGTCAAGATTATATTTTGCATAACTTGATTGATTGAAGATGAAGGTTAGTTAATTGGGTTCATGTTATATTGGATTTCAGGCAGTATTTTGTGGACGAGGATGATACAGTCCAGGAGAAGGTGAAACTCACCACTGCGTTTCTTTCTTATATTTTGGCCTTTTGTTCTGTGCATAAGTGATAATGTGATATGTTAGCACATTCCTAATTTTCTCTTTTTGTATCGTTTATAGATTGTTGTTCACAAGGATTCTCCTAGAGGGACACATTTTAGACGTGCAGGACCGCGCCAAAAGGTATTTCATCTCTTCCATGAGTTTCCCGTGCTCTGAAGCTTCTGCATCTAATGATGTAAAAACTGCTGATTGTTTATGTTGTGTTTAGATGTATTTCAAGCCAGCTGATGTGCGTGCCTGTATTGTCACATGTGGGGGCCTCTGCCCCGGCCTTAATACAGTAATCAGGGAGATCGTGTGTGGTCTTCATTTCATGTATGGTGTTACAGAAGTAATCGGTGTTGATGTGAGTTCAATTTCAGTACCTACTTTTTATGCTTTTAGGAGACTGAATACTTTCTTCTATAGCTACTAAGCCTACTATTGCATATTGTAGTAGAGCTGTAATAGAGGAATACCTGTGGTAACTGTAACCTCTAATAACTGGTGCTCATTAAAATGGAAAGCAAACACTACTTTAGCTATTAATAACTGACTAGGATTTGTTTTGTCTCATCTGGTTTCGGATCCCGCAGTGCGGGTTTCGCGGGTTCTATTCCAGAAACACTGTATCACTAACACCGAAGTCTGTGAGTGACATCCACAAGCGCGGGGGAACCATACTAGGAACCTCCCGAGGGGGACATGATACATCAAAGATTGTTGACAACATACAAGATCGTGAAATAAATCAGGTTTCCAAGAATATATATATATATATATATATATATATATAAGTTTGTTTCTCCTAATAAGAGTATTGTTTCTCCTAATAAAAGTCGGTTGCTTTATCTGCATCTGTGATATAGGTTTACATTATTGGCGGTGATGGAACCCAAAAGGGAGCATCTGCAATATATAAGGTTAGTTAGGTGATTTGTTTTGTATTATTGTTGGATAGTACCAACCTAGAACAGTCTATGAAGAGAACAGTGTAATTAATTTCCATGGATGACATTCTGCTCTCATTAAAAATGAACTTCTAGTTGCTAGAAGACATAGAACAGGCTTCCTAATAATTGGACTAATAAAGCAATGATGTTCATGTGTTTGTTAATTTTTCTTCCTAACATCATCTAGATATGGCAATCACTTTAATTTGTTGAAGCAAATATTTTGACTGATGCTGCAGGAAATTAGGCTCCGTGGACTTAAAGTTGCGGTTGCAGGAATACCAAAAACCATTGACAACGACATCCCCGTAAGTCCCAGATTTTCGAAATTTTAGTCTGCACTCTCAACCTTAACCTCCTCTCCCATTATGGCTAGTTCCCAGAGTAGCTTAATTTTATTGTATTTCTGATTTAGGTCATTGACAAGTCCTTTGGATTTGATACTGCGGTTGAGGAGGCTCAACGTGCTATTAATGCAGCGCATGTTGAAGCGACCAGTGTGGAAAATGGCATTGGACTTGTCAAGCTAATGGGTCGCTACAGTGGTAAGTTTACAGACTAATCTAAAGAACAAATATGCACACAAAAAATAGATCACAGAAGTATCTTCTTTATGATGTTTCTCCCTGCGCTTTTGTCTAATCTATAGGTTATTATACACTGCAGGGTTCATTGCAATGTATGCTACTCTGGCCAGCCGAGATGTTGACTGCTGTCTGATTCCCGAGTCACCTTTTTACCTTGAAGGCAAAGGAGGGCTTTATGAGTTCATTGCAAAACGGCTCAGAGAAAATGGCCACATGGTTATAGTGATTGCTGAAGGTGCAGGTCAGGATCTTGTTGCAGAGAGCACTGAACAACTAGATGCTTCGGGAAACAAGCTCCTTAAAGATGTAGGACTATGGATGAGTCTTAAAATTAAGGTAATTTATTGCGAATGAGAACTATTTAGTAATTTCAGTCTTATATTTTCACCCAGAAGGATGAATATCTGTGGGTTTATAACCGTTTTATCCATTTCCGGCTTTTGCAACAGGAACACTTTGCTAAGCCGAGGGAAATGGACATTACTCTCAAATACATTGGTACGTTTGTCCTCCCAAAATTCAACACAAGCTACATAGATTCATGAAATATGAAATTGTTTCAAACCATGTGGCATGTTTCAGATCCAACATACATGATTCGAGCTATTCCAGCCAATGCATCTGACAACGTCTACTCAACTCTCCTCGCCCAAAGCGCAGTCCATGGTGCAATGGCTGGCTATACCGGCTTTGTCTCTGGTCTTGTTAATGGAAGGCATACCTACATTCCCTTAAACGTAAGTTTCTCTTTGCCTAAATAATCTATCCATGCTGTTGGATCATCAACCCTCAAAGTTTTAATCCTTTTTTCTTTTCTCTTCTCTGGGCAGCGAATAACGGAAAGACAAAACAAAGTTGTGATTACAGACAGAATGTGGGCACGGATGCTGTCATCCACGAACCAGCCCAGCTTCATGAATCCCCCTAAAGGAACCTCCGAGGTGACTGACTAATGCCAAAAGCTTTTGGCAAAATTTCATTTCTTCGTTTGTAATTTTGACCTCAGAAAGATTGGATCATATGTAAGACGGTATCATTGTTTTCTTGTAAACATTTTTGTTGAAGATACAAAGTTGTTGTGAAGGTATGTTTGGTCTCTTATAGATTGGGAAAAGAAGCCGAGAGCACTCTTTTCCTTGCTTCCTTTTTTCCATGAAACTAGACCATCAACTTCCATTCATAGTTTCATACTTTTCCTTTTCCTTATAGAAACATATAAGATGGAGAATATCAATCGGTAATAATGTCTTCAAAGTTTTGCCACTTCTTATGAACGATTCAAGAAATTGCGCTGGCTTGTGTAGTGTGGTTGTTTGGGCAAATGGATCCATGAAATTTAGACAAGTAAGAAAACAATCTCCAGTTAACGAATCTTTGTAGAGTTTCATTTTCCCTTTAACAACATAGTACAGAGATACTTAGTAACAACAATGTATTTTGTTGGGATACATATATGTATTGAAACATGAACGGCTAAGAAAAACAAATGATTGGTACGCCTACACAAAGGTATTTGGCTCGAGATTGCCAAGAACTGAAGCGTTTTCAACCTCTGTAGATCCCAGAAGGATCAGCATTTTGCACAATCCATGGATGCTCCAGAAGTTTGTGCAACGGCAGTCGCTGCGAAGACTCCTTGACAAGCATCTATTTAAACATACAATTGCGAAATACTGTATGTGAGATTTTAGATTCAATAACTACTACTTCGATCAAACTCTATGTGTTAGAATGAAAGTATAAAAAAACCTGGCTAATTAGATCCTTTGCAGATGCAGAGATAATTGGTTTGGGAGGGAACTTGAGATCCACTTGCACAATCCTGTTATCATTTGTGGTAACAAACTAATCAAACAAAGCCACAAGAAACAGACTATAATTGGAAATGCAGCTTTTTTTTTTTAACCTTCTGTATGTGTCAGAGTGATCCATGGCTTCAAACGGAGGAACACCATAAAGAAACTCGTAACAGAGAATCCCAAGGCTCCATATATCTACACTAGCGTCATGTTCTACGCTTTCGACTGTTAAAAAAATCCAAAGGCAAAGGTTAAAATGAATTCAGATCAAGACTAGAACTAACTTTCAAGTTAAGCTTTCAACTTTACCCATCTCAGGAGGAAGGTAATCAAGTGTTCCACACATTGTCCTTCTGCGGTTAAATGTGTGCACTGACCAACCAAAGTCTGCAATCTTGAGCTCACCCTGTTATTAAATTAAAAATCCATGAATATTTATACTAGCTAGTTCCAAAATCAAATGCATAAAAAATGGTCAAACTTATCTCACCTGAGCACCAATTAAGAGATTTTCTGGTTTAATATCTCTGTGTATCACATGCTTGCCATGGCAATAGATGAGAGCCCTTGCCAACGACGCAACATACTGGCACAATTAACACATAAGGATATCAGTTTTTCTACAACAAATTAGTTTGAGAGCTCAAGAATTAGAAGGAAGTGACTAACTGTCGCAGCTCGTCTTTCGCTAAAGTATTTGCATTTCTGAAGTTCCTTGTAGAGTTCACCTTTAGCAGCATACTCAAGTATCAAATAAACTCTTTTCTGCAACAAATGAAGAACTTTATCATGCCCAAGAAGTTTGATATTATTATATCTGTCAATAAAAAAGGAGAAACATTTTAACTTACTTGATCATAGAAATAACCATAAAGCCGGAGTATATTTGGGTTCCGAAGATGAGACTGTATCTCAACTTCTCTTCTAAGCTGATGTTCAACTTGAGATTGTTGAAGCTGGTTCTTGAAAAGAACCTTTAAAGCGACAATGTGATTGCTCTGTTTCATATTTTTGCATATATGTGTGTGAGATTGGTGAAAAAAACAATGAAGGATCTACAAAACAAAACTGAAAATTCAAAGTTAAAAAGCATAATGACCCGTTTCTCTCTGGCGAGGTAGACATGACCGAACTTTCCTCTACCAAGAGGCTTTCCAATGTCGAAATCACTTAAAGTCCATCTCTTTTGTGCAGCTGCAGAAGCATCTGAAGCGTCCTGATAACAAAATATAATATGACCCTTACCATTTTCAGATAAATATGACATAAAACAAATAAATCTGCTTTGAAATTGTAAATGTCAGAAATGAAGCTTTTGACTATTTCACTCCAAATTTAAAATCAAAACATACATCGATTCACAAGATTACCAAACCCTAATCCCAGCAATGTCATAGAATTTTTATGAATGGAAAAAATCATAAAAATATTATCTGTCATTGAGAATCTCAAAGGCACAATCCCTAAAAAATTGTAAATAATATACGAAAGGTAAAGCAGTCGTGTTGTTCCTTACCTTCTCCTGCTGTTGTGTCTCCGTAGCGATCGCCATGGAAGAGATATTAAGAAGAGAGAAAAAGGGAGGCCAAAATTTCAGGGGAGGGGACAGATCCAATTGAAAAATAATGGGAGGAGCGGGCTTAAGACCTTTAAATTAAAACAAAAAAAAACAATCAGACCATTTTTAAAAAATAATAAAAAGTGCAACAACGGTCGAATTTTTAAGGCTTGCCACTTTCCGACCAGATTTCGTTTTCTATTTATTTTATTTTGTAAGAAAATAGAAAATAACTAGTTAGGTTCGGTTCGATGCAATTTAGATTTTAGCAGTTTCCGGTTTTATTTCGGTATATTGTCTCCAGATCCAAATACTACTTACAAAATTGAACTGTAGTATAGAGTTAATGAATAGCCCAATCAAGTTGATTGCATATAGAAATAGGCCCATTAAAAGTACAGAAGCAATGTGAGATAACCCGCATTAGTTTAAGATCTACTATGGTTAAAGATCCAACCAAAACCATGTTTGTGTGTTTGAGTCATAGCATAATTGATATTGAGCATAGGGTTTGAGTCTATAAGGTCATGTATTTGACTCTTTTATCAACATAATTTTTTTTTGAATTTTAATTAACGTGGATCTTACGTCATCGAGAGTTAACTGCAAATTAACGGACGGTGTTATTTAAAATGTATATATTTGTTAAATTTTGTAAATTTAGGTATTAGATTCAAAAAATTTGTTAGTTCATTTATATAAATGCACAAAGTAATAGTTTGGATATAAATCAAACATAACTTTAGTTTAGGCATGAAATAGCCAACTTTCATAATAATGTTTGGTCTATTAATTTTTAAGTAATAACTCTATTAATTTTGACTTAGCAAAGTTCTTTACACAAGTGTCTTCGAAATAGTGAACTAAAACTTAATTGCAAAATTACAAGTATATAAAAGTAAAAGTGCAAAGTATAATATCTCTTTTTGCAATTTTTCCATTATCAGAATTTCCCCCTTTTAGGCTTTTACAGTCGGCTAACGGAGAGTTTCAGAATAAGCCATAACAGTGGAAGAAGAAGCAGAGAGACTAGTTACAAACATGAAATTTAAAACCCTAATGTGTATAACAGGCATCAACCCTAGACATCGATAGAAGATTTCGCGCCAAGAACTCTAGATCACGGACTACTGAAAACCCAACCATACACCTCCTCTGCACCTTCGAGTATCAAGATGGTATTATAATTTCCGGGCAAAATTCAATTTTGATGCTTTTAAGCAATTAGGGTTTGAATTTTGATCTGTTTTTTTTTTTTTCCTTTTCTTCAGTTTTCGATTGCAGCGATCAATGATACAGAGTCTAAAGAGAAGTGGGAGCCATTAGCTCCTAGCAAAGAAGCTCAGGTTTACTTCTGATTTAGGGTTGTTTTAATGTCAATTTTTCTCGCAATTTCAATTGTGGGTTCCTGATAGAACATTGTGTTGTTGGGCGAAAAGAAAGCTTGGAAATTTTGTATGTTTGTGATCGATAACTCTTCTAATTAAAGAGAAGCTTAACACAAAATTTAGCATAAACTTTGACTTGGTATAACGAAGAGATTGATGTATAATCTGAAGTCAGATACATTGTAGAAATAGACATTGAACTGTTATTTTTTTTATTGCCTTTGTCAGGAGTTTCATCTTTCACAAACATATCATGATGGTCTTCTCAAGTTGCAAGTTAAAGACTACGAAAAGGCTCGGGAGCTGCTAGAATCTATCCTTAAGGATCCTATAATAGCTAACTCCAAAGTAAAAAAACCTTTTTTTTTATTATTCGGATGGTTTCTTTGAACAGTGAACTGTTTCTTATAGACATTGAGTCATTTCTTTCCAGGTGGAGACTATTGCAAACGGCAATCATCTACATCATCTCAGGTCAAGCTTCATATCTGTATTCATCAAGCTACATTTGATTATATGTTTTTTGCTAACTACGAATATGTTTTATTAGTACTATGGTCGCCAATAAAGAATTTCGGTATGGTTCTTTTTTTGCAGATTTTTGGCTCTGAAGAATCTTGCCACTGTATTTCTTGAGCTAGGTTCAAGTTATTACGAGAATGCTCTAAACTGTTATCTTCAAGCTATAGACATAGATGCAAAAGATTCTGTGCTGTGGAATCATCTTGGAACCCTATCATGTTCTATGGGACTACTGAGTATTTCACGATGGGCATTTGAACAAGGACTTCTCTGCAGCCCCAATAATTGTATGTTCTGTTCTTTTTCTTATATATAGAAGATATATAACACATATATGTATTTTTATGTTCAGATTTATAGGGAATCCTCGTTAGTTAGTCGTGGTTTAGAAAGAGAGCATATCTGATACTCTTTCCACTGATATGTTTCTGCATGACTTATAGCTTTTGCAATAAATGATGAATCTTACTCTCTGTTCCTGGATTCATATGGACTGTTTCATTTATGCTTCCCTCACTCCTCCCCCCTGAAAATTGGATGGCTTATGTGCAGGGAACTGCATGGAGAAACTTCTAGAAATTCTTATTGCCATAGGTGATGAAGTTTCCTGTCTTTCAGTTGCAAATCTGATTTTGAGGCATTGGCCATCACATTCTCGTGCTTTGCATGTTAAGCATTCTATCGAAGAAACAGATACAGCTCCTTTGGCGCCCAAGGGTATAGATAAGCTTGAACCTCGGCACGTTCGGCTCAAATTTCTTGGCAAAAGAAAGGTATCTGACATGAATCAAGAGAAGGTTGCTGCTACCAAGAAGTTGAAAAAAAGAGTGCAAGTTAAACTTCCTGAAGCTTCATGGGTGGCACTGATAAATACTCTACTAGGGATAGTGCATCCTTTGTCTGAAACGGTGGGCATATCAGCTGATATACCAATAATCATTGAATTAGCTTTTAGTACAGAAGCAATGCATGCTCTGGAAAAGAAGGATCATTGTGTGGAATCAGGTTCAAGTGTTGTGCCTGTTAAGGATTGCAACATCGAAAGAGAAATTGGTGGTGCTGTAAAAGAAAAAGAGCATGCAGTTTCTGAAGAACACCCCCAAGAAAGACGGAGTACTCGTCTTGAACGGCTTCGAAACCAGAAACCTGAGAAGGAAGAGTTAGAATTTGATAATAGCAAGGATCCTAGCAGTGGCATCCTTCAATATCTTGAGATGTTTGTCCTTGAAAGGGGATTCAGCAGAGTTTCTGCTGGTTCTTTATGCCTTAAGGAATCTGATCCAATTTCTGAACACACTGTCGTTTCTAATTTTGTGAAGGAAACTTCAGAAAACTATGGTGCTTATCATATGGCTCACTTGCTTCTAGAATATATTGCTAGTAAATGTGAACATTTGAGTCGTGATACTGCCTTGAAAATTTTGGAGTTAGAAAAGCTCACAAGACATTGGGGCCGAGATCGGAAACCTGAATGCACTCTTTTTCTTGCCGAGCTGTACTATGACCTTGACTCTGAACGGTCTGATATTCCTGATGAATCTAAACGATCAAATATTCCTGATTGCCCATCATGCATGGTAGAAGTAGCATACCATCTCTCTAAGATAGTTGAATCTGGTTCCCTTGATTATGCTATTGACTCTACACCTATTTCATGGGAGGAAAGTATTACTGACTCCTCGTTAAAGAGTTTTCAAGGTGATCAGACTGCTAAGGAGGTGTTAGATTATAGTAGAAAAGCTTTCTGGGTTCGATATTTTTGGCTGAATGCACGGTTATCAATTTTGGAGGATAATAAAGCTAAAGCACATACAGAATTTTTCAGATGTTTGTCATTGTTGGACAAGGTAGGTATTGGAGAATGTTCAATCTTAATTCAGCTGCCTCATTGCAGAAGAATTCGAGAGCTGCACATCAACAGAATCATCCATGAAATAAATCTGCTTAAGATTGATTTCTTGTTGGAAAAGACCATACCCGGGTTGATGGAGAAAGAATTGTATTCGGAGTGTGTAAATTTACTTGCAACCCTTTTATTTCCGAATAACTTTCCTGCATCTGCTGTGAAAACAGAAGGAACCTCCTCTGTCGAGTTATCAGCACTTGATGTTTTAATAAAAGCATGCCAGAAGAGTAAGTCTATAGATATGGAGGTTTATATGAACTGTCATAGAAGAAAGTTGCAAGTTATCTTGGAATCAACTGGTATGGGGGAATCTGTTGTGGCACCTAAAACCTCATATAAAAATTCAAGTGAGAGTTGGGATCAGTTGGTGGCAGAGGAAGTCAAGGCAATTCTTCTTTGTATCTCTCAAGTGAAGAACTTCCTTGACCAGCCAGGAAACTCTGTAAGTCTGAATTTTTTTATGACATCTATGGTATGGTTCTCAAAAAATATTTGAAAAGCTAACTATCTTTGTTTGCTTTGGATATGTGAGTCTGATTATTCTAGCACAAGCGTATGAAATAAATTATAAAGATGGTCATTGACCGTGTTTGAATCATTTAACTGCACTGTCTGCTTGTTCATTGCTTGATATTCTAATCCAAAATTTGTCACTTTTGGACTAGAGTAGAGACTACTTAAAGTGTATAAATGTTTTTAAAAAATTTGCATGGGTAAGTACTAGGCCGTATAATGTTAAAGAGATCAGTATCAGAACAACTTTGTGGTGGTCCTAAATGGAAAAACTTTGTGACCATATTTGCTGATGTGTACGTTTGTGTGCAGAGTGACATGGTTGTCCCAAGAGATTGTGTAGCTGGTATACAATCTTTGCTTTTGACGGTCATGTCAATTATCGCGAGGCATTTACTTTCTAAGAGATATTCAGATTCCCAACATGCTGATGGGATTGAAGAGAAGCTGAAGTCTTGCTTTCTCGATGCAGCTATTGGATTCTGTAAACTTCAACACCTTGATTCTACCACGTCTACTAAATACCAAGTAAGTCATGGCTTACTGGGGGTCTCAGTTTGACATAGTTAGGCGAGTCTGTTGGGTGAGACAAATTAAGAATGTTGTCGTTTATGATTATCAGCCATGATATAAAAGATATTTTGGTCTGGTGCATTGTGATATTGAACTTTTTTAATTTGTTTTTTTTAGGTTGAGTTGATCATAGGTCTCCATAATTTGCTTGCTGAGTACGGGCTTTGCTGTGGTGGTAAAAATTGTGCGGGGGAGGAAGGAGCTTTTCTTAGATTTGCAATTAAACATTTATTGGCTGTGGACATGAAAGTCAAATCCAGTACCAACTCCCCAGATGGCCTTGGACAGGATATGGTTTTGCCTGACAAATTATGCAGGAATGAAATAAAACCGTCTGTCGCAGAGGTGCCTGTTGAGAAAAACGAAATCAACAAAATTGATTCTAAGAAAGATGGTTCTGAAGAAAAAGTTGGTTATAGGGAAAAAGAACAGTCAGAACAAGAAAGCAAACAGATTCTGGAAGATGCAAAAGAAGTTGCTGAAGAAGAAAACGATGAACTTGAGTTGTTAATCAATAACGCTTTAGATCAATGCTTTTTCTGCCTGTATGGTCTGAATCTTAGAGTCGATGGTTCTTACGAAGATGAGCTTGCTGTGCACAAAAACACTAGCCGGGGAGATTATCAGACCAAGGAACAATGTGTTGATGTTTTCCAGTACATACTACCCTATGCCAAGTCTTCCTCTGTGAGTGATCTATTCTTAACTTGGTAGTCATTTGCATATGTGTGTGATAAGTGCATGCCTAAGTATTTGGTGCATATATCAATATACAGTCCAAGTTAACTTGGTAGGGTCATTTCAAATTTTTCCTGTTCGATTAGAAAAATATTGTAAACCAAATCAGCTATTCACTTCTTTAACTAGGCTCACATGTCAACTGGTGTTTACCAAACAATGCAAATAGATTTAAGCATGCATGGCCAACCCATATGGCACACACAAATTGGAATGTGTTACAAGTTATGTTCGATACATTACATGAGTTGTACATGTTCTTGATATACCCTCTGGTAAACTTATAGTATATCCTACATTGTTCTTCCGAAACACCTATTGTAACTCATGTAGCTAAAATTGTATAAATATTTGGTGTTTTAACATATAAGTTATAAGAATGCACGCTTCAAGCCACATGTGCACACTAGCGGTGTTCGATACATGTACTGTGTTTTCAAGATACTCTTTGGTAATCGTATACCTATCTTTCTTGTCTCAGAGAACTGGACTAGTTAAACTCCGGAGAGTCTTGAGAGCAATAAAAAAGCATTTTTCACAACCACCAGAGGATCTCCTAGTTGGCAATGTGATAGAGAAATTCTTAGACGACCCTGATTTATGTGAAGACAAACTTTCATACGAGGCTGGTTCTGAAGGTTTCCTTGAAACCATAACTAAATGTATAATTCCCAGCAGAACTCTCACTGAGTACAAGGCATCACTGCTCCACAGGTTTGACTAAGCATTTTTAATATGAGTTCCTCTTGCCAAAAATAACTTCATAGCTAGATAGATTTAGCTAAATCTTTGCATAATTAAGAGTATATTGGATTAGTTTCCTAGAATCCTGTTCTTGTTCTAGTAAAAAAATATGAACTAAAGAGAATTTTCTGTCACTGCCAAAGAAGAAATATTGGATTTTTAGTGATTGGTAATGTTGGAATATGTAAGGATGTTGTATTAACTTGCTTGCAGTTCCGAACCCTATTTGGATGTCTACCGCAACCTGTATTATTTCCTAGCTCAGTCTGAGGAAGTTAGTGCTAGTGATAAATGGCCCGGCTTTGTTCTCACGAAGGAAGGAGAAGAGTTTGTACAGCAGAGTGCAAATCTGTTCAAATATGATCTACTCTATAATCCTCTGCGCTTTGAGAGTTGGGAAAAGCTTGCCAATATTTACGATGAGGCAAGTTCTTTCATTCGCTCTTGTTGTTACCATTATTCTATATGTCAGTTTGTATAATATTTTGAAATTACCTTCAAATGTCGGTGATGGGTAGATTTTTTTTCATCAGGTAGCTTTTTGGGATGCGTTATTACCCTTGAGTTAAGAGAGGGTGGCTTTGTGTCTTTCGTTAATGGATCTTTTTATCCTTGTTTTGATCATTGCTTTCGTTTCCCATTTGATTAAATCAGGAAGTAGATTTGCTGCTAAATGATGGGAGTAAGCACATAAATGTTGTAGGATGGAGGAAGAATTCTACTCTTTCGCAAAGAGTTGAAACAAGCAGAAGAAGAAGTAGACGTTCCCTGCTAATGAGTTTGGCGTTGGCAAATTCACCAGATCAACAGGTTTCATTTGCCACCTTTTCTTATTCTTAGTTACTCACTGGGTAACATAAAATAGATGGTACTGTTTTAGTACATCCCCCATTAGCATGCTTATAGGTGGTACCACTTAAAGGAATATGATAGAGAGACAAGAAAATCAACATTATGAACTAAAAGGGAAAGCACTTAATTGGCCATTAGTTTGACTTATTGCTAAAAAGTGAGAATAATATGTGATATAATTATCCTCCGTTGTCAGTGATGGTTAGGAACTATAATAGATGTGAGGATTACTTTATGAAAGAGGTTGAGCTGAATTTTAACCATACATGACTTTGGTTCGCTTTTGATCTTGTTCTTCATTTATCTATCCTTAACCTAAATCACTTTACTCTGAGTTTTGTGTTTAGTATGTCTAACTTGAATTCACTACTTACCAGATTTCTGGTGGTAGTAGCCTTAGTAGGTTTTAGTAATATGTGAATTTGCATCAAACCGAATAAATCTTACTTTTCTATGAAGAGAAAATAAACTTTGATTATATACCTTTTTAAGTGACAAAAATAAGCAGTAAATACTTAGCACAGCTTGGATTTTGATGGAGGAATGGGTTTTTGGATAGTTGTCAGTTTTATTCCTGTAGTATATTATAGCTGCCTCTTGCGTTATTGATGATGTTTACGTATTGATCTTCTATTGTAGTCTGAGATACATGAGCTTTTGGCGCTGGTTTACTATGACAGCCTTCAGAGTGTTGTGCCATTTTATGACCAGCGATCTGTTCTACCCTCCAAAGATGCAACGTGGACAAGTTTTTGTGAGAACTCAATGAAGCATTTCAAGAAAGCCTTTGCACATAGGTAAAGTTCATTTGTTATTCAAAGTGGCTGAGAATTTCTATCCCTTTCCCTAAATCACCTTGGTCGATTACTTAAGAGGCTGAGAACTTCTTTTTTCTTAATCCATCTTGTACAGAAAAGATTGGTCACATGCATTCTACATGGGAAAACTCAGTGAAAAACTTGGGTATTCGTATGAAACTTTTTTATCCTATTATGAGCAAGCCATGACATTGAATCCGTCAGCCGTAGATCCTGTTTATAGAATTCATGCTTCTCGCTTGAAGCTGCTAAACGCTTGTGGGAAACAGAACTTAGAGGCCTTAAAGGTTTGTGGTTGACGCTCTACGGTTTTTCTCTTTCTCATTTGCAGAATAACACGCATCTTTTGTTCAACTTGTAAGATGTAATCACAGCCTCATGGTTTAAAAAAAAATTGTGTAAATCCAGTCTCAGCTTAGGAAGTCCACTATTGGTTTACTTATTTTCTTTCGAGATCCTTAATGGACCCTTTTTCCTGTCAAACTTTCAGGTCCTTGCTTCTTATTGCTTTGATGAAACTATAAAGGATACTGCTATGACAATCATTGGTACATTTGGTACATCAACTTTTGGATCCTCTCGTACACTGGAAGAAGCTCAAGATGGAAACTTGGAAGCAAGTTATGCTAAAACTGGAGAAGGATCAATTCAGATGGAAGGGGTATGGCATATGCTCTACAACGACAGCCTTTCGGCACTGGGAATCTGTGTAGAAGGAGATCTTAAACATTTTCATAAGGCGAGATACATGCTTGCCCAAGGGCTGTATAGAAGGGGTGGGAGCAGTGATCTGCAAAGAGCAAAAGATGAACTTTCTTTTTGTTTCAAATCATCTCGGTCAAGTTTTACTATCAATATGTGGGAGATTGATGGCATGGTTAAAAAGGGAAGGTGCAGACACATTCTTACTTGCCCTTCAATTTTTTTGAGTTAATCTTTGAGACTGACAATATCATCCCATGATGGTTAAGTATCTGATACCAATCATGTAAATTTAGCTTCATAGATATGATTGTGGAAAATATTTCATGTTTATGTTTCTTCTCTTTCTATTTAGGCGGAAAACTCCAGGTTTGGCTGGGAACAAGAAGGCTCTTGAAGTTAACCTGCCAGAAAGTTCACGGAAATTCATTACTTGCATACGCAAATACCTACTGTTTTATTTAAGACTATTGGAGGAAACTGGAGATGTCAACACACTAGAACGAGCCTTTAATTCTCTTCGATCAGATAAGAGGGTAAGGACTTGATCATTTATATCAAAGACTTGCCTGGTTTCCTTAGTAGTCAATTATACATGCTATGTCATCATCAAGTTGTCATAAGCTGAACATAGTTTGCTAAACGCTAATGTCTCACTCCACAAATTTTGAACGCAGTTCTCTCTATGCGTTGAAGACCTTGTACCAGTCGCAATAGGAAGATACATAAATGCACTGGTGTCCTCGATGAATCGGGTTGAGTCTACAGGAGCAAAAATCAACCCTGATTGTGAGTTAGAGAAAATATTTTCCCTCTTTATAGAACAAGGAAGCATATGGCCAGACATCTGCAATTTTCCTGAAACAAGAGGTCCAGAAACCTCAGAGAGCAGTTTATACAGGTAATCAATTTTGCATGAGGCATGGATTTATTTCAGCCTGGCCATTAGTCCGATATTGATGTTTCTTTTTACAGATTTCTACATCAATACATTGTATCTCTTGAACTAGACAACAAGGTTGAGACCCTGGAAACCATAAATGAAAAGATTCGAAAGCGTTTCAAGAACCCAAAGTTATCTAATAGTTTTTCGGCTAAAGTTGGCAGACATGCTTCTCTTGCTTGGTGCCGAGCTCTGATTATAAGCTTGGCCTTGATAACCCCCTTGCAGCAAGTATCCTCAGCGGAAAGTCAAGCAATAAATTCATCATTTGGTTTTCTGGAAAATAGACGGGTGCTTTGTGTTGATCTCCAGTCAGATTTCCGGAGTTCTTCGTTCGAGGATCCCTCAGAATCCCAAATGCTCGAGGAAAAATGGCGTCCTGTTCTGTCCAAGATAAAGAACGTACTGATTTGCAATAAAGTTTTGGAGGAGAATCTGGGGATCGCTAATTTATTACTCAAAAGTTGTTACAATTTCTTCCGAGAAACTGTTTCAGTGACACTTCCTTCTGAAATCAACCTCTATTTGACACTGCCTCCGGTAGCAACAGCAGGGGAAATTCTTCCAGACAGTGAAGGAGTTGAAGTCATTGATGTAAGCACTCCAAGGAAGCTTCTTTGGTGGGCTTACACGCTGTTTCATGGACATTGTGGAAGCATCTCGCAGGTCATCAAATATATGGAAGAAAATACCAAGGTACGGAATACCAGTTTGCTCATTATTTTAGTCTTAGTTTACTACTTGCAATTTGTAGACCTACTCACTTAGTTTTCAATTTGTAGACTACAACAGTCATATTAATTTACGAACTTGTTTTTTCGAGTTGTTGTTGCTCGATATTGAAGTTTGCCAAAAGTCATTCATTTACAAATTGTTTGTCATAATTGTAGGCAAAAATGAAGAGAGGAGCTTCAACTTCATCAGTGGTGCCTTCTATTCAATCAGGTTAGTTACTCTTATCTATCTGGATTTTTGATCTCCTTGTATGTGCTTGTGGCCGTTCTGCCAAGCTAAGATATTAGTCTTGGGGATTTCCTATGAAAAGGTTCTGAACCAATTTCCTTAGTTCACTCTAAGCCATGAGGCTTCGTTTATATATAGCTCAAGTTGATTTAATTTCTATGTTTCTCTGAAGATCTTAAACCAACCCCATGAAACTGAAAATCATATTTGCTCGTGAATAGGTGGAAACAGTGAACCCGAAGCTACTCCTAGGGTTGTGCAGGCGATAGTACCCGATTCACTGGCTGGGGATAGTTGTGGCTCCACATCTAGACCATTGTAACAATGTTTTGTCTGCAGAGAAGAGAAGAGGTGACTGAGTTTTCTCATTTCTTCTTTTCAGTTTGTTGTAACTTTTTTTCAGCTAAAATTTGACTAAAATGTCATATATCGTTTCTCAATTGGGTGTATATCAATGTATTGTAGGATGATGTAACTAAATTGAATTGCAAGAATGGTCGGTCTATTGAAATTTTAATAACTGTATCCACCACAATACTGTACGTTTCTTTTTTTTGTTTTTTACATTAACGTATATTATGAGACAAAAGCACAAGGGACAACAATCTACAAAACCTGCAAGCACTGGAATATATAATTTAATTATACAAATGTGTTTTGTACAATGAAGGTATCTTTGTTGAGATTGTAGTCAATTTTTGGGAATCCAGCAGCCATAAGGAAACTTGTTCTTGCTATTTCTTCAAAATAGCTTTCATCAAGCAAAATTGCAAAGCTCCCTCCATTTTCTTCACTTAGTATCACCACTCCTTCCACAATACAAAACCAACAAATTTAAATACGGGAAAATTTTCAAAGAACGCATGAATTTTCAAAGTGTTGTCTGACACTTTGGACTCATAACAAACCCTCATCTGTTAAGGCAGGATAACATTTTGGTATTATAGCAAACAGAGCATATATATATAAACAATTAATTTAAAATAAAAAATTAAAAAAAATGTTATTGTGGCTCAACAGTTATTATTAGTTTTTTCTTAAATTTAGTTCCGTATATATATAGTTAACATTTTTAATTAATCCACAATTATTTTAGTTTTTTTTTGTTTTTAATTAATTATATATATATATATATAACAAAATCCCCACTAAAAAAATAACAAAAAAAAAAATCCGTTCCTTTTATTTTGGTTTTGTACATTACATATATGAGACAAACAAAATAAAACAAAAAAAAACATAATTAAGGGCCACCAATTTACAAAAACTGAATGCACAGGTATATATAATAATTATACAAATCTGTATGAATATTTTTGTTACATATCTTAGTGTTTTGTATAAGGAAGGAATCTTTGTTGAGATTGTAGTCAATTTTTGGGAATCCAGCAACCATGTAAGCCATAAGGAAGACCATAAGGAAACTTGGCTCTAGCTATTTCTTCGAAAGAGCTTCCATCAAGCAGAATTGCAAAGCTCCCTCCATTTTCTTCACTTACTATCGATATCACCACTCCTTTCACAACACAAAACCAAACAATTAAAAAAAAAACATCATATCAAAGAAAGACAACCAATTAATCTATGTGTTTTAAAACTAACCATCATCCTCATGGGTTGCGCCAGGTCGAGGCACAAAGAATGGTTCCGATGGTATAATACCATGCTCGTGCCAGTTCTTCACCTTCTTATCCACAATATCAACCTGTCTCATACAATTAATAAAAAAAATGTTCTTATTCCGCTACCACCATGCAAAAAAGTATTGAATATTGGAAACAAACTCATTGGTTAAATAAGTAACCTTGGAGAGAGCATTGGGGAAGTTACAAGGACGTTTAGCACCACATGCATAAACGTAACGGTATTTTAGACCCAAATACAAAGGATTGATGCTGCACATATCCATGGCTCTCCCATGCTTCTTAGCCTCCACAGCCGTCTCTAGTTTCCCGTATTTGCTCCCGTCCAACGGTATCCTGAATCTCCCGATCCTAACATAGGATTATATATACATTAATCCAGCTATAACCAAAAGTGTAAATGTAGCTAGAAAAAATGAAATAAGTTACCTAGCATCGGGTAAAACGTCGTGACCATGGGAGGAACGAAGTGTATGGAGGCGGAGCATATCGAGTATCCGAGTATCAGCGTTGTGTTCGCAACAATCTGCAATGATAACCGTTGCTTTTCCCTCGCCATTTTCATCTTCTTCGTACGCGTTTATGAAGTGAAACGTTACGTACGCTGGAACCTCCACGCTCGCCACCTTTACCATGTAACGTTTATAATGTTTTACAATTATTGTATATATTCAAATTAAATTATCAAAGCAATTAAAAACTATTCTGTTCAATTTAGTAAGCAAGACTTACGACTTCGCCGGTGAGTTTGGACATGACATGAAGAAAAGCTCCGTCGGCGGGACACCATTCGAACTTGTAAAGTGGCGTGGGCTCAGCTCTAAGCAGATTCTTCACCGAATATCTTAAGGGCATTTCCGGTATCACAACATAATTCTCCGTCACCGCAAACGAGTGGACCCACCCAGGTCCCCATGACCCGGCCCGACACTGCACCCGCCCAACAACCTCCCTTTTATTCGACCCTGCTTCCATCCTCACCACCCGGTAACCCGGTTTAACCAAGTCCGGTATCAACGTCCACATCTCCGTCTCCGTCACGATGGGATGCGCTGATTGGATCATATGATCGGACAATCCGTCGTCGTATTCGAATTTCCCGATCGTGTCGAGCGTTTCATGATCGACTAAAATCGATCCTTTTTGAGTCTCCGTGAGACACATGACCCGCCCGTCACCGAGTCGGACAACTCCAGTGTTGGCGTTGTCCGTTAAAGACTCGCCTGAGAAAAGTCTAACGATTTCTCCGATCCCGGAGAAAGGGTTTTTGAAGGTGTTTCTCGTCGGTTTAGGAGTCTCGGAGAATTCGCGGTAACAGAGTTTCTTGTGTTTCTTGGCGGCTTTGTAAGCGTCGGATTCAAGGAGACGGTGACCGGAGAATATACGACCGTCTTCGAATTGGAGCTTGACGAGTGTGGAGTAGCCATCGAAGAGATGCCGGAAATCGTGGTCTCCGATATTCCATAGACCGGGACCATTTCTTAGGTACGTACCATTCTGCATGTCGATCACTTAACATCATTAATTTTATTGGCGAACAAATATATTTAATTATCCTGTTGCTTAATTATAAATGGAGTTTTATTTTTGTAAAAATGTAACTAATTTATATATAAAAAATTAAATTCATTATGCCAAATGATATATATATATATATTATAAATTTATGTTAACTGGTTTTATTTGTTGGTTTCTATTTTGAAACATAGATTATACTATGATTTTAGATTGAAATGGTCAATGGTATCATTCGTAGACCATGCCTAAGGCCGGTCTTGAACTTCTAGATGAATTATCTGTGCCTAAGTGTTTTTGGAAACTAGCATAAATATTAGTTTTAGAAAAAGAAATCACACCCTTTGATCTATAATTTCTTCCGATATTCACTTTATACATATATATATATATACACACATGGTATCCGATGTACTAAATAAATATATTATTTAACAAAAACATATAATAAATATTTACATGCGCTGATATATATATATATATATATGTATTAAAAACGGTTTTGTCTTGTATTAATTATAATATTATAGTATACATGTGATAGTGTCAGTGTGATAAGTGTGTTTTGTGTGCACGATACAAATTTGTAAGAAGTTCCACGAATATAGCTAAGAGATAATTAGATAAAAGACAAACCAGCCAAGTGGGTATCTTTCCTTGGACAGTAAGCTCGCCCTCCCACTTCTCTTGTTGTACACTCGTCCACGCAACATGACACCGTCTCTCCCCTTCAACCGTCTCTTTCTCTGGTAACGGCGCCGGTAAATTGATTACAGCTCTGGTTACACCGGAGATCCTCTGGGAAATTAACCGGAGAGGAATTTGGGGTTTTGTTTTTATGTGTTGATGATCGTTGATGGAATTGTCGGAATAAAGAGTAGTGATTCTAGTTGAGGACAAAACATGATGATGACTCATCATTGCTTTGGTTGTGATCAAAGAAGCCATCCTGGCAGAGTTCTTCTGATAATATATCTTAAATATTTTGTAGTAGATTTCAGTGTATTGAAAAGAGGGAAAATTCAAGAAAGGAAATGAAGTGTTAGTGAATTTTGTTGCAACACATATGATGTACTTATAGGGTCTAGCTTAAGGGATCTTGTTACAAATGATGCATGTTTACTCAAGTTGATATAATATATTAATTTGTTTGGGTAAGCGTAATTGATAACTATTTATATTAGTTTGACGGTAAATTTTGATGTGTCATGTAGAATCCATCTCGTTCTTATAATAGTTCCTTTTTATGGACGTTCGTTTTGCAATCTTTGATAGTAGTGACCAGCTGTAACCAAATTCTGTGATATGTCATGGAGAGTACTCAACGTTAGGCTAAAATTTGAATTATCAAAATTTTTAGTGTTTTTTAGACATTAGTCTTTAAAACATGTCGCCACACGAAAGTTAGCTGCAGTCATTATATATTGAACGTAAGCAAGAGCCTCCAAGAGAATGACCATATATATGTTGCAAATGTGCATGGTGCATATCGATTCCGCCGAAAAAATATGCGCAAAATAAATATGAGCTAGCTAGGTGTTATCTAAATGTTCAGTATGATCAGTTTATTAATATGTTCATAGGTTTTTTTTTTTTTTGGTAATCCACATTTATTTGTTTGACATCAAAAAGAAGAAAAGTACGATATGTTGACAAACATTTCAGCACATGGCCTTCTATTATTCCTAGTCCATATACCCAGTCGGAAAATGAAAAGTGTATAATTTCATATCATTACCATATTCGAAATTTTATATAATATTGTACAAAACACCATGACAACTAATATGAGATTCCTTATAAAATAAAACTATGATTCGGGTCCACATGTTTGCCACATTTGCTTTTCTCATCTGTTATGTGTCTCTAGTCTTAAGAATAATCACTTCTTTTAATCATTATCGGTTATATCCCTTCTTCATTAAAATGCTAGTGAATTCGATTTCGTGTATATGTAGTAATTTCCGAGGTGGAAATATGCTCGTATCATGTCAACTCAGCACCTTAAGCGATTTTCCTATTAACATTATTTCATCCCCAAAAAAAAATTATTAATTTATAATTAAATCTATGTAAATATATGGATGTATTCAATTATTGTCTAGTATTTTTATACAAAACGCTAGAATAATTGCAAGTTCCGCATATGATCAGAGGCAGAGCGATGGAACTATACAAAGTCCCAATACAAACAATCAACAACAAAATTAAAAGACCCTTTCAGAAAAAAAAAACAACAAAATTAAAAAATTAATATCTATATATATAAAGTAAAATGTGCTCTTTTCTCATGAAGCCACATTATTTTTCTCATACTCTAATATTATGACACACTAGCATTTGTTTTATTAATTTTAAGTTTATTTCTTGACTTATTTATTATGTTATTTACATTTTCGTTCTCATAATAAGTATTATTCTTTAATTATTTTGAAAAGAATATGAGAAGTTATTTCCTAAAAAAAAATCTAAAAACTTTAATATAATTTTTTTCTTACTATATTACAATATTTACTTTCAAATAAATAAATCAAAGTCTTAATAATTATTATCCTAATTTATAAATTTTTCTTAAATTATAGAGTTTCGTTTTTATAAATTATGGATAAATTTTTTTATGAATTAAATCTAAAATATTATGATATACAATTTAAAACACTCAATAAGGATTAGTTCAAAAAATGTACATAAATTTTAAACTATATTGCATAGTTTAATATTTTCAATTGTATAATTAAAATAATAATTGAATTTGAATATGTTACATGGAAAAACCAAAGATATGCATTTTTATGGTCAAAGATTGGTGTTCGAATGAACGAAGATTCGTTCAATAGTAAAATATTCAAGGAAGTTTCTAGAATGACAACTTTGAATCTTTATGAGAGATACGCTCTGAACATATTGTATGTGGTTCAATCTTTTGCATCGATAAGAGAAATACATATAATATGAGTGACACTTAGAAACACATAAGGGTTAGGAAGGAGTTAAATGTTTGTTGTGATCTATGTAAAATAACATCATTCTCATGAAGCCATATCATCTTCTCAATCTCATATATTTTGACACATCAGCCATTGTTTTACTCATACATTATATAGTATTAGTGGAACTTAGAAACACATAAGGGTTAGGAAGGAGTTAAATGTTGGTTGTGATCTATGTAAAATAACATTTAATCTTATATAGATTTGCTTTTGTTGCAGGTTTTGAGTCTGATTTAACTTACCATTATAAACGTTTCCAATATAAAAGGTTCTAAAAGCAACCCAAAAATATTACTATAAAATATATGGTATTAATATAATTTTTAAAATCATACAAACTATATATATTAAAAATAATATCAAAAAATATAAAAAATATATATAAAAAAAACTAACGAATTTCAATATTGATTATCAATAATCTAAATCTCTAATAAAATCTCGCGGGTCATCCCCTAGTTTGACCTAATATAAACAAATATGTATACTTCTCGTGGCTCTACTTATTAACATTGTGCGTCACACTATGTGGGCTGTTTTGAAACCATAATAATCGAATTAAATGCCAGCACATATATATTAATTCATTGTCAAGTTTAAGTGTCTATATTGCTGATGCAATGTGAAAGAACATATTCAGTCATTTACGAAGATAATAAAGAACAGGAAATAATGAAAGATAGTGGAACTTAGGGATTTTCAATTTTCAACTCTTATCTTTCTCTCTTTTTTTTGTGTGTCCACTGCTACCTTTAATAATTGGAAAACTAGAAAACATCTGAAATATATAAAAAAAAATCGATGAGCCACTAAACCCTAAAATGCCATCACTAATTAAAGCGTCATGGTGCATGAGATGCGTTGCATTTTAGAACCTGTAGTTTGTATTCAACGCCCTTTTTAATTGCTTAATGTCCCTTCATGCCCCAATTGATTCCTACAATGTATTCAATCAAACAACATCTATTATATTATTGTTATTGGTCACTTGTGGCGGACAAAATCAGGGTTTCCCCACAAAGAAAGCTCCATATTTAATAGTTATTTCCCTCTTTTAAAAGTAATTCTATTAGTGAATGCTGTGGGGTCAACGATGTTTATTATACAGATTTATATAGCTAATTAGGACAATTAACAAAAAGGAAAGAATGTTCAATTTTCATCAGGCAGAAATTCTTGACATTTCAAAATTAACATATCAACCTCAGATTCTAGAGAATAATTGGAATTTGACTTTTAATCTTTCTTATTAAAAAAATGGAAAGCCGATTTTCAAAACTAAATAGTCAAGGAAAAAATAATAAACAATATATTATAAATCATGGTTGTCAATTTTTGGTAAACACAGTTTTATAGAATTTTATATTATAGTATATGTTTTATTTATTAAACTAACAAAATCGACGCGTTTTGTGTTACATGATGCTCAAGTAACTAGCGATTAAGAAAAGATTCAATATAACTGAGCAAAATAAACACACTCTTTAATAAACTTATGAAATAATTTTGTCGAGCTATTATATTCATAAGGTCGAGGATTAAATACTCTAAAATAATAGATTTGTGAAAAACTCTAAAATAAAAAGTTGGTGTACACAGTTAAACACACTCATTTCCACAAATTAGTAGTTCAACAAATAGCGAAGATGCTTTCATCAGTGGGTTTAATTGTTTTAATTTGTCGGTATGTGAAACTAAGAGCGTAAAAATAAAAGACAGAACTGCTTGATCAGCTAGGGCTTCTCTTTATTTATTTTATAGTTTATAGTATAATTATAATCATAAGTGAAATACATGTTCCTTCATTCTACATTTTCTTAAACTCGAGGTTAGGTGAATGTCGGAGGAAGTTGCATCTTTGCTGGAAGTTCTTTAATTATCACTCGTAAGACTCCAATAAATGGTTTAACTGGGTGCGCCTTAGGGATATTTGTTGAAGATACTATATCTTAATTGATTAATTAGTTCTCTATATATGTTGTTTCCACTGGTTAACTCTTCGTTTTTCGAAATATCATGTACATACTAAATAGGAAAAAACTCCATCTAAATACAAAATGTCAACACATAATCCTAACAGTTTTAAAATAATACATATTTTGGTACAAATTTGTGACGATCTTGATTTGCAAAGGGTTTAGTATCACAAATTCGTTGAAAGAAATTGTGATGGTTTTTTTATTCATATTTACAAAGAAATTTAGATTACATACATGCTAATTAATTTAGACCAATTAATTGGCCCGTTTTTATTTTGATTTTGTTCAATTTACCTCGTTAATTTTGTTTATTATGATAATTTGGTTCATCTAAATATAATCGTATTGACGTGGACGAGGAAAGTTAAAAGTGTAATAAGTATATAATGTTATCTGGATCGTCGTAAGTGTTTGCTCAAAATGTTTTAAGTCAAAATCTAAGTTTGACTTGACAACATGATAACGCTACAAAAGCAATACGCAGATAGTAAGTTACAATTTTCGATGTTGGATGCCAGACATATCAAACGATAACACCCACTAATCTTCACAGCCACCGTAGTCTCCAAGACTAGAAAAAAAAAAACAAACAGAGTCGACCAATCCGTTCACCTGCTCTATAATATGTGTCACCGATTGGTATGACACAAAACCGAGAATTTTCGAAACATAAACCATATCAATATCCAAATGTTAAAAAATCGGAGACAACAATCCACCACTAGCTTGTGACTTATGATATGGAGCAGCCCATGTTGTCACATCGACAAAACAAAGAGAAATATCGTTTAATTTACGTCAACTGAATTTCGATCACTAGATTATTCATCTTGAAGCATTTCAATTCAGGATCGGCGACACATATACCATAATATCATTCATTCATTCATTGGATCAATATAGCTTTAATAACATGTAAAAAAATTGAATTCGCAATATTTGGTAAGATATGTTATATACGAATGATTCTCCCTCTAAGACCTTCAATATTTTTTGCCTGATTAAAAAAAAAATGCTGCCTATCAATCCAGATGGACTCGTAATCGACTCGCTGATGTTTTGCTTCGGTATTTTCATTTTGTACTTTGGCCCATGTGATGTGGGCATATATATGCTATCAATTGAGGTCATCCGATCGTAGCCATGTGTAGATAAAATTATGTTACATTTTTGGGCTTGTGCTCCGATCAAAAAACGTATGTGAATATGGGGCCCGGCCTCTACACCTAAACAAGTACTCAACCCCTTTTTTGGTACCAAAAAGGAGAAGTTGAAGCCCACAAAACCCCATAGGTACCAAACTTGTATATTGAAGAGCTTGAGCGGTTGCTCTGTTATTACAATCAGACAGAGATAACACTTTGTCTTCTCCAATTAATATTTTTTTTTTTACTTTTTCCTTTCGTAACAGCGAAAAGCATGTCGAGAGAAAAAGATGAGAAGGCTGAGATCGGTTGATGATATCTGTAACTCAACCACAAATATAATGGATGATTAGGAATTTTTTGTGGAATGTATTCAAAGAACTCAGAAATGTCTTTTGTGTTTTTTGTATAAAGTTCTTCCAAATATACAGAGAGAGAGAGAGGGAGATTATGCTTGAGCCATAATCATCGATAGCTTAGATTTAATACCCTCCAACCTCTTAACGAAGAGGCTTCTCTATGTTCCCGATATCAGTTGTTCTTCTCGAGCAACTCCACTTATATGGAGTTTAATTTTTATCAAAAAAAAAAAAAAAAACTCCACTTATATGCAAACTCTTTGCTCCACTGGTTTTCAAGGATGTGTGTAATATAGGACGAAAGCGTAAAACTCATAAGTACAGTCATGTTATATCGACCTCAAGACTTTTTTTAGCACAAGATCTTAACAACATCCTATCCGAACAAACTCTCTTCCCCGACCTAATCGAAATTCGAACACATGCAAGAATCATTGAATAACTTCTGCTATATTCTTCACTAATTGCTTGAGGTCAACCACCGCGTATCCCATTGTCTACGTGTAGAAATATTAAAATAAGTTAGTATATAGTCAGTACGATACCCAAAAGAAAATAATTAAATATATATATATTTATGTATAACACCGACACAATAGTTGAAATATGGAAAAACTCGCAAGATACACATGGAGCCACTCTTGTTAGGATTTCGCTGTCAATGAATAGAATCATAAAGTAAGTAGGATTTTACTAAAAAAGAGTAGGCTGATTTAAAGCCAAATGCAATAATTCATGCGAAGAGAGATCATACGACGATCATAACCCAATAAGAAAACCCACTTGTCAATTACAGAGATTCTAAATTTAAACATAATGTGTATTCCAGCACTTGATTTCACCACTTGTGAAATGTGATGTAGACATGTAAGCAATCTTCCTTTTCTTTTAAACTTCCACATACGTACACTCGCCCATTTGTCAATAGGCATGACTTGCATGCATTTTATTTAAGGATTTTTTGGACGGTGCATTAAGTTTCATAAGTACATATATTACAAGAGGGGGCGGTCCAGTACAAATTAAAGATTATCTATTACTACAAATTAAACATTTTATATTTTATATTAATCCAATTATAATTCATAATTTAATGGTTTGTGCTAATGTTGTTGATATGTCATTATGTGACCCAAAAAATGTTAAAGACTAATTTGATAATTTTGGCTATACCAATAATTAAACTAAACATTTATCTCAGTCTCATTTAAAAAAAAAAAATAGAAAACTCCATTTAATTATATGAACAAACTTCAAAATATTTTACTGTTTGATTTACTGTTCGACTTTTATCAGTGTATAGACTATAGAGTATACACTGATAATTTCTTTTTCTAATTTTTTTTTTTGCACATGTCAATGCGTCGTCTCGTGTATCTTATTTTTGAGATCCTCACTCCTCAGGTTTAGAGAATACAACACACTGAAGAGACAGTTTAATAGTACATATTAAATGTCGATAATTCCATAACCACTCAATTGGAAGAAAATATGCGGAGGTTATCACATATGCCAAATTCGATTTGTTATTCGTCCTACTCAAACCTTGACTTGTTAAATCCTCTAGTAAACATGTCTGTGGGTGTTAATTTTGAAATTAAAGAAAAACAAAAACTTGTCTTTACCATCGGATTTTTAGGAGACTCCCACTTCAATTGCACCAATACAAATGGTTGTTTTTCTTTTGTGCATCCAACAGATTTATATATGGATCCGGTAATATCTTGAAGACATACTTAAAATATGTAATCTAGTTTGACGGTGGATTTAAGGTCCTCTATGGATTAGTACTATCATCGGCCAATGATTCGTCCTTGTTAAAATATAAAAGGACAGAAAATGAAACAAGAGAAAGTTGAGATATAGTTGGGAACACGACAAGGAGAGTGATAACTGGACCAATCAAAAATTTGACTTCATTTCTGTCTTTATCTTCTTTATTTGTTTTGCAAAATGAATCATTTTTCTTTTCTTTCACGGAGACAAATTAAATGCAGACTTTATTGCCTTCCACAACGCAAACATACACTTGGACGTTCATCTTAATAATTTTATGGGTAATAACGTCTTCCTTTATAAATCCATCGTCAGTTTACAGGATGATTATATCTCTAACCATACGATACCAAGATACTAATCAAATCACTGTGTAAATAGAATACTTGAGAAATCACAGGCGTTGATTAAATAATATTTAGGTGGGGTGGCAATTACGACAAATTATATATATATATATATATGTAATAAATAAGCAACAACTCTAACTAATTGAGTTTATATTGTAACCACAACATTTATTACATAAAAATATGTATGATAGGTAGTCTACCTTTTTCAAATATTAATCATGAGTTTTGTTGACAAAATATTAATCATGAGTTTCAACCCAAAAACTATAGTAGTAGTGAATTACAATATAATCGCCTCACATGTGAAAAACAAAATTTTTGCCTCACAAGAAATTGTGAATTTCGAGATGCAGATTTGCGTTGAAATATAAGAAGTTGGATTTGGAAACGAGCATGTTAACTGCGATTGTCAGCCTCAGTTTTCCTTATATGTGGCTCTCTCTGGTCTAAGTTCTATTGCTTCGTTTTGTCACTATAATTGGATTTACATGGACCATTAAATTGATTTGACACGTGTTGTTAGAACAAGAATCACGGAGATATTCTATTTGGCGATGGTATTGCATAGAATCTCAAGAGATTTTTGGTCTCTTCCTCTAAAACATATTCCTATTATTGTGTATCTTCTTAAGGTTTATCGCATGAACAATGCTCTATATATGTTTGCGATTTAACGCTAGGTTTGTTTTTGTTAGTACAATCAAAAGAGATTTGATGGACTGATTTAATGAATCGGTCTCGAGTGCCTTAAATTTTTTAGGTTCTAAGTATTGAGTGAGATATTTGGGTAGTTGATAACTATATGTTTATTTTAATTGATTTAGATAAATTTAGTACTCTAAAGAACATTATTTTCCAATATGTGGTACACATAAAATATTTTAATGCTAAAAGCCTAAAAGTATTTTATATTATGTAGAAAGCTTTAAACAATGCATTATTTAATATATATATATACATCAATTTAATGTCTTCGATAATCAAGCAGTACCTTTTTTGTTTTCAAAAATTGGTGTATCCAACTAACTAAATGTCCTGAATTGTTTCCTAGCTAGTGTAATGGGTATGTCAAATGCTATAGGGACCACATTATTATTTTCCAAGTTATTTTTTTACTGATCTAACAAAAACATGAAAAATTGGAAGGTTAAAAAAAACTAACACTACTGTCATTCATTATTTGGGCGTAATAAGAATATACACATTTACATTTCACCGACTAGGAGACGCATCAAAATGTTCCACAACACCCTTGGAGAGATATCTCACGCAAAGCCAAAAAAACAGAGAGAATCCCATGAAAATTAAAACCAAACCAACAAAAAAAAAAAAAAAGAGAAAAAATATATTTTTCAGGGAAAGTGTTTCCAAGATTCGAAAACTGAGTTGAACGGAGAATCATTGTTATACGTAAAATCTTCTTCTTCCTTACCGCGTAACCACGGAGGCATGAACACTATTTCCTCCAACGACTCAAAAAACACGAACTCGTTTGACTCGTCTAGACTCGTTCCTAGACTCGGTAACTCGACGATCTCGTCCAGATCCTCCGATACTGTACTTTCCTCAATGCTCATCACGGAGAACGAAGAAGACGTCGATGATTCGCTAGTTTCACTCTCTGACCTTTTCTTCGACGTCGTTTCGCTAGTCTCACTACTCTCTGACCTTTTACTGTTCGACGTCGTTTCACTGATCTCACTACTCTCTGTCCTTTTATTATTCGACGCCGTTTCGCTAACCTCAGTCTCGGAACGGAACTGTGTCATATCGAAGTCCATGAGAGCGGCTTTGGTCGCTGCGGCTCTGACGTCACGAGGGCTGAGTGAGACGGGTCGGGGCAAAAAATCGGAGAGCTCAGGGAAATTGAGAATCGCCGAAGTTCCTTTGATGCTGATAGCCGCCACGTCGTGAGCACGCATGGCCATCTCCGCCGTGGGAAAAGTGCCGAGCCAGATTCTTGATTTTTTCCGTGGCTCACGAATCTCCGATACCCATTTACCCCAACTCCTCATACGGACTCCACGATACACCGGCTCCTTACTTCCTTTCTTCTCCTTGTCGGAAGACGAGTCTGCCATTGTCATCTCAAGGTTTTTTAAGCTTTATGTCGTCCGGACAAAATATCAAAGAGACTGATTTTGTTTTCTTTAATGGGATTTTAGATTTGGGTTGTTATAGAAAGAATGTAAAGTATTCAATGCAAAAGGAGTGAGACATATTTTGGGTTATAAAAGATAGTTCTTGTTTGTATCATTATTTGGTGAAATTTCGAGTTCTCGTTTTGGATATTTCCGACTCTCTCAATAATGATTTTCAGAATTTAGTTTTTAACTTACATATATAGATATACACTCGTATTTGTGGTGGAATGAGAGGGACCATAAGGTTATGTAGCTTACCTACGAGGTTGGTGGATAAACCCTAAACTCTAAACCAAAATGATGTTAAAAGTTTGGTAAAGTTTTTTTTTTTTTTTTTTATAACGCGAAACACGAGATGATGTTTTTTTTTATCTTTTGCTTTTTATGATGTGACGACGAGTTAGAAGTTCGTAGATATATTTTTTTTTTTGCATTAGATTTACTAGAAACATAAATGAATTGGTTAAGTCGGCAACCCTACGACGTTATAACTTCTAGCTAAGAAGTACATATATACATTAAATCGTGCCTACTTGAACCGCTGAATCCGGAGAAATACAACATTAACATAATAAACCATAAAACCTGCACTGATCATTTATAACAAAAATAACAACCTAAAGTCTAAATATAATTTTGAAGGAAAGATTAATATATCAGAATTTCAGTTTATAATTTATATCTGAAAAAACCCCACATATTTTAGGAAGTGAAAAAGGAAGAGAGAGATATAACGATATGGATGTGAATTATATGGTTAGAATTAGATGCTGGACGAAAGAAACATGTAGTATTTTAACGAATATATGCACTATTGTTATCAGTTGGGAATGGAAAAGAAACCAAAGTATATATGGACACATGCGTGGGTTTATGTACATATGAACTCCTATTTTGACCAATAGCGATGCAATGGTCAACAGTTTCATTTCTACAAGCTTCAAAACGTTGACCACCAAAGTTTTAAATGAAAACTTCCACAGTTCATATGTTTGTGCTATTCAATCTGTCCACTAATTGGAGAGAGGTGTGATCAAGATAAAATTATTGTTCAAACTATTCGAAAGACGAAAAAAGTAGAGTAAGTCGGGATACCCAATTGTAACCCTCCTCCAAACACAAAATTGGTCTAATCACCCTCAGTACCCCACTCCTTCAAATGTACCTAATTTTTCTGTCTAAAACTTATTATATATAATGTACCAAATTTCCTTTGTAATCTCCTTTTCAGTGACTATGTAACCTCAAGTTATTACATATAAAATGTAATCTATGACAAGAAAAACATATTTTGTGTCGGCTAGAGAGTAGAGACGGCTGATTATTATGTTAATTCTGTTTTTTTTTTAACGTCTTTTATATATGTTAATTCTGTTATCTAAAACTGCCCAAGGTGAGTTTATAAAGCAAAATATATACCATCATCGCGATGGATCTATTCAAATATATTTTATGAAGGTGTCGTTTTCTATATTTCCTTTGGTGGTAGGGTTTAAAAAAAGTCTTCAGATTTAAAAAGCTGGTCCATTATTACATCATCAATAGTCGACAATAATTTTTTTATTTTTTATTTTTTATTTTTTGTTTTCTTTCGTCGTCTACTGTCGACATTATCAAATCGTGTTAACGCGGACTTTTCAAGTATTTTTGCTTTTATTGCTGAGAAAATATATGAATGTCGTCTATCTATATTTCAGGCATGTTTATTTGTATGATAACTTTTGTTCATAATGTATAAAAAACTCATAAGAATGGATAAAGGTTGAAGCCGTATATATCCATGAATATGCACTATAGCATATCAAATCAATAAACTTCTGAGCAAAGTTTGTATGTACTATTAATCAATATGCATGATAGCTTATAGACCATGCACGAATGTAATATAACTAATATGGCTAATGAGGGCTTCACTTAGTTCCTAAAGCTCTCAGTCAATACTCAATACGGATCCAAGGAACATTTTTTTGTTTTTGTAGATATGTTACGAATTTAAAGCAAATCTTTATTTGTACTTTTTTCCCTATCAAATAATATAGGTTTCAGAATCTTAAAAACATAAAATCTTTTGTAGATAAAAAAGGAATATTATAAAATCGTAGAACCATGATAATTTAAACAACAATAAGCTTCAAAAAAATCTTCTTTCTTTTCTTGACAACATGAAACACGATTAAAAATTTATTTTCAATAAATTTAAGCAAGTGATAAATTTTTTTTTACAGGAAAAAAAAACTAAATCATTGAATATATATATATATATACAGCTAGATATAAGATAAAGTGAGTAGTCTTTGAAAATTAATCAGTAAGTTTATGTAATTAGATAAATTGTTATAATAAATTTCATCAAAAATAAATTTATAGCATTAAAGATTGAAGTACAACTAGAAATGTATTCAAAATTTCCTAACAAAAATCAATAATGTTGATTATAATGAAAAACACTTAATCGTATAAGCATTCTAAACAAAAGTGTTTAACCTAATTTTATGTATAAATTGGCAAATATACGATATTTTCCATCTTTAAAGTTCTTATAATATAATTTTTCTAAAAACATGAAAATATGCACATTTCAAAAATTTTAATTTTCATATCATCACATCATTATTTTTGGTGTTTGATTTTAGATTCCAAATGAAAACAGTGTAGGCAGAACGAAAAGAATACATGATAGTTAAAATAGTAACAAATACATATAAACATGAATGAACACGTACTCTACCAATAGCAATAATTTTGTTGAAGAAATAACTCGGTCTTAAATCGAACGACCAATACATACACAAGTTTAAATAAAAATATGATATTTTTATAAGACTCTGAGCAAATCTACACTTGGACTAGTTTAGTGTTTGAATGATTTATTTAAAAAATTTAAAATAAGGATTTGAACTTTTTTAGTGTAGTTTTAATTATGATCGAGTAGTGCAAATATTTAAAATAATAAAATATGCGACTTTTTACATGAAGACCGATGTGGATTATATAGGTTTAAGATTTCCAGTTGTAAAGAAACTCCGTAGTAAAAAAAATAAAAATCCATAGTTTTAATAAAAATGAAATTCGTCGTAAGCACGGAAGAACCAATTGTGTATAAAATCTTTGTCCCTTGCTTGTTAATCGTCGTCCACAATCCCACACAGAATTGTTCTTAATTTTTTATTTGTCGGCGTCAGCTTTTGTATTTTGCACCCACTAGTATTTGTATGAGCTGGAATCAGATATCAACAGCCCAAAATATTGAATGGATTTTAATGAGACGCAATTAATTATGGATAAAAAGTAGTAGTACTAGTCCAAAGAGTGAAAGAGAGAGTGAAGAAGAAAAAAAATCGTACGGACAAGATAATCCAGCTGTCTTGCTGGGTATCGTTCTGTTCATGTTCTGGACAATTTTGACTACTACGATTTGAGCTCTGCATAACACGTGTCTCAACCACAACCAACCAAGGTCTCACGTGTTTCAATTATTGCACCCTAAACTATTATATTAATTAAGTTTCATTCATAATAAAAGTACAATATGGCTAGTCCCCAAAAGAAAATACTCCTACAATATTTATACTAACATTCTTTTTATGATTTAAAAGTACTTGTACACTTTTCAAAACGTTATGTTAGTGTGTTACTGACCAATTGTACGCTAACATAACCTTTTAAAAACTGTAAAAGTTTTGTTAGTTGAAAGCAAGATTAATTTGGTTCAAGAGTTTGAAATAAAACACTGACATATCACATTACTCCTAAATAAACTGAATTTCAACAAATTATAGAAAACTGAGAGTACGCAGTTTTCTTACTTAGCATCTAATCCGAATTCTAAACCAAACACATATGATGTTTTAATACTTTTGATTCTTTAAAAGCCTAGTTTCATGGATTCGATGCAAGAGTTCCTTTGTGATACGACTTAAAACACCAGCAAAAAAAGCATCAATGATGGTTGATAGTTTCTATTTGTTGGTAACCATAATTTTTCTTTTAAATAAATGATCATTTCTGAAACATAGAAACAACAAATCTTTTGAGTTGACTCCGATTAATAATACTTTTTTTGTTTTGTTTTTGTTTTATATAAATCCAATGAATCTTAAAAGAATATATATGAACTAATTCTTGTTCATATCCTTGACAAGATCACGAAATGCAATGTTGCTACTTGTCTTTCTGGTGGAAAACCTATAGAGCGCAAAACTGGTTCAATATATAGGAAGCCAATAACTGTTTGTTGTTTATAGGTTCGCTGCAAGAAGAAAAAGGTTAAGCAAATTTTTTTTAAATAGTTAAAAAGAAAACTCAGGATGTAAAGAAGAGACGAGTGAACCACTTACCCTCCCTCCTTGAGTTCTTGTTCATATATATATACTCTTCATAGTTTAAAAAATGATTACTCATATAAAAGAAAACATATATATATATATACCAAATAATATCTATATTCGCTACGACTTAAAAATATAAACAAAAGCATCCCTCAAAATATTATATGAAAAACCCTTTGCAGATTTAGTACTTTTTAAAACTCAGCCAAATGTTTAAATGCACAAATTTAAACCCCATTATAATTAAAAAAAACAGTGGAAAACATAACCAATAGAATAATTAAGTTTAAACAAAAAAAATTTATGTTATTTTTTAAACAAAAAAATAATAATTTAAACAATATTGTGGTTTGTGACCCCTTAAAAGACTAAAGCATGGGCTTTACCACATTTAGGCCATGCAGGCCCTGCTTATACGCCACACAAACTCAAAAGCTCTAAAAACAAAAGAAAGCCATAGCGACAAGAGCTTCTTTTGAAGATTGTTCTGCCTTGATAACTTTTTACCAAGTCCAATAAAAGTAGATTACTCCATTATCTCATTTACTAATTCCAAATCGATAAAGTAGCCGCCTTGGATTGGGCCCAAAATTATTAACCAAATTTAGGAGCACATTTTGAACCATCACCTAGATAGTCATTGATTTTATTTTATTTTGTATGTAACCAAAATAGATTTCTGATTTTAATGTAAGACACAATATACACAAAACGATATTCCATTAAAAACATAACCAATTAAAGTAAATAATCGCATAGCCAAACATAAAAGCCAACTTTATGGTGTGTCCAAGCAAAATATTTGTCGTCGACTATTCGCAAAGTAATGTATAAGTTCTTTTATAAAGATGAATCAATATGGAAGATATTATTCATGCATATTTCGCTGTTTTGTGGCCTAAAGATCGATCCCTTTCAACCTGCAACATGAAGTTGATGATTACATGTGTGTTTGCCATCTACGATGAAATAGACCAATCACAGATAAAACCACATGAAAAGGTTCTTTACAGAAGGTGGAGCATAACAGAACTGAATCAGACGTGTTTTTTTTTTGGGCTATGGGAAACACGCTACTTTGTTGGATCGCTCGGCCAAATTTGAACCGTTGATCTGAGTGAAAGGCGTGTGTCTTATTGTAAGCGATTGGCAACGAGCTAAAACATGTCTTAATGTCAGTGTTTAGGCAAAGCGTTTGTATAAGATTACTTAAGCGGTTTCTAGCCGCAATTAGAGAGTTATGAGTTTTGCACAACACACCTTTTGCTATCAAAGAATGAATGAATAAATCTATGCTAATTACATGTTCAACTTTGAAAAACTCTGTTGTACCAAATGGAGTGAAGTATCATATGAAATATGTCGAATCTCTCGGGTTTTGAATGCCAAAGGAAATGCTTCTGCACCATCTTCACTCTCATCTGCATCTCCTATACCTTTCCTCAGTTATTGACACTAATATCTTCTTCAAATCAGGAATATCTTTCTCCAACACAAATACTGCAAAAGACTCCCAATTCAGGACTTCAAAGAAGGGAGGCACAAAGTTATCGGATATGATAACCGGGACACACTCATAGAACATTGCCTCCACAACCCGAGGGCTATTGACTTCGTGCCCTTTTGGGCAGATGCAATACTTGCTGCTCTTCATGTACTCCATGTAACTCTTTTTTCCTTTAGATTTGGGTATCTCACTGAATATTTTCATGTCTGGATCTCTGTTACCTCCCCAGCTTTGTAATAAGCGAGGTCTAAGGTACCCGTGCATTCCGCCTGCAAAGAAGGCAAGTATTTTCCTCTGTGAAGGGGGTTTGCCTCCGAGAGCCCTAAGTGGTCTTCTGGGAACAAGAATAGTTGTCTCAGGAAGAGCTACATCTTTACCAAACACAAATCCTTCTGAAACATCAGAATTGCATAATGCTCTGATGCACTTGGCCATGTACTGCCTTGTCTCGGAAGGAGCCTGAAAGCACGGATTACAAACAAAGAAGCAGTAGCTCAAATGAGTTTCAAGGAGATTGCAAAACAGTGAAGTAGCAGATAAAGTAGAATTAAAAAGAATACCCAGTCATGACAAGCGACCAGGAAATGATCTGATCCTCCAGTTTTATTCCAGAAACTATATTTCGAGGAAATCATGTCTAAGTAGCTCTTCAAAAACTCAATGAGATTCTTATCGCTGTGAGAACCCGGGACATACAGAGTTTCTTCCAACAATTTGGAGCTGAAAGGAAGATAAAATAGGTGAGCTTTACGCGGATTCTTCGTGACAAATGTTTTGCTGGATTTGAGTTGTTTCATAAACCATCCCTCTGAAGCATATATTCCTTTCAGAACCGGCTTATGCAGTACAGGTCTTTTTCCTTCCCTGTAGACATATACTTTGAGAATTTTCTCCATTAGCTCATAGCTCCTGCAATGTGAAAATATAGTAGAAGAAACATAAGAACCAAGCTAGACACAACTCAGAGCCATTTTAGCCGAAGCAAAAGCATGTATAGAAATCATCATAATGGGGTAGTACAAAGATCTTAACAACTGAAACACTCAACAGGAGATCAAAGATCGAAAGAAATTATAAAAAGACAGCAACTGAACCACTAAGGGATGCTGTAGCTTTTCTAATGAAGTAAATTTTAAATAAGCAAAAGTGCAGTTCTTGTGATCATGGTCTTATCTTATCTAGAAGGATTCGGTAATTAGTGATAACATTCTCAGCTGGAAGAGCAGAAAACAAAACTATGCTAGATACAGAAGAAAGCAATCGAATTGCATGATAAAACTATTATATTAGATTACCTTTTGAACATAGACAGATTCCAAAACTATTATATTAAATTACCTTTTGAACATAGACAGATTCCAATACAGAGGACCATGCAGTAAAGGGTCGTTCTCTATCATCGGTGGGTTCTCAATTTGAGTTCTTGCATATAACAGCTCTTGATCAACTGTGGAAGACCGTTTTAGTTTCTGAAAAATACAAAAAATACATCAATAATAAACTACACAACTGTAGTTGTAGAAACAAGAACACAGCTTGCCTAATGAGAGACTAAGAAATACAGACCTGTGAGACACGAGAAGCGCAGCTTTGATGCAATAAATTCATCATCTCAGTGATAGAAACCACCCCAGAATTTGAAACCTTCATGAACCTTTTCACGTCTGGGGAAAGATTATCAACAGAAGGATCAGATCCAGTCTCCAGAATCTCCACTTTCCAAGTATTTTCAGAAACCATGTCAGCATCTTCTACTATATTCTCGCCACTCCTGTTCGAGCCATTCCTTGTTCCTAGCAGGAAATCGAGAGTTTCCTTATCTTTTGCATCCTCTACGAAACTATCATGGGATTGAATAGTATCATTTTTATCAAAGCCAATAATAACATGGTCTTCTTCTAAACCAGTACTTTCCTCTTCATCTACCTCAGCGGATATAGAACTAGTAAAATTCAATCTTTCAGGATCTAACAACGGCCTAATGAGTTCAGTGCTTACATCTATTGATACCGGAAACTTATCTTCAGAAGATAAAGAGAAAATAGCACCACCAAAATAACGTATGTTCACAAATTGGAAGGCTACGATAAATATGAAAACTAGAGCAACAAATCGTAACAATTTCATAGCTTCTGACTCGTTGGGAATGATTTGGACTCCTAAACTTAGCAACTAGATTCTGGTGTGGCAAGTGTTATTGTGTTGCCACAAATTCAACACCTACTCCAATGGCACAATGAACATCATCACCCATCTTAACCACAAAAATCTGCAGGATAGAATAATACAGAGAATTTGAATTCAAACACACGAATTGGACTGCATATTAGAGTAATGGATCTTAAATCTGAGATATCATGTCAAAAAGTAATGATTTTTAAATTTGTTTTTCAGGGGATCTTCAAACACCATCTCCTTCATATGTGTACTAGGACGAATCTATCAAACTATCACCAATTAACCGGAACATGAAAAGGGACGAGAAGAGCTGAATCGAAATTAAGAAAAAACAGATCTTGGAGTGACCCATAAATTTTTCATACAAGACTGAAGTAGAAGAAGATTAGCTCAAATGAATTATATCCTAACTTCAATACGAAATTGATTCAAGAGAGAAAGACAAGTAAGAAAATTGCAGTCAATTAGCAAGAACTCACAACAACTGGAGAGGATTAATCGTTTCGTTGCCAAGAATTTTCCCAAAATTTCAAGGAAAGCTGCAGAGAAGGAAGAACATTTTATATTTTTTTTGTCGAGAGAAGAAGAACATAAGACTGACAATTAGGATTAGATTTTTTTTTTTCTTTCTATTTTTCCCCTCAAAAACAATTATAAAAGGATTTGCCTCCAAAAAAAAAAAACCCAAAAATCTAGCTGTGACTGGATTAAAGGTGAAGGACCTAAACTCTTTAAAAAAAAAAAAAAAAATCTCAATCACGCTCTCGTCTGTGACTCGTCTCTGCCTCGATGTAATTATTTTTTAGGTAGCGTAACTGTAATTAATATCCATTGTTTTCAACTTTTCATAGCCGAACCAGATCCATCCATCCGACCGATTTTTTTTTTCTACTAAAAAACTTTTGAGTGGTCTATGTTTTAAAATATGATTTTAGATCTTATCTTATTTTGACATTCTTAAAAAGTCACTTGATACACAAGAAAACATAGATTCCGAAATCACACCAGACACAAAGATAAAATCCTCAGCACATAATGTTCAAACATGAAATAGTCTTTTGATCCAAACCCTAATGTTTCCAGAGGACACTAGAACCGGTTTCAAGTGAGTTTAGGAGCTGTTGAATTCCCTCTATCCACATTTGCTTCTCTCTTTTGTTTACACATTCGAATTCAATCACCCTTTCTATGGTTTTCACCCCAAAGTAGGCTCTCCTCTCTACCATTTTTTCTACTCGTCCTCTATGCGCCCATTCAGGTATATCTCGGCACACTCCATTCACAACGCCTGCATCGTATAAACCGCCAATAATCTTGGTTTATTATAGGTAAGAAGATCAAATCAAATTAGGTATTCACTAGAAACCGGTTTCATATATATTAGCTTACATTTCTTCGTCTTTGTGAAAGTTCCACCCACATGTTTGCTCTTCATTTTAAGAACCACCTATTAACAAAATCAAGAGCCTATGAGTAACATCAAATGCTTTTTTTTTTATATATCAATCTTGATGGAAATTAATGTTCCCAAATAAAATTAAGAACTTACTTGCCAATTTGAATTGATGTTAAAAGATACTTGCTTCCAATGAAGATCCCCTGTCACCATATATATTCTCCGAAGCTTAACTTCGATAGCTTTTTCATATACATATATGATCAAAAAGGTTTTCGTGGATCACAAGTTACCTTTGCGGGTGCGTTTGAGAAGCTCTTCTCCTCTAGAGACGAAAGTCATCGCTCCAAATACATTTCTCTCTTCCAATTCTACGTTCTGATCCTTTGTTGCATACATCATTGCTTTGTTCTCGTTATTCCTTTCCATTCTTGACCTTAGAATCGCAGCTCCTCGCAACGCTAAAATCTCTCAACAAAACTCAAAAATCAGCTGAAACGATCCATTCCAAACCATAAACACGAATGGAACTCTATGGGGTTTATTTTGAAAAATTGAACTCTATGGTTACTATTTTTTTTTTAAATTGAAAAATCATAAACACGAATGGAACTCTATGGGGTTCATCTTGATCATTTTAAAAGTTTAGCGGGAACATATGCAAATAACAATAAATATTACCTGTTGCAGCACTTGCCGTTAAAGCCATAACGTCTCCGTTAGTCTTTGCGTTGGTCGCAGAGCTAACGGCCGTTGCGATCTGGTTATAACCCGCTCCTATCTCTCCCGCCATCTCAATGCAATGTGAAGCGATGAGAGCGGCTGCAGAAGCGACCGCAACCGCAACTGTAGTTGATTCAACCGCATGCTCTGCGGATGCAATCGCGTTAGAAGCAGCGGTTGCGGCTACAACCGCAGCTACTCCTGCAACAGAGACTGCAGCGTGAATCTCAGCGTTGCGAGTTCGATTCTCTTGTTTCTTCTTCTCCTTTTGATCCTTCAATCTTCTTCCCATTGTTCTTCCTTTTATCATGTTCTTGTACATATGCTGCATCATTCATATTCATGGTTTTCTAGTATCTGGCCGGAACTTGGTTAAATAAATATGATCGATGTTTGACTTTTCTCAAATGTAGTTTCAAGTCTTTGTTGTTGTTTGTCGACTTTTACTGTCATCAGTTTATCAAAATCTCATTTTTCGATTCAAATTATTTTGAACTAAAGAAAGTACTTAACCAAATCAGAATCTCATCTCTTGCACTTACTCATTATGTTACCTTTTTATTATGTCAAAAAGAAAAGAAAATGGATTATATTAACAATTGTATGAATTCATCATGACAATTGACAACAAATAATAATGATTTCTCTCTTTTCTCTCGGTTAATTAATTCTTTAATATACCAACCAGCTTTTTTTTATATATATTTCTTTACGTCTTCTTTTAAATAAAGATACGATTGATTTGAGACATAGATGAACCGGACAAAACCGGTTTAATATATCGTACCTTCATTTCTCTGCCGGTTCTTGGAGTAATCGGAGGGCTGGTTTTGTTTCCTATATGTGGCAGCAGCTGAAAAATGATTGGGTAGTGTAAATTTTATATTCAATTTATAGAAACTGTAACTAAAGTCACGCTTTAGTTAACCTCGATTTACTTCTTCTTTACAACAATTTATTTTTATAGATAGTTGTCAAAAAGTGTTCATGTGCACAGTTTAGTTACTTTAACCAAAAAACAAATAATAAAATTGTGAGTTCGTGTGATAAAAAAAAAAGAGAGGAGAATTTGCTAAATAGCAAAATTCATAATTTTAAAATTTTAACCAAAAACCGTGTGATTATACTTGTAAAAATATTAGTATAGAGTATTCTCGTACATGAAAATTGGTATAACATATTAAATCATGAATATTGGTGTAACATGTTAAATCATAATGTAGAACCTCAAAATAATTTAATGCATGCTTACATAACTAAAATGATAGACTTTATTTGATAAGTTGGATTCACATAGGAAAGATTATCATGCATCTCACAGTCACAATGTTTCAATTTACACGGGTAACAATATCATAAGTCATAACATGTTTCGACCTATTTGAATTATTATAGCAAAATTACTTATTATAGTAAAATTACTCAGTGTCTAGTTATCATATTTACTATTGTTGTGTGCAATTTCTCATTACCTTAATTAAAAAAGAAAATAAACATTCCGAATAAGACCAGCTAACAGACTAAGAAAATAGCAAGAGATGGCTTACAAGGTCACGAGAAGAAGCCATGGAAGTAGAATCCTCTTCATCTTCTCGCTCTTCTTTATTGGTATTAACAATAGTAGACAGAAGAAAAGAGTTAGTGTCGGCCGTGGAGTTGTTGAAGAAAGCTCTTGTGAGTTCGACAGCGGAAATGCTCCATGATCTCCCTAGAAACTCCATTGTCTCCGTCGGCGTCTCCGGTGGTAATGCCGTTTTCACTTCACGCGCCACCGTTGCTGGACCTTCTTCATCTATGTTCTCTAGTTTTTTCCAAGAATTATCTCTTCCCGTATGGCACATCATGACTGACAGAATCAAACATCTACACAATTAGTTTGATCAATTAAGGAAAGTAAAAAAAAAAAACCAAAAAACCTTACATTGGTCTAAAGTAGTGGGATTTTGAGTGAAGAGGGTTTTGTGCAAACTTGTCATTGTTGATAGAGATTTGATTGGAGAAAAATCATTATGTGACTTTGGCTATATATAAATGGATGGATTCCTTCTTTCTATATATTTTCTTATATTTCTACGGAAAGTAAATAATTCCTTTATAAAGAAACATTATAAAATACAATTCGGTGAAGTTATTTTTTTTAATAAAGTTTTCTATTAAAGTGCAAAGTATTTTGTCAAAGCGCGCGACTTGTATAACAAAATGGAGAAGTGAAAAAATCAAGAAGCCTAAGAGCATCTCCAATAGATAGAATACCTCGTGGGGTTCTAACAAATATAATAATAATAATTTTAATATTATTTAATTAGGGATTCTAAACAAAGTATAGAGGTTCTAATTTTAAAGTGTAGAGATTCAATTATAGGGTTCTAAAAGTTCTAATTTAAGAACCCCAAATGTGAGAGAAGTTCTAAATTTGATTTATTATTATTATTATTTTTTAGATACTCAAGGGTTTAGAACCCCTTATTGGAGATGATCTAAGTTTGTCAAACCGTTGAAGTTATAGTGCTTCTTTTAGTTATTGGAGCCTTGGAGTTGGAGGCCATATTCTTATTAATTTTCTGGATTCTTAAATGTTACATCTTTACCCTATTAAAATTGAAATACAAATTTTGTTATTCTTGTATCCAAACACTTTATTCATATTCTTACATCCAAACAATCACATATATATTAATATTATGGAAACTAACACTAATTTCAAATTTCTTAAAATATTCTACCTAATTAAAACCTATATATTGAAAAATATGATTTCCCTTTCACCTTTATTTTATTTTATTTTTAAATTATTTTAAATTATTATATAATACACACAACTAATAAATTTTAGAATTTTTTTCTTCATATGTTGTGATTCAAATTTTTAAAAACAGACATATATTACTCGATCAATGAAAAAATGTGTTTGTTTAATGTCATAAGTTATCCATGTACCAAAACAATTTCTAATTAATTATCTACAATCCTTACAACCAAACACAATGATTTTCTTATCTAATATTATGATTTAATAGTATGAATTATGATTCTTATATCAGTTTTGTTTGATCTTATTTTTAAATAATTTTGAATGATAACATAACACATATAATTATTAAAAGTTTTTAAAAAAATTCATGCATATGTCGTGATTTAAATTTTCATGCATATGTCATGATCGTTTTTGGCGGAAAAATAACGTGACCATTTTTGGTGAAAAATGACGGAACCGTTTTTGGCGGGAATTAATGGAACCCGTATTTGGTGGGAAAACGACGGGACCGTTTTTGGCAGAAAATGACGGAACCCATTTTTGGTGGAAAAATGACTGGTTCGTTTTTGGCGGGAAATAACGAAACTTTTGTTCTTGAGAAAAAATGACGAGATCGTTTTTGGCAGAAAAATGACATGATTGTTTTTGGCAGGAAAATTATCAATCCGCTATTTGACGGGAAAATTGCATATATGTATTTTGGCGAAAAAATTGTATATTCACATTTTGGCGGAAAAATTGAAAGAATGTGAGAATTGGTTTAGTACAATTGAAATTAGATTAGTTAAATTAGTTTGGTTTATATTGGTTAAGTTGGTTAAGTGATTAAGATAAATGGTTAAATGTGTAATCCATCAACACATCATAACCAACTCATTAAACCCATTTAACTGTGAACCCATTATAACCATAACCCTATTAGGTCAAAAGTTCTAACCCATTAGGGTAAATAGATTAGGCTGGGTTGGGTAAGACCCATGACCCATTAGCCATTTTGACACGACACCCCTAGCTAACATGTTGGCCAGTGGAGAAGAGTTGGACATAAAAACTATTTACAGAAATTGACGCTAACTAACCAACAACACTAACATTTTATAATTTAATGAAGTTAAAATTACATATAAAAACTAAACAAACAAAATCTAAAAATTTATAAATTATGTGGAAAACTGGCCACAAAATATTAAACAGTAAAATATAAATATTCGTTATTATAATTAAGAAAACATTGATCCGCGGTATACTCTAATTGCATATAATTTTGTTAACATAATATCATCAAAGTGAATTTTGCAATATATAAATTTTTATTTATTTATACATACAGGTACAGTTAATATTCAATTTCGGTATTAATTACTTTCTCCGGCAATGTAAAGAAGTGGTAATTACGGACATATGTATGTCTGTTCACTTTGTTAGTAATCGCTTATCCCTAAACACATTACGTCACATATTCATTCATATCCAAATTTAGCGATGGATTATTGGATCCCTAAGATGAGTGACCTATTGGAAGTTGGAACATAGAAATGCTTCAACAGGCACAAGTAGACAAAAAATATAATCTTAACTATTATCTTTCCGAATGGCTTAAATGGGCTTCATGAGTTTAAAATTATAGTATAAAACAAAATGATGGGTTTGCCATTTGTGTTCTAATTATTGCCTACATCGAAAAAATTTAAAGAAGAAAAAAGAGCAAATCCTTGTTTAAAGTTCATATATTCTAACTTCATTACTAAAATAATATCCATCGTTCGCATTTTGATAGTGAGATAATGTCATATCTTTCAATTCTTTGGGAGAGAAATGCGTCAAGGAAAACTAGAAGGGGTTAATTTATGAGCAGAAGAATAAAAAAGTAAGAAGTTGGTGTGGCATTTGTGATGATGGTGGACAAAGTGAGCCGATATTAAGGAACTTCTTCTTTCTCCTTTTTGCCTCCCACTCATATTTAATCATATCTAACAAGTCGAGCCTATATGATTATCAATCCATTATATATATTATGATCGTGGTTTTCTACCTAGGAAGAATGAGTGGGAATAACAAAAAATATATATAAGGCAGTTGCGAAAAAGACAAGAGAGAAGACATGAAAATGAATTATCGGTCGAGACTCTCTTCATTACAATTCATTTATAGTTCATAGGTATCGGTCGAGACTCTCTTTATTACAATTCATGCATAGTTCATAGGCTTAAACAGCTATCTGGTTAGCTTGGTTTTTTAAGGCTTTCATTGAACTATACTTTACAGTGGCCAATATATACCACAAGAGACGAACGAACTAAACCATAGAGACTAGTGAAGTTAGCATGGCTGTTTATCAACAAATAAAACACTCATTGATGTTACAGACCCGGTGGCTTGAAGAAAGGGACCAAACCATAGGCGGTTTCGAGATCCAGTGGGACCTGAAGAACTTGTTTGAGTAGCTCGGGCGTTTTGCTCGTATCTCCTTTCCATGTCCCAAACCATGGTCCTCCTCCTATCTCAACTGCTGCCATCGAGCTCTTTGCCTCCAGTATCACCTGCATCAATATCAATCACAACCAACGTTTTTAGTCTTCTTTAACTGCCTCAGAGACTAGCTAAGACTTTTAGCTAGGGGGATGCATTTGCATGCATACCTTCCCTTTACTTCCATCATATAGCCGTTCCCATATCTGCAACTTCAATTCACCGTAACAACTATCTCTGCAAGCAGTAGCTAGCCCAGCTTCTGAGGTAGGAGCACGCAGAGGTGTACCTGCTTCATTTGTTCTTGCTTCTAGTTCCACCTGCCACAAAACATTCATCGGTTGTCAGAATGTAGCCATACGGTAATAATGATGTGAAAGTGACACTGAATGAATATCTGAGCAGGAAAAAAGTTTACCATATGGGTTTCATTCTCTGCAGTCATATACCAACAACCCCATGGAGACGTTTCCCATCTAACAACACCATTCCACGGAACAAACTCGTAGAATTTTCCATCATAATGTACACAAACCTGCACAATTTACAAGGGCTCAGAGATTTGGACTACTTGCCTTCTAAAATTGTATCTTTACTGTCATTGCTTAAGACAATCTTAATTAGTGAATACCAGTGCAGCGTTTTCATAGGTCTCAGTCAATCCGGGTATTTGCCTCAACCCGCCAGCTGCGGTCAAAGCAACTTCTCCACTTGCACCTTCAAATACATTACACTGGACCTGAAAGACACACCGACATATAAAGAATTTAAGTGTGCAGAATCCAACTCGATGCCTATAGTTTGCATTTTGCAACAAGAAAATGTAGCAAAAGGATGAAAGTAATTACCCAAAACCATTTTCTTGGGAAGCCTCCACCCCAATTCTTCTCTGAATAAGAAGGTGCATCCCGAAATTCAAACCTTTCACCGCCCCATTCTATCCACCCTGGAAATTTCAAGAAATATTACATTAAGAACTAAAATATCAGTTTTTGCTGATGCAAAGAGGATAAACTTAACCACATTTTTTTTTACTAATTTTAGTCAATGAAGCAAAAAGCTCGCACCTGTTGAAAGGCCTCCTGCCATGCATATCTGCCAATGAGGCTCAAATACAGGAAAAGCTGCAGGCCAGCCTGCAGTAGACTTCTGTTTGGCCCCAACATCACCCCAACCGAAAACAGGACGAGTACTATACTCCCAGCGAGCAGATTTCACAGTTTCTGCGTAGTCAGTCCTGCCAAAACAAGTCAATTTTTTACTTAAAACCAATTTTTTACATAAATCAGAGATTTCTACTACGACTACTCATATTATGCCAAACTAATCCAACACTTGATTCAAAGGAGACAGTTGCATTGCTGGTTCACAAGACTAAACGAGATATTGCCTCACAAGCAATTCTAGTCTTGGGTACGGCTTCAAGTAAAATTGTCAAATATAATGAATTCTTCCTGGGTATAGAATCATATAAATTTACCTGCCATCATCGCAAATGTGACCTTGATGCCAAAGTGGAGTAGCTTGGAACCCTTCTGTCACTCTTCTGTTGAATTCCTACCATCAAACGCCATGTTTTACAGATCAACATTCAAGAGAACAATAAGAGTAACACAAACTTTCACTGAGTAATATTCAGGAAACAGCTCGGACATAATCAGAAAGATACTTAAGATATAACAAAGTAACCAAACGAGGGAGTTTTTCTCTACCTCTGGTGGAAGTTCCTTGTTAGGAGACCTTGCGCCTGGCACAGCACTGAAAGTATTCCCCAAAACTAGCTCATGTCTATCTACGCAGACATAAAATATTCAAGTAAGCAAATAATTTATATTAAAGAAGTAGAAGTAGAAACTCATGAAACAACATTAAGGGATGAAGAAATTACCTCCCCAGAAGTTGTGAGACTCTTCAGTGTATTGGCATATATACTTATCATTAGCACCAAGAATCTGGGCTCCGACACCAGTGAATCTAGGTCCATATAGAGCTACTTCCAATGGTGACAATCTGTTCCGGAATGCTGGATTCTCCACAGAATACATAAAGCAAAAACTCTCCCTTTTCTCTGGGATTGATACTCTGAAATACCATCCCTCAAAGAACTTCCGAGCTGTTCCATCAAAATGGTATCTGTTTTTTTTATAAAAGAACAAAGACAACATCTTGTTAACCATAAAAGAAAAAAAAAAACCATAGAAGCAGGAAATGAACAATATTTCAAGTCACAATGATCGTAACTAGAAAATGCAAATCAACAAAAAATCCAATTAAACGAAGAAACAAAACCAGAAATTCGTATCGAATGGATTAATTTACCCACTGTGAGGAGTCCGGAGGTCGCGATTGGGAGGCGTGGGGACGTAAACAGGTTTCACAGAGATCTTGTTAGTGTCAGAAATTTCACTACTTGGCGTGGAGATGGACGCTGAAACACTAGAAATGGACCAGGGTCGTAGTTTAGGCGATCGGAACGGGGAGAGTAAGCGAGTGACAGGAGATAGAGGCCGAGAGAGCTCAAAGGAAGAAAAATTAGGGTTCATAGATACAAACAAGCTCCGGCTCTCCATAATTGAAGACCGGAATCAGAAATGTGAAATTGTGTGTTTGGTGACAAAACTCTAATAAGCAGAGAAGAAGAGGAAGGGAACGGAACATGTGGCGGTAATTACTTAGAGCATGTTTATTGGCATATACTAATAATGGGTTCTTAGGTAATATTATATTATTAAGTTTAGATTAAGAACTTTTGATAAGAAATATATGGAATTACATGTTTATTGGGAGAACCCCTGAAGGGGTTCTTAAAATTTTTTTTTTTTTTTTACATAATTGATATTAAAATATATTTCACATATAAAATTTTAAACATAATACATACAAATAATTTCTTATATCTTCAATTGTTATCATGATCACGTCCAAATTTTTGCCATATATGCTCAACCAAATCATCTTTCAATTGTTGATGTTGTTGTCTATCCCGAATTCTAGTTCGAACCGTGAACATATTGTCGAGATTTGTGGGCATATCTCTAGAATAACGTGAGATCCACATATGAACTTGCTTACTTTCTCCTTGGTGGAATTTCAAACATCAAACCGAGTGTGGACATCTCGTTAATTTCTACTATCATATTATGGAGTATGATACAAGCTCTCATAATCTTTCCTATTTTTGCTTTATCCCAAGAAAGACTGGGTTTTTAACAATGGCAAATCGAGCTTGCAAGACTCCAAAAGCACGCTCGACATCTTTTCGGGTAGCTTCTTGATGTTGAGCAAATAATGATGCCTTTGGGACCTGTGGAATTGGAATAGATTGGATAAATGTAGCCCATTTCGGATAAATACCATCGGTGAGATAGTATGCCAAATGATACCCCTTCCGCCATCGAGAAATTCACTTGCGGAGCTTGACCATTTATGATATCATCAAAAACGGGTGACCGATCAAGAACATTAATATCGTTTAAGGTACCTGGAGGTCCAAAAAATGCATGCCATATCCAGAGATCATATGAAGCTACCACCTCTAAAACGATAGTGGGTTTTCCCGAACCACGTGAATATTGCCCTTTCCAAGCGGTCGGGCAATTCTTCCACTCCCAATGCATACAATCAATGCTTCCTACCATCCCGGGAAATCCTCGTTGCTCTCCAACATGAAGTAGTCGTTGAAGATCCTTAGCAGTGGGTCTTCTTAGGTAATCATCGCCAAAGAGATTAATTATTCCTTCGACAAAATTTAGCAAACATAAACGAGCAGTTGTTGCACCAAGCCGGATGTATTCGTCAACCGTATCAAGGGCAGTGCCATATGCCAAGAGACGAATTGCGGCTGTACACTTCTGAAGTGCCGAGAGAGGATGCCTTCCGGTAGCATCATTTTTGTGTTGAAAATAAGGAATTTCATTGGAAAGTCGATCAACAATATACAAGAACAATGACTTGTTCATTCTAAAACGCCGTCGGAATAGATTAGCCGGGTATGTTGCATTTTCACTAAAATAATCGTTCCATAAACGCATGTGGCCTTCTTCGCGATCTCTTTCAATAAAAACCCGTTTTTTCCTTGACTTTCTTGGCTCTTGATTATCAGCATAAGCAATGAACATATTGTCGAATGTTTGATCGAATGTTTGATCGAAAACTTGGTCAAAATATTGATCAAATTGTTCATCAAAATTATCATCTAATGATCCATCAATATTATTATTGGAAGAAGAAGCCATATTTGTTTTTTTTTTTGCTGAAGATAAGAATAAAGAGAAGCAAATAAGAACAATAGTTTTGATGCAACAAAACAAAAAGAAAAACCAAGTAGAAGCAAAGAAGAATAAGAGAAGAAGCAAAATATGTTTTTTGCTGGTTGTGTGGTTATTCATATATATATAAAGAATTGCAGAAGAAAAGTCTCGTGAATACAAGAATAACAAAGTCTCGTGAATACAAGAAGAAAAAAACCAAATAATAATAGAAGAAAATAACAAAAGAAGAAAAGAAAAAAATAACAATTCTCGTGATAACAAAAGAACAAAATAACAATGAAAACAAAGTCTCGTGAATTGGCCTAACTTGGCTCTTGATGAACTTCTCTTGTTTCTTTGTGCCTAACTTGGCTCTTGATGAACTTCTCTTGTTTTTCTTTGTGCCTACCTTCGCTCTTGATGAACTTCTCGTGTTTCTTTGTGCCTAACTTGGCTCTTGATGAACTTCTCTTGTTTCTTTGTGTCTAACTTCGCTCTTGATGAACTTATGAATCCTCCGAGCATTAAACTCATTTCATCAGTTTTAAAGCAAACATTACACCTATAACACAAACATTTCATCAGTTTTAAAGCAACTATGTTTCATCAATTTCAAAACAAACATACTATATTTTACACATACACATAAATAAAAAGAAAAATTACAGCTATAACACAAACATAGACACAAACAAACTGGAAACAAACAGAGATTATGAAACAAAGCTGAAACACAAACATAGATTATGAAACAAAGCTGAAACACAAACAAACTCGAAACCTAAACAAATTCATTAGCCAACATGTAATCAATAAGCCTCCTCTTCAAAGCCCCTTCACCCTCCGATAGTGGTTCTTTTTTTGCAATGAGACTGTCAAGTAATCCTAGCTTGGACAGTCTTTTCTTTACTTGTCGACATTCTTTCTTTACTTGCCAAATCCTTCTCTTTAATCGCCCACATTGTCTGAAACTCAGCCAGTGGAACCTTGACCTCTACGGTACCCCTCTTACATTTTCCTTTAGCTGCCTTAACTCCAGGAGGCCTGTTGGTTGCTAGATCCTCTTTGTCGAAGATTTGTCACCTCTGCTTGAGAGCTTGCGGATTGTGAACCAGCCTCAATCCTTCTCCTTTTACAGCTTCCTTCACTTTTAGAAGTAAGGAGGTCACACCATTTCTGGTCATTTTTTAGCTCCTTCCAAGCATGCTCAAGAGTAAATTTCTTCTTATGGTCACGGTAGAATATTTCATGAGCCAGTTTGAGAACATCATTATCATTCTGTCCACTAGCCTTTGCTCTTGTTGCAGCCTCGTAGGAGCCACAGAACTTGCAAACCAAATCATTAATCTTGTGCCACCGTTGCTTACAATGGTCTTTGTCTCGGCTTTCTCTTCCGTCAGCCTTGGGACAAGCGGCGAAGTATGCTGCAATGCGTTTCCAGAAGCTCCCTGACTTTTGCTCATTTCCTATGATAGGATCCTTGCTTGTGTTTAACCACGAGCTGATGAGTAACACATCATCTGTAGGAGTCCATTTTTCTTTTCTTCTCTCTGCAGCGTGTCTTGACCATTGCTTGAAGCTTGGTTGAGTACTAAAGACAGGGGACACTCTCTTGTTGGTATTAAGCAGTTCAACAAAGTTGGAGGTTTGGGTATATGGATCCACATCGGTGAAATCCATGATGTATCAAAGAAGAGAGAAATAGAAGAACAATAATGTTTAAGAGATGATAAGAAAGAAGAAGGAATTTGTGTTGAGGATGAAAAGAAAGAGAGGAAACCACCTGTTTAAATTGCGAGAGAAGAAGCACGGAAATATGTAAGCATTCATCACCTAACCACATCGACTTGACATTTATCTAACAACTAGCTGCATTCATCACAACTAAACCATTCACCACAACTAAACTAACCATTCATCATAACTAAACCAGTCATCACAACTAAACTAACCATCACCTCTCCATTTAATACGAAACACAACTATTATCTACCACTAAACAGCATTTGACTAGATGGATAGAAAGAAGTAAAAAATCGTGTTTAATAGATGGAAAGTTGATTGTGTTAATTTAATTGACTTGACTTGTATCTTACACTAAAACAAGCATTCATTAACACTAATGGTTGACCAAAACTTGTTCTGTTTACTTTAATCAATAGAGAAAAGTAATACCAAGGATAAGTTCTCTTCTTAGTACAAACACGAAGCTATGATATTTATTTGGAAGCAACAAAACAAAAACAAAAAGAGTAAAATTGAGATACAGAGACATACCTGTAGTATTGTCCAGGACACTCCCAAAGAGTTTCAGCAAGCCGGCCATAAAACTTCTTCAAATCATTGATTTTTTCCTTAGCTTTCTCGATAACCTCTGATTCATCAAAAAAATAAGCAATCTTATTAGTCACAACTTCGTCACCAAGTTCTGAATCTAAGGGGAAAAACATCAACCAACCCAACAAGCCATTTAGCTAAAAGATGAAATTTTTATCCTATTTTGTTCTAAAAGTTTTCGAATTTGGACTAGTCATTACCAGAAATATGTCGAGATTGATGAACGAGAAGGAGATTAGCTTGAATAAGCCTCGTAGCAGACTCAATCTCAAGCAAATGAGACGATGGTGGAGGAACCTGATCATCTCCTCCCGCCATAGGAATGTAGAAAGAAGAAGAAGATGATGAGCAGAAAGGGAAGGAAAAGGAATGAAACGCCGCGTTTCGTTGCCAGAGAGGATTGGAACGCCGAGGAGCAACTTCGCCGGAATAAAGAGGAAGAAAATGGAGATGGCGATTTCGTCGAGGAAGAAAGAAAGAAGAAAGAAGAATGAAAAAAAAAGTGGAACCGAATGAAAAAAAAATTATGAGTAACACGTGCCATTAAGATTCGTTTCTTCCAGATCTAAATTAAGAATCGACTCTTACAATTTGTTGGGTTTATTATTTATTTTTGGGCCCATAATTGTTAAGATCTACAGCTAAGATCTCCCGATAAACATGCTCTTACGTGGCCAACGCTAAACGTATCAGATTTTGTTTTTCAATTTCCTTTCTTGTGTCTTGTGCCGACTTGTTATTTTATTTCTTTCGGAATTTTATTACATTACAAACTTTAAACTCAAATGATAAAAGTGATAAATAATAACAGTGTGCTATTTCGAGATATTTTTCCTTTTAAAATATATAAAGTGAGCTTGTTGATCTGTTACTAAAAAGTAAAAACTAAAAATTTCGTCAACAGCAGGATTCGAACCTGCGCAGGCAAAGCCCAATTGATTTCGAGTCAATCTCCTTAACCACTCGGACATATTGACTATTTGTTATCATTCTTCTATATTTAATATATATACTAATTTTATGTCTCGTTTTGATTTTCTGAACCAAACTATAAAGATACGAGTTTGACCGTTGGTTGGCACATACTTACATTTTGAATTCTGTCCTCTCTCAATATAGAGTATCTACATCATCATCACCTTAATTATCCAATAAAAAAGTTATATTATCAAATAAGAAAATTTTAATAGATATTACTTAAATGAACATTATCTAGATAGTTAATAATAACATAAATCAAATTAAATTTTTTTTTTTTTTAAATTGAAACAGTGGAGCAATCAATTTTTAAAAAAAATTGAATCAAAAATACTTAAGTGTAGGTTTTTTCACTGTGTTAACAAAAAAAATCATAATTTATGATTAATAGTTCATTGTTCAAATCATCATTATAGATTATAGATGGATGAAGGCACTCATCACTTCTCTTAATGACATATTAATTTATTTATATCACTTAAAATATATCATTAAAAAGGGGTTCATCTTCTTCTTATATTTCATAATTCCAAGTCATCATTAATTTTGTTGTCTCTCTTCAGTAATTAATAAACTAATTTATTCTCAATTTTTTTATCTAATAGGTATATATATATATATATAGAAGTGATAGGATTCTTTTGTGTTCAAAAATTATATAGTTACTAATAATTTTTTTATTAATTTTGATTTAATGAAACCTAGATTACTATTTTATTTTTTAACAAGATTCGCATGACACTTGAATTTAAATAGTACTTCTCGAATATGAACTATCTAAAGTAATAGTTATTTTCTAATAATGTTAAATTTATGTTTAAAATGACTTTGAATAAAATTTTTGACAAAATATGAACTTACGCGATCATGACTTTGAATAAAAAATTTAACAAAATAAAAATTCACACATCTCGTGGGTATTTATTCACCTAGTATATATAATTCATCAAGATTTAAGTGAAATTATACAGTGCCATTGGATTTCACCATATACAAAAACATAAAATTTCTATTCAAATACAAACAACATAAACACCATATTGCCATTTATATAAAACTTTATTGCCAATGGGAACAAATGAAACAAATGGAATGTCTGAAACCAAATGATATTCTGAGTCCCCCAAGTAAAGTTTAGTCCTTAATTATGCGATTCTAAATTTGTTTAATGATGGGATGGTTTTAAGTAAGCTCTCTATTTTGGAATTTGAGATAACCATTATTTTTCTTTAATATTTTAGGTATTAAACAGGAAGTAACATATGTATCATCAGAGTTGGATAAAGCCGATGTGGTCCTAATGATTTGCAGAAACTGCGGCAAGAAATGTGAGCATTGGACAGTGAGATGCCCCAAGAAGAACAATTCATCAACAGATCAAGCAGAAGCATCTATGTGGACCACGCCAATTGTCAGTAAAAAACCTGCTACTTATGTCACACCAAACAGGGGCTCGAAAACAAATTTTAACATAAGACATCATATTATAAAATAATAGTTTTAAATAAAAGAAAATACCTTCATTACTTAATTTAAAATAATGTTTTTTTTCTATGTTTGAAAACTTTTTTCATCACTTATTCATTCTTAATTTTAGCAAACGTTGATAAATTGATTACTTATTTGTTACAGCAGTGGTCATAGTTTTATGTGTGACAATTAATAAATTATACAACTACGACGATAAAATTAGAAAAGAGTAATTAGCTCTTTAGCTCAGAGATGTTTTAATGATTAGTTGTCCACCGTTTCTCTTTTTAATTATTTATTTACTAGAAAATGTACCTGTGCGTTATGCGGGATTTAACTTTTATAACATTGTAAAAATAAAAAATAGAATATAACATTATGTAAAAAATTATAAATTTATATACAGTCATTTTTATTCTATGAAATTCAATTATTATTTTTATTATTTATAAAATAACTATAAATACATATCTATAATTTATAAACACTAAAAGTAAAAAAATATGTTATTTATTTTAAATTATTATATAAATTAAAATATATTATAAAATCTATATTTGACTGTAACACATTTATTCTCTTCATTCATTCTTTCCTATTTTTTTTTAGTACATATTGATTATCTTCCTTCATTTTTCATATTCTTTTAGTTTATTATATTTTTTATGATCCAATAATGTAAATAATTTTAAGTTATTTTAGAAAACAATTAGAAACATTTATAAAAATAATCACTAATGTCTCAAAATAACATGTGATATTTTAGCACTCAGAGAAAAATATTTTAAAAATATATAATATATTATTTATTTGAAACATGATTAACTTTATACAGTATATTTATTTATTTTTATTCATCTTTAATTTAAAATTTTCTCATCATAGTGATACATTTTTTTTAAAAGTGTATATTTCATAGTCAATTGTTTTCTATTTTTATTCTATAAACTTTATTAGTAATGTTATTAGTAAACTTTTAAACATTATTTTTAACTTTTCAATGTAGTTATTATTCTTATATGTTGTATATTTGTTTTAGATTTTTCATTTTCTTTCATTTTAGTATGTTTCAAACAACAACACATAATTAAATTTAAGATTAATTACACATAATTACTTTTTCTCTTCTTTATTAGTTTCATTTTAGTTATATAATAGTTCACATTATTTTTATTATTTCAAATACTTATATAAATTTATATATCTTTAAAGTTTAAATGATATATTAATTAAAAATAAATGTTAGATAAATTTAATCTGATAATTAATTATTTGATGTTGATGTGGATAGTTTTAGAGGAGAAAAAACTCTGTCATTATATATATGATTTTTGTTTGTTAAAATATATTGTTCAAACATATTTTTAGAGTTTTTAACATAACATCTTACTATTTTTTAAAAAAAATTCTAGAGAAAAATAAATGGGCTATTAAGTTAACAAATAAAACGTTATTGACATTATATAAAACTTTATTGCCATTGGGAACAAATGAAACAAAATAAATGTCTGAAAACCAAATATATTAAAAGGTCCTAAAATAGAAGAATCGTCAGACAAACCCCAATTGGCTGAATTCTCAACAAAAGATTTCTCTACAAGAAATATACAAATCCATTACCGGTCATAATCAACGGTAAAATATAAGGAAGAAGATCACATATATATAATATATGTATGTATGTATCTCCCAAGAGGGTAAAAAAATCAATAATGATGAAAGCTCAAAGAAGAGAAGAAAGAGAGTTAGCTGAGTAAAACATAGAAGAGATGAATACTTTGAAATGATGGATGGATGGACAATTTTTCACATGGTACCGGCTCTTCCCGAAGTCGGTGTTGTAGCCTTGAATTTGGAGAGATCGACCAGATCCCCAAATAGCTTGTCTTCTGGTTTATTCTTAGGTTTCATAGGAGGCAGATACGATGTGGTAGATGATGAGGATGGTACCTGATGTGAAGTCTGGTCTCTGATCGATAAACCATACATTTGCTGGTCCAGATACTGGCTGCTTCCTTGTGGTTGTTGATTATAGCCATAGCCGTATCCTCCCATTTGGTTTCCATATGCCTGTTGTTGTTGTTGTTGTTGCTGTTGTTGGGCATAGAACTGAGCCATCATCATCTGCTGCTGCTGCTGTTGCTGAGGTGGATACCCTGGCCCTAGACCCTGATTGGGTTGGTTTGGCATGTACATAGTGCTGCCGTTCTGTGGCATTTGAGGATATGGACTGTTGTTGTTAACTGGTTGGCCGGTTTGAGGCATTTGAGGATATGGATTGTTGTTAACCGGCTGAGCATGTGTGAAGGCAACCTGAGTCGGATGCATCTGAGGAGAAAACGGACTTCCTGACTCCGCAGTGGGACTGAAGTCTTGGTGCTGAGCCTCCCATGGGGGAGGTGGAAATGCCATACTGTCCTGAGCACCTTCTTCGCATTACAAAATTACCACAAACACAACAAACAAGGATTATATATGAGACTCACTTAAGCTGATTCTCCTGAATACAAAAGAGTAAAATGCTTTCTCGTTGTTGCATATGTCTCAAAAGTTAAGGTTTGTAACTTAAAATCAGATATATTACCATACGATGGCTGCTGTGGTTGTTGGAACTGCTGTGGATGCTGTGCAGGCTGACTGCTCCAGGGAGAAGAGACCCCCTGCCCGTATGATGGCTGCTCAAACTGCGAATAACCCATTTGAGGAGAAAATCCATTGGATTGTTGTAATCCAGCTTCTCCAGCTTGACTATTTGGTTGCTGTTGCAGTTGAGGATTCAAAGGACTACTCTGGGGAGCTGAATTGCCAGTTGGTGCAGTTGCAGGACTTGGACTATTAGTATTGTCTGAGAACATATCGATAAGGGCAAGTGCATTTTGATCTGACGCAACCGGACTTGCTGGTGGAGGAGGCCCAACAGGAACAAGGGCAAGATCATCGCCACTGAGGAGGTCTATTTTGGAATTGGCTGGACCATTGGTTACAGGTGGTGCAGGGAGGGCCAACTGATTAAGAACCCCGTTACCAGAGCTTGATGTAGCTCTGAGAAATTGTTGGACATAGTACAAATCAGAAGCTATTTATTAAGACAAAAATCTTTTACCAGGTCATTAGATCCTAAACCCCAGTAGTACTTGGTAAGTTAAGAGACAAATCAACACCATTCATATGAAAATGGTTATAAAGCTACTCTCATCTTCATCAGTAACTTATAGTTTTTGCATCCTAGATTGCAATAATTTCTATGTGTAAAGCATATAACGGGATCAAGCTTCCAGCTAAGATTGGTAACTCGTATCCAAAAACAGGTAATTTTACACAACTTTATTGGGTGTATGACTATCAAGTTTGGTATGACGTACCCATTCGCCTTATTACTGCTGTCCCCAGTATCAATAAGTGGACCATCAACATCAACAAGGGATTTTCCTGTCTCGGACTTGGGCTTCTCGATTTGAGCAGAAGTTCCAGGTAATCCAGAAGCGATTGCTTCATAATTGGTTAAGACACGCTGCAAGTCATCATTCAAAGCCAGACCTTGACATAACAGAGACTCGTCCCTGGAAAACAAAGAAGTGAGGTAAAGAAATAGTAAAAAGAAATATTTGCTCTAAAGAATAAACGCAATTCTCATTGATTGGACTATTCCACCAGATATCCATTTCAGACGTAAAGTAAGTAATACTCAGCGATAACTCAGAAAAGTATGGATTTGAGATACTTATTAATGAAGTAATCCCCCCTCCTCATACATAAACCTAAACCCACAGAAAACATAAATGCTTCCCCAGTCTCTCTATGCTTTTCCATATAAACACATGGCCTAACAAGCTGTAAACCATGGTTCCAAATATTAAATAGAAGACTAAACTATGGTTGCTTAACGGGGGAGTCTTTGGGCCCTCAAATACACATCATCTGTGTCTATTCCAAAATCAATTGAATTACCATTAAAGATTACACTAAGGAGATCGGTGTCATTTCTGCATGCATAAAAACCAATATTTCGCTACTGAATCCAGGGGCAATATGTATACATATTATAAGAGGATAAAAAGAGAAATCTAATTGCACTCCCAAGGAATATAACTTATCAGCGACATGAAAGAGATAAACTACATGCAACTGGAGAGGAAAATAAAGAGCTCTTACGAAGTCGAATTGACTAGGTGTACCACTCTTTGTTTGTATGTACGACACTGCTCCACCAGATCAACCATCACCTCCTGTTTAAGGTCCTAAAGAAATTCAAAAAAAGGAGAATGATCATCCTGAGATAAATACATAGAAAGCAAAAAAATTTCAATGTCCAAGAAGAATTCAGAAAATGTTCCTCTAATTAAGTATAGTTTGCACTACAGCCAACACTTGCAAACAGCTAGTTATATTTCTATGCAACTAAATAGTGTTACCTCTCTGTTTCCCGGTTCTAATGCACTCAGCATTTCCGCAAGCACATCCATGATACCTTTTGCATTTTGAATTTCCGACATACTGAAAAACAATTTGACATACAACAGAATAAACTTTTGAGAAGCAATAGATCCTGACCAACAAAGGCATATGCCTACGTCCTAAATAAGCAAGCAAACAGATGGAAAATTAACACTTGCAGACCATAACATACATTCCTAATAAATCCTACAAGAAAAGATTGGAACACTACTACACAAGTGTGCGTTTTGCAAAAGCTAAAGAGAAGTTACTTAATTGTAATTATTTCCTCGATTCTAATCACCTCTCAACTTCGATTTACCCTATATCTAGGCTTCCAACTAAGGTTTATTTCTGCTAACACATTTCCTCTGAACAAAAAGTAGCTAAACGTAGATAAAGAAAATTTGTCAGATAACTCAAGGACGTTGAAATTTTCCCAAAAAAATATTCTATGCTTTTGTCAAAAATTCATCCACTTAAAACAGCGGAGTTGCAACAGTAGATACCTACCTCAGTGTCGGAAAGTCTGGATCTGCTGAAGGTTCAGGCATATCATTACCAGGTCCAGCGTTACGAAGATTTGGAGGGTAAGATGTCAAAGGCTGTGTTTGTGGAGGTGTGAACACAGGAGCTGATCTCTCTGATCTCTGAGGGAAAACAGCCCCAGCACGCTGAAAGAGACAGGAATGAACAGTGGTGGTTAGGCAAGAGTAGTGGAAAATTTTTTAACAGAACTCACAAAAGGATAAAAGAAGAATTCAGTATAAGACGTATTTAATGTTCAGTATGTGATATCTGAACATCTAGAGTCAAAATATCAAAATAATTAAAACCATGAAAATTATATCACACAACAATGTCAGTAGACCTACCAGCAATTCCTGATATCCTGCATAGTATTGTGGATATCTCGCCCTAGGGCCACCAAAGGCCTCTTGCCATGTATCGATAAGGACCAGGATCTTCTCTTTGACATGGAAGTCCGGCTATATGCATCAATAGATACATTGAATTAGAGAGAGATAATTTTTCCCGACAAGACCAATTTGGGAGAACTCTTACCTTCTTCTTAACTATCCTAACCATCTCATGAATAACACCCTTCTCAGCTACATGCATATGAACCATGTCACCACAGTTCTTCACTATTGTCTCAAGTAACTAGAACACAACAAATGCAAGATGAGTGAATATACGCTATCATTCCAAAACAAACAAGAGAGATGAAACGATGTGAAAATAATGTATCAGCATATCAATCTTCATAGGAAACTTGGAAGTCACAAAATCCTTATCATGTACACAAGTAAAGGGATAAGATTAGTTCTAGTGAGATTTGATGTGTTTCCTAAACGACATTTATCATGAACAAGTAATCTCTGCTCATGTCAACTGCCACTAACAAAGAGACAACTGCCAACAGCATTTCTCTGCAACTCAATCACTACAGCATCGGAAGAAATACTGTGAAACCATGGCCCACAGATTTTTTCGACCTTTGGAGTTTGAAGCTAGATGCGTTACTAAAACAAACAAGCTATCTAAATGTACAATTACTATAACAACATTGGTTGTTTCAATGAAGTAACCTTCAAAGAAAATTTAAAGGAGACAGTTATCTAGGCGCTCACTGTTAAGGCAAGAAGTTGAGTTTTTGGATTTCTGCTACCAATCCGTTTTTTTGTGCCTTTCACAACATCTTTTGCTTGCCTGCAAAACAGAAACCAGTTTCAGACATCATGTAGGATTCTTCCAGTTAGTAAGAACATGTACCCCTGCTTCTTCCAATCACAAAGCATATAAAGGAAATAACTTCCCAGCTTTTATAATAAATCCCTATAAAAGATGACTATATACTGTTTCATAAGCTACTGCAGATCATAATCAGCTGCTAATCCAAACAACCATAAACAGAAAACAATCTCGTATATCAAGAAAGACTCCTTCCTCAACTGTTAACTATACAGAAACCAAACACTAACCATGTCGACTTTAAGAATTTAAAATTCAGCAATGAACCCTACATGGACATCAACAAAAAAAACTTCACCCCTAATAAAAAATCTCTTTTTTTTTTTTTTAATTGAACCTTCACCAAAATTAGGCAAACAGTAGGCCAAAAGTATTCCAATAGCTCCAATGAAACATGGAAATATCTAATTCTCCGGAAAAAAAAAATGAAATTTGATTTCCATCTTAGTGTGAACTCTCTTACTGAACCATAAAAAACCAGCACAAATTCAAATCGGTATAGAATTGTGTTCAAGAGAATAATCGAAAACTTAAGAAAACACAAAGGTGGAGAAAGAAGGAGATAAGAAAATCAAAATCCGATGGAGCAGAGGCAACATACGCTGGATCGCTATTGAGCATGTCACAGATCTCAAGGTTCATAGCCCAATCAGGTCCGATCAGCATCTCGCTCGTTGCTCTCTCCACCATAGCGTTCACCATCTTGGCTTTGACCCAAAGAAGACCACCGACGTGAAATAACAAAGACGAATTTTCAACCAACGAAGAAAGCAGCCGTAAGATCACGCAAGAGATTACTCCGGCGAAGAATCTCTCGCTCAGGAATTCACGCCCCTCTCTCTCTCTTCTAGTACATATCCTTTTTTTTTTCTTTCTCCTTTTTCTTCTCTATTATTAATTTACAGAATGTCTTTTTTTTTTAATATTTTCTGTTCTTCAGATTATCAGATAATTTATTTCGCGAATTAGCAAAAAAATCGAATATCTTTGCCGAAGGTCCACTAAAGGATTGCCACGTCTTCATCCCAATTCAAGTCTTGCTTTTCATCGGACCGTTGGTTTGAACTACTAATGAATCCGACGGTCATTATATCAGAAACGGTAGTTATCCTTTCTCTTATGATTTAAAAATGTTAGTAGTTATCATTTTTTCTCTGGCAGCTAAATAGAATAATGTGAAATAGTTTGGTTACAAAGTGATGAAACAAAATTAGTTTTGGAAAATCCCATTATACAGTGTTGATTAGTCCGAGTCTCAATAGCATCTACTTTTTTTTTTGTTCTTTTTAATCCGAAATTCATCATCAAAACTTTTTATATTATGTAGTGATACAAACCTAAACCAACTTGCCACATATCTCTTTATCAAAAAGAATAGAAAAAGCTTGCCACACATCCACTTGTTGCAGAAGTAATAGAGCCTTTTATAAATACTACTAGTAAGTATAAAAGATTGCATAAGAAGAGTGATAATTCAACCAAATCAGTTGAATTAATTTGAACTCTAAGCTAAGCATTCTATGAGTCCATCTATATTGGATAGTTTCGAACATTGACAAAACTATTGGGGTCAATCTACAAATATACAGAAGTTGTCGGATGTTAAATAACTTAAATCCAAAGCACGTATCTTTCTTGTTACAAGCGCCTAATTGTTTCAGCCAGCATCATCGTCTTAATTCTTCTTCCTCATTTCTCAATTCGGGTTTCATTGATCTAGGGTTCCTGATCAAAATTCGAAAAACCCTTGTTTGGTGAAAAGGTTCTTATTCGGTTGTCTTCTTCGATGGCCTTCATTGGAGACGCGTTGCGTCAAGCGTTTATGCCAAATCAAGAGTACGAAAGCCTTAGAGAGGAAGATAGAGCCTGGATTAAGCTTCAGAGGCCGACATTAATGGCGATCGTGGCTTTCCTTTGCTTTGTTATCTTCACTAGCACGATCGTTAGCTTGAAAATTGTATTTCCTTCGAATGTTCTAAAGAGGCCATTTTGCAGCGACGTGAAGCTACAGACTTTGCCTATGTATGGCAAAGCTCGTGACTCTGATCTGTTTACTGGTGCTTTTTACTTGACTGATCAAGAAATTGTGGATTACTACTGGATGGTCGTTTTCATTCCTTCGACTGTAATCTTCCTTGTATCATCTGTTTATCTTGTAGCAGGTCAGCGTCAGTCTTGTCTTCGTCTTTCTTTCACATCTACATAGTTGAGACCTTGCAATTGATTCGATTCGATGATTTACAATACTCAGTTCTGAGCGGATTTACGCTAGATACCTCTGATTTTTAGCACATTTTTGGCAAATTGACTAATAACTTTTTCGATTGGTGAGGTGATAAATGGTTAGAGATGAATGTGTCCTCAAAACCTGAATACTTGTTGTTAGGTTTAGTTCTAGAAATCATTAGTTTTGATTGAAGCCACTATATGAAGACAGGTCTAGTTTTGTGTTGGTTCTGTTTTTTTTTTGGGTTTTGAGGTCAGCCGTAGAGGAAGTTGGTATTCGCTGGTTTTTGGTAAATTCAGATTCTGATTACTTTGATAGATTTGGTTTGATTAGATTTTATTTGTTAAGAAATATGTGAGTTTTATTTCTTTCCCTTTAGAGCTTTCTGTCTCCTCGTATATATCTAAACCTCTCTACAACTTCTCCTTTGTGCTGTCTTTTGTTAATCTTTTCATAAAGGTGTGGTATGTGGTATGTCTTCTTCTTACTCTCGTTATTTTGCTGCAGGAATTTGTGTGGCTTATTCCGCTCCTCACCGTCATGGGTTACTAAAAGTAGTTGAAAATAACTACTGTGCTTCAAGAAGGGGTATACTCTCTCTTTAAGATGTATTCGGCTTTCCATATTTATGTTTTGTATTTTCCATTAGATTTATTCCTTTTCAGTGCAAGATCTGCTATGAATGACAATGTTTCCATATTTGAGACGAGTTTCTTATCTCTAAGCTTGGACCTCAAATAGGTTATTGATCTTCTTTATCCTGTCTAATAAATCCACAGGTGGTGTCCGTTGCCTGTCAATTCTGAATGTTGTCTTTGCTATCATCTATGGTCTCCTCGCTATATTTCTCGGCTCAAGCCTCCTGACACTAGGAAGCAGCTGCTCTGTGCCATTGTTTTGGTGCTACGAGATTTCGTCATGGGGTTTGGTAATCTTATATGTTGGAACTGCTTACTCCCTTAGGAGAAGTGCAGCTTTAACTATAGACGAAGGAGAGTTTGGGAACAGAAATCATCAGGGCTTGGAGATGCTTGAAGCTAATCCTTTGGAATTCACACCAGAGGTTGAAAGACGAGTGAATGAGGGGTTTAAAGCATGGATGGGATCATCTTTGTTATCATCTGATGAAGAAGACGAGCCCGAGTTTTACAATGAAGTACCAAATGTAACTCATACTCTTTCTAATAGGCAAAGATCTTGATTCTTGAAAAGAAGAATCTGGTATGGCTCTTTTTGTAAACCTGCAAAGATGGTTGCTTCAGAGATTGCGGTCAGCAAATTGTTGCTTCGGTGATTCTCGGTTTTCTCTCATGTCTCTGCTTTCTGCTGATGTTGTATGTGGATGGGTCATGAGAAGATTGGATCCAGAAGATAAATCAGAGCGGTTAGGATTGTCGCAGTTGTAGATAAAATACAGTGGATCATCAAAACTGGGTTTGGTTCTGTCTATTGAGCAGTCCATAGTTGGTTTTGATCGTTTACGTTGGTTATTTTGGGAATCTTGGGGTTGGAGTGTAGGCCTAACATTACATTTTGACAGTACAATAACCTTTATTTTAACATTAATCACATCATGAAAAGATTACTATAAACTCTCCAATCCTATAGAAGAAGGCAGTCTCCACCATTAGGCCTATCCACCATATCAAACTATTAAATTTTGATGTAATGCTTTTAAAACCTGGACGGGTTTTCATTAGTTTTATGAATCCATTATCATATCTGAATATCATGAACAGTTATTAGATCATTTAATAGAACAAGAAGAAAATGACTTGGTTCTCCATTGGTATTCATAACGAAGACAATAACTTTTTGGAATTAAAAGTTCATTTCTTGAGAACAAGTTACTTTTCAGCTATTTAATCAATTGTACCATGTCCAGAGTTGAGAGATCTACACGTTAACAAAAAAATTAGAAACAAGAAAATTAGAAAGACATACACATGGCATATGGGATCAAAAAAATTGAAGGATAGAATGAATGTCCCTTCAGAGCTCTATGAACAAAAGCAGCCTCTTCTATCTGCAACTCTTCAACAGGTAAGATGATGGGCTCAAGTAGCCGCCCGGAGAAGCTGTGGATACCTTTGCTTTCCCCGGTGTCCCGCAATCACTGAAGTCCAAGGCGCGACGCTCCACCTGCATTTCCACACAGAATTGGTTCAGAGAGTCGACTTATAATAAAATCAAACTGGTCAATCAAGTTCAAGGTTCAATTTCAAGATTAAGCTAGACCAAGAACAGAAAAATAGAATTGATAAGGTTTTCTTGTAGCCCAGAAACAGACTTTACGGTTAGTTGAGAGCTGTTTTTTTTATCCTCTTGGTAATCAAGTCTCTTCTATGGAGCAGTTTTTTGGTGAATTGAGTAAAGGAGTTTATTCGTTCCAAACTTATTAAGAGTACATCCAATATATATCGTGTGTAAGATGAGCTGAAACCTGGGATCGATTTCCAAGCTGATCATGGGGCTGGTGCTGATTTTCTTTCCCTTGAATGGACTTGTTCAGCTGTCTATTCTTGAGTATCGTCTCAGGTGTGTCATTGCCCAAAACTTCCAAGGCATCTGCATATGCCGTAGCTGAGTGTTCACTCAAATGCTTCATCAGTCCTATGGCATCATAACTTCTCTCTTGGGGACTCATAAAGCACCCAATATCCTTAAAAAAAAGAAAAATAACAAAGAATATACGTCTATCAACAGGCAAGTACATTAAAAAAAAAAAAAGAGTAGAACATCCAGAAACTAGTTTTCTTCAAAGTGATTCATCTCATATTACCTCAAATGTAATTTCTGAAGGCAACTTTGGACTTTGCAAGAAAGAACCAAAGAGTAAAGGGGATTTCCACGGTGAGACATCAAGCAGGTTTTTGTACGGAGTTCCATCAAATCTGGAAAACGAGTGGAACCAAGACAACTTAGGAGTTAGGATAAAACTTTCCAGCTAATATGATTAAATAGCAAAATCAAGTATCAAACACATACAGAGGAAAAGTAAAACTTACATGCTGAAGTTTTCAATATCAATGCTGGTCTCTGCAGTGTTGGGTTTATTTCCTGCAATTGTTGATAAAGGAATAGAGTCTACTGTGCATGGAGGTTCCAATGAGATTTCTTCGGTTGGAATATTAGCAAACGACCTTTTGTGCTGGTCTGATGGATCTTTCGCACTTGTATTAAATTTGTTATCTGACCTAGATCCAGTTTTAACAGGAGAACACAGTTGCATCTCAACAAAACTTCCAGAAGTTTCTTGGTCCTGCTGCAAGGGCAAGCAAGAGATCTAGAGGTTAAAGTTTAAAGCTTATAAGGTTACGTTATTGAAGATTTAGTACCAATTATAAAACTATGATCCTTGACAAAGACAGCTCAGATAACTAGATGCAATGTGTTTGAGAAAAAGGGATTGATACGATCCCACAAGAAGAGATTTCAATGAACTAGATTGGTGTATTAAGCAACAGGAAGTTCAGTAGTAGACCAATAAATGTATACCGACAGTGCACCTTAGAACCATAGAAATCAGAGAAATGACTGAGATTAAACAAGTGATACCAGAAGGACAAAGACGGACTTACGTTTGTAGCTAAAGCACCACCGTCGTTACATCCCTTTTCATTTCTCATAGAAGTCACTCCTACCGACTCTGAGGTTTCTTTTGATTCCTCATCTCTACGAATCATTTGTTGATCTGACCGACCTGAAGCAGAATTCCTGTTATCGTTGGCTTCGGAAGGAGAGGCACATCTATTTTTAGAGTCATGAGATTCTGATGGATGAGAGGACTTGCAATCATCTCCGTCATCAAGCATAACATCTAAGCATGAAAAATCTTTAGCTAATGAGGAAGCCTCAGTCTGTTTAAGCTTTTTGTCTTTTCTTCTATCAAGCACAGGTGACAGCAAGTCTCGATGCCGCTTCTTTAAGATGGATGGTGCACCACTATAACTTTTGGCAGCATCTTTACGCATGACATCAGGGCTCCTATCATGACACTGTGAATCCCATAACCTTAACGGAGTTGTACAATTCATCGAAGAAATCATCAACTGGCGGATACCAAAGGGACTGTACTCTTGCCGTAAGTCACTATTTGATTGTACAAGATCACAGCTGAAGAAAGGAATATCTGCACTTGGAAAACGTGGAGGTTCATAACAAAGAGATCCTTTGTCTATTTCAGCTGGCTTATCATCGATAGGAAAATAATTCTTGTTCACTCTAGAAGGAGGAGAAAAACTATTCAGAGGTACTAGCTTCAAAGAATCCTTGGGAATATATGACCGCCCCTGCTGTTCTGGGATACCATCATAATCATCATTGCCATGGGAAGTTATATGTCCATCAGTGTCGATGAAACCGTCATTTGTATCACTTTTACATTCCAACGCAGTAGCTCCGAACATGTGACAACCTTGCATAGGATCATTGGAGTCATTACAGAGTAAAAGTGAGTCCTTCACAGCTGAATCTGACAAAGGAACATAATTATGACCCGCCAGGCCTTCAGAATTTGAAGGATGCCAAGATAAAGCTAGAAGTTTTCCAGTTTCGTGAGCATGGGTTTCTGCAGACTTGGAACAAAGAGATCCTTCGCCCTTTTGAGGGTCAACCATATTTCGACCTTGCTCACCAGAAGAAGTACTGCTATCTTTCATAGTTTCTGAGAAAAGAACCCTACAGCACTCCTCATCCGTGATCAAAGTTTGAGCCTGTTGATCACTTAATCTGACTGAAATTTGAAAAGCTTGGTGGAGTGCTTCATTCTTTTCATCTTTGTCCGTGGTGTGGGTCAACAAGTCTAGATCGAGGTCATGTTTAGCATCATTAGATACACCTTGCAATTGATCCTCTGTAGCTGTGGTAGTTCTAACCTCGTGAGAACAATTATGATTCTGAAACTTCTTTGAGCATTCTGCTTCACAAGAAATTTCGGGGACAACAATTTTATCATCTTCGAAGGAAGGGTAGTATGGCTCTGCATGAGATGCAGCGTTCGAGATTTTGTGCTCTGTTCCTGAATGAAATTCAGGCATGTAGAATTCCTCATTTCCAGGTTTAACCTCATCTGGTAAATCATTGGTTGATTGTGATAAAACAGTTGAAGCTTGGCTGCATTCTGATTCTTCAGCATCAGCCTCTGCCCTGGAATTGCCATCATCTCCACTGCTATGCATCCACGAGGAAGATGAAGCGATAGATTTGTTCTGAAGGGCAACTAATGACAAGCTTTGATACTGATCTAAAAGACCTGATGCATAGTAGGAATCCAACTTCTTCTTAACTGAGCTGTTCCAGTGATTTTTTATTGAATTATCTGACCTATGGGAACGTAAGAACAAATAAGAAAACCACCAAACATAGAACGAGAGACCACAATCATCAGCAGCAACAGCTTTTATTCCATCGCATACAAGGCCACCAAATTTTCAGAAACATGTTATACCTTCCTGGCAAGAACTTCATTAGCTCTGCCCATTTATTCCCGTAAATTTGATGTGCACGAATAAGAGTCAGTTCCTCTTCCTGAGTCCATGCATTTTTATTAATGCCAGGGTTGAGATGGTTATGCCACCTACATCAGCCACAATATTGGTCATGTGCGTCGAAGTAACCACCCAATGTAAGAAATGATGCATAAAAATATCATTTTGATGGAAAAAGAAGTATGTGTATACCTTTCCCTACATTGCTTTCCTATGCGCCCAGGCAAATGTTGAGATATAGTAGACCATTTCTTTGGCCCATGTTTTTCTACCAGAGCAATTATCGCGCTATCCTCCTTCAGAAATATGGTAAAATAATATGTCATGAAACACATTACAGATGCAAAAGGTGTAGAAGACTCAAATTGAGTAAAGCATAAAAAGCAATTCGCCACATTAGAAAATCACCTCTTTTGACCACGGCCCTTTCACAAGCTCTGGATTCAAGACCTTTTGCCATCTATGAAGACACTGGACATCAGTCCGATCCTTAAAACATTCGGCTGAAAAGGTGAAACAAATAAAATCATACATTGCTTTCACCATACTTTACTAAAGACTACAAATTAATGTGGCAGATAAAATAGAGTATTGGTTGATAGGATCTTTAAATACCTTGGAAAACTAAACTAGGAAAAACAAGAAGGAATCATAATTCACTATTTGACTTACCTATCTTCTTCCAGTTCTTGCCTTGAAAACGCTCAACAGCTTTGCACAAGACTTCGTCCTGATCCAGGAAAACAGAATTAAGCTAACAGGAGATTTCATAATGACTAATCTTCAGCATATGCAATGGATAGCTAATGTCAACTAGTTAAATCAAACTGTACAAAGCAACAATAGGATGTGATACAACCAAACAGTGTTTCAGGATACATTTCTGACTGAAAACTTGTCTGATTCACAATAAATGAAGCATATGAGAATAAGATAGACAACAACAAAAAAGAGACCGAGGAAGCAACCTCGTCAGGCGTCCATTGTCCTTTGGTGGATCGTCTTGCAGGGCCAGATGTCCTCCTATGAAAGTGTCAGAAAGAGCATGCAACATTAACCTGAGAATGTCTAATTGAATGCCAAATTTGGTGCTAAAAGCAAATTCAACATCCAACATTGAAAACCAACAGAAGAAAGAAACTGAGAAGTGAGTGATACCCGTGTTTCCCTTTCAGGTCGCCTTGGAAACTCTCAACTGGAATATTCGGGGCTTTCATCTCTCGCTTCATACTTAGCGTTATAACATACCCTAAAGCCCGTTTCTTTGATGTGTCTTCCAGATCATTATAAGCCTAGCACAATGCGACAGTCTGAAACAAAGATTAAACCATCAACTTTAAAACACAGTCGGACTAAGAATTACAGATACAAATTCCCAGAAACAAAAAATGTCAAAAACCTCGAAGAAATTACAAGTGAAGAAGAGAGAAATTAGCTTCAGATTATGAGATTGAGGTCCAAAAACCTAAGATTAGAAGTCGAAATTAGTTTCAGAAGACTGGAAAACAAAAAACCTCCAAAAAGCTTGGAACTTGCTCAGAACAAAATCTGGAAAAATCGAACTAGTTCAATTCAAAAAAAAAGGTAAGAGAAGCTTGAAAGATCAGATTTTGAGGTTGGTTCAAAAATCAGGAACAAGTCTCCGTGAAAACTAAACAAAATGTGACCTTCAGAGACGGAGAAGACGGTCATACAGGATCGTACGATCAGCGAAAGCTCACACTTGCAGATCCACGAAATCCAGACGAATCTCAGAAATTAAGACGAAGAAGAGACACAAATCGAAATAGAGAGAGAGAGAGAGAGGTGTATTCAAACATGGAGAGGCGGAATTCGAAGTAAGAGATGAAGCAAAAGGGAAAGTGATCTGAGCCGTTGATTTTCAAGCCATAAAGTTTTATTTTCTTCCTTTATATAATACGTTTTGCTTAATTTCTTCACTTTTCAAGATTCTGCATCTCTCATTTTTAATTATCCACGGAAACAAACACCAGAGACGCCTTCATTACCATCTCTACTTCTTTTTCAGCCCTAAACAATTTAAATAACAACTTTTAACCAAATGTTTTTCAAACTTAACTAAAACGACTTTTAAGTAATAATGAATCATCTATTTAATACTACTACTATAGAGTGAGTTAATACAATCGTAAAACTTCAGGTACTTTTTGTGTAGTTTTGTCTTCAAGACAGTTTCCAAAATGAAACTTTAAAAAGATAGATTTAAAATAGGAAACCAGAATTTGCTTTATAACATCACAAGATCACAATGCTCTGATAAAATAAAGTCTGCAACTAGAAATATATTGGAAGAGCTCAAGAAAAGACAGAGTAGAGAGGAAAAAGCTTCAAGCTTCCACCTTCTGAGCTTTGTTCCAACGACCACTTGGAGAATCTGATCCCCTCTTACGCCCGAATCTCCCTCCTCTTCTTCCTCCTCTGCATACACCATCATGACTCAGTATATATCATTATTACTACACAAACCAATGGCCTAATAGATTCAATACAAAAAAAACCTGTACTCACCTTCCTCCACGGCCACCCTTGTCAAACCTATCTTTGCTGCGAAGGAGAGTCCAATACTCCTTTTCTGCTTCGCCTGATACCGCAATACAAACAAGTAACCATTTTAACTCGAGCAGAACAAATATAGTTAAAAGATAACTTGGAAGTTGAATAAGTGTGTTTCTCACCTGTAAGAGGTTCTAGGACGGCAATAAAATTCTTCACAGTTAGTCCACCTTCTTTGGCTAGTACTGCTGCTGCACGGGCTTTCTGGGATCCTTCAGGTTCATCAAACCTAAGGTAACCTGTCTCAGCTCCCATCTTGAAATCCACAAACTTCACCGACAAAAAAAATTAATGGAATCATTATCAACAATGGGTGGTAATAAAACAACAAAATGTTAGCAAACACAAAAGATATATCAGCAAGTAAATCATGACCATGGCCAGCAGAAAACTGAGATTATGTGAATTTTTATATGAGATATTGAATCTAATTCATGTAGACAGCTAAAGAAAACTGATGTAATACCTTGACTTCACCAAATTTTCCGAAAACAGCCTTAAGATCTTCACGTAAGACGACATCTTTATTGTCTTTATGGGTAGCTAGAGCTCCCTTTTCTTCTCTCTCCCCATTTTTAGTTGGAGAATCAGAAGACTCCTCATCAACTTCATCCTCAGCTCCCTGGGCCTGAACCTGAACCTGATCAGTGTTTTCTTTATCAGCATCGGGATTATCTGCTGGCTTTGATTCGTTTTCAGCCATTGTCTTATCAGTTGGCTCCTCAGAGGTTTTTGGTTCTGTGGTACCCTCTTCAGCTGATCGCTTGAGGGTGAACGAAATGATCAAACCCTTGGGATAACTATAATACAATAAAATAGCCATAATCAGATCATCAAGTGAATTATTAGATAGAAAAGACAAGAAATTCAATAGTAACAGTCAAAACCCTACTCTGGCTCATATTCAGAATTGTTCTTGTGATCAGAACCATTCTTCTGATTTGCAGAAGCCTTTTGAGGACGGTAATTAGCAAACTTTTCTTCATCCTTCTCTCTTTCTTCATCAAACTCTTTCCTGAAAAGAAAATATCATCTCTAAGTAAGGCATCTAAACACTTAAAAGACTTTTAAAATGAGAACCAGAAATGTCCAAGTAGAATTACTTAGGTTTCAACTCCAGCTCCTGACCAGCAAAGACCAAATTTTGCTTCATAACATTCTGGGCTTCCTCTTCTGTAGAGAACTCAACCAAGGCAACACCACTAAATACCCTCGTCTCTACTACATGACGAGGCATCCTCACACTATTAACCTGAAAGGGACATACATACATATATTTGTACAACTGTTCATAATTTTTGTTAAATTTTGAAAAATGGAGAACCACTTGTAACTCATTCTACAATGGATTACCTTTCCGTATTGAGTAAAAAAGGATTCCACATCTTCCCTTTTCACATCATATGAGAAAGGTGACGCAGCTACTGTTCTAGCATTGAGTTGGTCAATCAAATCTTCAAGCTTCAACAATTCTGCACTTCTACCAACCTTTTTCCCTGTGTAAGCAAATCCAAAACCAAAAGTGATCACTAATCTGTAAAACATATTTCTCCAAACTTAGCACCATCATATAAACAATCTTACATGTCTCAATGAAACTAAATACTTCTGTTGATTCCTATAAAGGATTAAAATTCACCTATATTTGAAACTCTAAAATTACAATTTTTCTTCAAAGATTAAAGCAGTAGTCCAAAGCTGAATCAACCTAAAACATTGTAAACAATACCCAATAGAAATCTAATTCAATCATGGACTTATAAGACTCACCATCTTCTGAAATCTTGAGAGATGAAGAGGTTCGAAGAGTATCAGCAACAGCTTTAATCGTATCTTCAGGAATATCATCGCCTTTGGAATCACCCAACTTCAAATATCCTCTCATCTTACTGAAGGAGCAAATCAACGCCAAACTGACCACTGTTTTCAAAACCAAAGATCATCACTTTTTGCAATAACAAAAATAAGACAGTAATTGAATTGTTCGAAAGTTAGAAACTTTACAGCCATCTTCGCTCTCTCTAACATTCTTCTTGAGGAAATCATCAATAGGAAGATTACTATCACTGAAGTAAAACTCCACCTGAATCATCGATACCAAAATCAGAACATAATTAAACAAAAACTGGAGAAAACGAATGGTAGAACGAAGGAGAAGAGAAGTTTGAACCTGGCGAAGAACCGTTTTGGCTGTCTCTTCGGTTAGACAAGGAATCGACATATTTGTTCACTGGCTCGAGAGAGAGGAGGAAGAGAGAGGAAAACAGAGAAAAGGGTACTAGGGTTTAGTGAGAGACTGCTTCCATTTTTTCTTCTAAATTTTGGAGTCAATTTGTTATTATATTTTCTTTCTTTTCTTTTTTCTTTTCCAATTGATTTATTTAAAATTTATACCATCTAATTCACCCCCACCATCCTTTAGAAGTTTGCAAAATTTACCCAAATAAGATTTCTATCAATTTACCCCCACCGCGCTTTAGTAGCGAAGAGACTCATCTTCACTTTTCTTTACTTTTTTTGTTTTTTTTAATTATTTTTTAAAGTTAAGATCCTCTCATTTTTTGTCCAATGGAGATGGTCTTAGAATATAGCAAAATTTACCCAAATAATCTTTCTATCAATTTAGCCCATTACGATTTTGATGTAAAAAAATAAAAAATAATTTACCTGTGCTTTATATTTTGGCAAAAATTACATCTCTTCGTAAGCAATTGATCAAAAAAAATTTTAGTTAGATGTGATTGAGAGACTCAATATACTTGCAAAATAAAATCATAACTCTACAGAAAATTTGTGTGAACAAAAAACATTAAACTAGCATAACATATTTTCGAGTCGTGTGTTTCAACACAACGAAGTACAAATTCTAATAATTTTTCTTATTTATTACTTCTTTCTATTTTTATTTGTGGTTTTAGAGTTTTGCACACTATTTAAGAAACAAACATAATACCTATTATAACCTCATGTTCCACTGTTTAATCATTTTGGGTTGTAAGCTTTTTTGACCAAAATTGGTTTTAATAACACAAGGATAAAAATGTAAAGTATTGATCATTTATATCTAGAAAAATGAGAACAACACTTATTTGTAACAAAACAAAAAAATTTAAAACTACAAATAAAAGAAAGGGAGGGAGTAGTAAAAAAGATGTGTTGGTTTACTTGAGTTACAATTTAAGTCTTTTTTTGACAATGAGATTTACATTCGCAATAATGTTTGTACTTGTGTAACATGACAACGTTACTACATGTGCAACTAAGAAAGTTTTTTTTAGATTGACTTGTCATGTATCTCTTGCATAACTTTTCTCCATCTTGGCTACATTTTCCGTCGAGGTCTCCTATTGTTGTACACAGTTCCTCTGCTTTCACTTCTATTATTTTATCAACCACATAAATCACAATAAAACGTTAATTTATAGTTAGAATATCTTTAGATAAACAATTGATCACCGTGCTATAAATTCAAAACAATAATTTGGTTTCTTAATCGCAACACTGTTTTTGGGATTAGAACAACATTGTTTTGTACATAACCTTTACCACCGCTCCAAACGAGAAACATGAGAGTACAAAGAAGTATAAACCAAGTAGCAGTTCTCATGATTAAAAAGTTGAACAGAATGATTCTTTCTATTAAGAAGTATAAACCAAGTATTTAACTACTTTTATATCTTGACATAATCTTTTCACAAAAAACCGTTCAATATCACATATATACGCTTTAAAAAAATGGAAGTCTGCACATACATAGCTAGCATGTATTCTATAATGGTCTCCAAAATCACACATAACCCATAAATTAAACGTAAAACTATGTTCTCTGGCAGAAAGCTTTGTATGATTTACAATAAGGATTAAGGAGAAGAGGCATTTATTGAATTTTTATGGAAACCCTGGTTTTAATGGCTGACGTGGCAGCATGAGAGTTTATACAAAGAAGAGCATCAAAGATATGCTGATGTGGCATCAAGTTAGAGTTTTTTTTGTTTTGTTTCTGCTTATCCACAAACCCAAACTATCAATTTGGTATATCCTTTTATCTTATAAAATACATGTTACATGACTAATAAAAATTTGTCACAGATTTTATTTTTATCTTACTAAAAATAAAACAAAATTAGATAAAATCTGAAAAACAAATAAAAATCTCTTTTTTTCTATTTGTAGTTCCTCCTAAATTTGCTCCGCTACATCAAGTTGAAGTAAAAACTGTTCTATGATTTAAAACTCCATTTCGTCTTATTTATAACTCCTACTCATTATTCAGTTTTCTCTATATTTGTTTATACCTTTTTTTTTTTTGTCACTCAAATACTTCATTTCATACTAAATGCAAGTTACAAGGTAGATTTGCTTGATCGGACAGACCCGAAAGCAAACTAAGAAAGCTAACGCGCTAGAAACATCATAAAATACGGATAGAGACACACGCTTCATGAAGCTTGATAGATCGTCAGGAGAGGTAGAAACACTTGCTAGATTGAGCATAAGCAAATCCGCAGTCTTCAAACCCAATAACTCAACCAACTTTAGAATAGACCACATAACAAGGGTCTTTGAAAACTCACTAGCCTCGGTTCTCACCATAGTGATTACCGTTACCTCCACCGGTCCCGTGCGGACCATCACACTAGAGAGCAAGCGAACCTGTATAAAGCCTGGATTTGGCTGGGAGAGTGGGAATCGATTTCATCATGTCCAACAGATGGCCACAAGCGACGAAAAGTGTCCTCGACTTGGCGTGAACTTGTGTGCAGTGAACGACACATGATAAATAAACTCAGGATGATAACACTTGGGCCACGGCCTAAATGTTAACTATGATGGGCCACCACAAGAGAAAAAGGCCCAATAGGGGAAGCCAACAGACCCGATATGGGTCCAGTCCAGAAACTGAAACCTAGTTCTCCCAAGGATACATCGCAGAGACGATGGCGACTAATCGACGGCTGATCGCAAAGCGGAGCCGAGCAAGGTCTTGCCGGAATGTGTGGCCAAGGAGAGAAGGCTTCTGGGGAGGTGGATCGATGGAGATGGAGGAGGAGAGATCCAGAGAGTAATACACCGGAGAAGGCGAGCTCCATAGAAACCAAAACGTCGACACTTATCATCACGATGACCAAGGGCACCGACAGCTTCAAGGAGAGGAGCACACTTCAGAGGAGAGCGATTGCAAGATCTTTGGGGTTTACCCAATAAGTGATCAGATCCGGCGATTCCATGTTGAGACTGTAGATGGGGTGGTGCCGTGAAACTTGACAACGGAGTTATCGCCGGAAAAGAAGAGGATCCGAGACCGTAGGCCTCAGCAGAAAATAGAAAAACGAAAACAGCAACAGAGCAACAAGGTAACCGAGACCAACTAGCGAGAACTTGGATGCGAAGATCCCGACGCCGGCGTCGAGGAAGGATGGAGGAGGAAGCTTCTCGATAGTCGGGCTTGGGAGAGTTATTCTTACTCTTTTACAAACACGTGACTCTAAAACAATTCATTTGTTTATACCTCTTCAATCTCCAGTATTCAACCTTAGAGCACTCCCATTAAGATTTATTGGTTAAATATCCTTTTATTAAAAAATATAAAAAAATTTAAAAGTGAAAAGAGAACATATACGTCTCTCATTTATCATATATATTCACTTTTCATCTATTAATTGGTCTAAACTCTTTTTAACAAATAAAAATTAAACAAAATAACAAAATCAATGAAAAAATATTATTAAGTTAATAGTTATTGTTCAGATACCCAAAAGGTATCTCACCACTAGAAATGATCTTAATATTGTTGCGACTCTGTTTTTGCGATTTATTACAATCAATTTAAAGGAAGCAAATATTTAATGAAGAGCAATTTAAAGCAAATTTAATTTAAAATTTTATACACTTTAAGTAGTCTCTACTCTAGTACAAAGACTACTGGCAGGATCAACCAGGTAGCATTCATCGATCACAGCAATTCCTTGCCCCATTTTCGCAAACACTAAGGAAATTGAGAGTGGGACGAAGTCTTGACCGAGTCTGAAGCTTGACAAATTTTGGATTAGAATACCAAGCAAGGAACACGCAGAAAGTGCAGTTAAATGATTCCAACACGGTCAATGACCATCTGTATAACTGATCTCATATGTTTGTGCTAGATAATCAGAATCACATATCCAAAGCAAACAAAGATAATTAGCTTTTCAAATATTTTTTGGAACCATACCATAGATGTCAAAAAAAAATTCAGACTTACAGAGTTTCCTGACTGGTCAAAGAAGTTCTTCACTTGAGAGATACAAAGAAGAACTGCCTTGAACCTCCGCCACCAACTGATCCCAGCTCTCACGTGAATTTTTATGTGAGGTTTTAGGTGCCACAACAGATTCCCCCATACAGTTGATTCCAAGAGAAGTTGCAACTTTCTTCTATGACAGTTCATATAAACCTCCATATCTATAGACTTACTCTTCTGGCATGCTTTTATCAAAACGTCAAGTGCTGATAACTCGACAGAGGAGATTCCTTCTGTTTTCACATCAGATGCAGGCAAGTTATTCCGAAATAAAAGGGTTGCAAGTAAATTAACACACTCCGAATACAATTCTTTCTCCATCAACTAGGGTCAGAGTCGTGTCTACGTGGGAACAAAAAAGACATTCGCCTTAGGCCCCCAAATTTTAAACAAAATTTAGGGCCCCCGATTTTAATTTTTTTTTTTGTATATTGATGAAAATTATATTTTAGTGTAATATATATCTCTTGAATTTAAATTTTTATTTCATATACTTCAAAATACAGTGTGAATTATTTCTAATCTTTTAAAAAATTTATCTTAAATTTTTAGTATTTTTTTATAGATTAAGAAAATGTTAATTAAAATAGATTATAAATTATATTTTATAGCTTAAGAAGTGTTTTATACTATAAGAAAATAGTATAAAATTTATATTCATAAAAAATAGTGTTTATTATCTTGAATTTATTATAAAAATATGTTAAATTTTAATTACAATATATATTTTATCACCAAAAATATTACAAAAATTTTTGTTTTTCGCCTTAGACCTTTTAAACTCTTGGCACGGCTCTGACTCGGGTATGGTCTTTTCCAACAAGAAATCAATCTTAAGGAGATTTATTTCATGGATGATTCTGTTGATGTGCAGCTCTCGAATTCTTCTGCAATGAGGCAGCTGAATTAAGATTGAAGATTGTCCAATACCTACCTTGTCCAACAACGACAAACATCTGAAAAATTCTGTATGTGCTTTAGCTTTATTATCCTCCAAAATTGATAACCGTGCATTCAGCCAAAAATATCGAACCCAGAAAGCTCTTTTACTATAATCTAACACCTCCTTAGCAGTTTGATCACCTTGAAAACTCTTTAACGAGGAGTCAGTATAAACAAATGTGCGGCCAAAGATCAAACAAATATGCGCCCAATTATCAAACAAATATGCGGCCAAAGATCGAACAAATGTGCGGCAAAGAACGAACAAATGTGCAGCCAAAGATCAAACAAATGTGCGGTAAAGAACAAACAAATGTGCAGCCAAAGATCAAACAAATATGTGGCCAAAGTTTAAACAAATGTGCGGATACTTATCGAACAAATGTGCGGCAAAGAACGAACAAATGTGCAGCTAAATAACTAAGCAAAACAAACAAATGTGCGGCTAAAGATGAAACAACTCAAACAAATGTGCGGTTAAGCAAAATAACATGTAAAGATTCCGGTGACTTATCACAAAATCGGAAAGTGAAAACAGTGGTGAGGAAGATGAAACTCAGCGGAAGTGGAAGATGAAACCTACCCTAAGCGGTGGCGGCAAGGAGAAGATGAGAATGCGGCGTTGGCAAGGAGAAGACGAAACGGCAAGGAGAAGAAGAAACGACGGCGAGGAGAAGAAGAAGAGAGAGGAGAAGGCGGTGAAACGACGGCGGCGAAGAGAAGAAGAAGAGTGAGGCGAAACGAGGAGAACGGCGGCGGCACGGCGGAGTTTAGGTCACGGCGACGAAGAAGAGGAAGTCGCGAAGGAGAAACAGAAAACGAGAAACGACGAAGAAGAAAGTGAGCAATATACTCTAGAAGCAAGTGAGCCATATTATAACTTGAACCTAGCTCAAGAAATACAGTGGCAAGATTCTTCAGAGCCAAAAATCTGCAAAAAAAAGAACCATACAGAATTCTTTATTAGCGACCATAGTACTAATAAAACATATTTGAAGTACGCAAAATCAATTACTAGACATATAATCAAATGTAGCTTGATGAATACAGATATGGAGCTTGACCTGAGATGATGTAGATGATTGTCGTTTGCAATAGTCTCCACCTGGAAAGAAATGACTCAATCTCTTTAAGAAACAGTTCATTGTTCAAAGAAATCATCAGAATAATTAAAAATAGTTTATTTACATTAGGGTTTTAAATTTCATGTTTGAAAGTAGTCTCTGCTTCTTCTTCCACTGTTATGGCTTATTTTGAAACTCTCCGTTAGCCGACTGTAAAAGCCTAAAAGGGGGAAATTCTGATAATGGAAAAATTGCAAAAAGAGAGATTATACTTTGCACGTTTACTTTTATCCTCCTATTATTATTTGAGCAACTTTATAAGCACTTTAACCAGAATTCATGTGGCATATTACAAAAATTGCCATTACAAAATCAAGGATTTGCTAACAAATATTAATGAGTCATTAAGGGTAAATTAGTCTAACATATTTTAACATAAATTAACTAAAATTACGAATTCAGCTTCATAAAGATATGCCTTAAATATCCTATTTAGATAATATTTTAACCTATACGCAACTAACCTGTACGCATCAACAAATTTTTAAAAATGAACAAAAACATATCCCTAAATTGTCTCTCATCTTCCTCCTTTGGATTCCTATTTTTCATCATCATCAAACGATTCCAGCTAAACAAATATCAATTCAGTTTAAGATACAATTCAACTAAGATTTTATTCCTCATATATCCCTTAATATCCAACTAACCTATACCCGATAAGAATCTAAACCATATTTTTAACCTAAACTAATGACCTCCCTATGCATTATAAATATGCTTCAGCACCAAACGAAAAAACCATCAACAAATATCCAACAGTACTTAAGCATTTACTTTTTACCAACAAAATTTCTCGAAAATGAATGGTGCAATGGCTGTCACTTACCTCTCTGATGTGAAGCCATTCAAAACCAGCTGGACTGTTCAAGTTAAGATCCTCCACACCTGGAAACATTACACTAAGCAATCTGGCGAAATATTTGACATGGTCTTAGCTGATCAGATGGTTAGTTTTTTTAAACAACAATATATTTTGCAACAATATCTATAGTTATGATGTAAATCATATTTTTAACTTCTATATTCTCTATTTCTTAAATAACATATAACAGGGAACCAAGATCCATGCTTCTATTAAAAAAGCACTGTGAATAAGTTTGAAAATCGTTTCAGAAAAGGTGAGTGGAGACTGATTGATTAAATAAACATCTTAATGGTAAAACACAAAACTTCAATGAAAAACTATAACAAATTTTTGGCATGTAATCTTCTAATCGTTTTATAAAACTATGAACTAAGCAATTCAGAGAAATCATAAACAATTTTGTAAAGCCATAAAAATAAACAGTTATGCAAAGACTCATACTTTGTAAGGCTCCAGTTTAGTTTTCTCACTTATTCAAGCTTCATTAGTCAATCAATGACATCATCCTTATACAAACCTGAGTTCGGTTTCACTCCAGTGATATCTCTCGAGGACTAAGGACAATACAAACATCCGTCAGTGCATGTACCAGTCTTTATAGATAGATCATGTTTACGAACCAAAGCCTGAAAATCAAATAACCTATACGCAATCAGTATGGACATAAAAAAACAATGTAATGAAATACACTAATAATCTCAGTCCAGACTTTGTGTGATTTGGTCAAATACAAAGAGATTCAAGTTAAGCAAAAAGGTTTCTACTAAGAATAAACCAAACAGATCTAACTGGGATTAGATCTTCAAACTTCCATCCGGTTGACCTAAAGTTTATGACTCCATATTTTTGAACAACTAACGAAATAGTTAAATGATTGAGGGAGTGAGAAAGAGAGTAAGGTTACTCAATAGACGTTTAGGTCAAGAACTGGAGCATCAAAAAATTCTTCATTCCATCTCTACTCGAGCTATTTCTTTGACCTTAGCTAAGAAGAATACAAAAAAACAGATTGAAATACTCGAATTAGTTATTTTCAGACAGAAAGATATATGAATTTTGAGATATCGCGGAATCGACGAAGAAGAAGAAGAAGAAGAAGAAATCGTAACCATCGGTGCGTTCTCTAATAGTTCTCCTTGATTTAGCTGAAGATCCTCATAAACGAAGATGAAGAACCATATTGAAGTCCTCCAATGGTGGTTTTTCAGACAGAAGAATTCTTGAATTTTGAGAAATATTCAGATCCAAGAAGACACATCGAAGGTGTCTCTTCCTTTTCACCGACCAAAAAAAAAGATAGATTTTTTTTATAAAAACAAATATTTTTATCAGAATATTAGTATATATGGGCTTGGGTGATAACATAAACATATAGAATAAAATTGATGATTTTATGAATATGGGTCTGGACCCAACTCAATGAATAAGCCTATGAACATAAAAGGAATTGATAAGCTGAAATGGCTGCTTCTTAACGAACCGACCCAAATATATATAGGCGACGATGTAACATGAGTAGCTGCAATTGGCGTACTTGAAGATCCTCTCGAGATAGCTTCTGATTGAAATGGAAGGTTTGGTTAATCCACGGAAGCCTGAATAATTATGATGTTTATAAACTTTATATCCTACTAATATTAATAAAACTATGAAATAGACATTTTTTCGCGCTACACAGCGCGGGTTACTATCTAGTCTACTTGTAATTTTGCAATTAAGTTTAGTTCTCTATTTCGTAGACACTTGTGTCACGAACTTTGTTAAGTCAAAACTTTGAAGACATTATTACCAATCTTGAAATCTCGTTTTACACAAATCATATTTAGAAAAAAGATAACAAATTGAATTTGTCATTACAAAATTTGTTTTTTGTGGTGCAATGCTAAATATTTAGATGGGTTCACTTTTAAAATAACATTTATAAATTTGTGATATTGATTAGTTATCTCAATGATCATAAAATAGACACTAATAGAAGTACATAACCAAATGAAAATGATATATGTCTATAGAACCAAACAAATTATGATTTACTATATTAAAAATTTATAAGGATATTTTGATATAAAAATTTATGAGAAGAAAGATATCTAATTATTGAAAAACTATTTCCACAAACTTAATTTTTAAATAACCTATGGTTTTTGAGCTAAATAACCCCTTTTAGTTTGACGAGAAAGAAAACAAAATTTGTAAAAAAAGAAAGAAAAAAAGAAAATATAAATGATACTTATTTATTTAGTTATTTACATTAATATAGTTGGTTTAAATAGGGTATGTATAATATAAGTATAGTTAGCAAAAATTATAATTAGAAGTAAGAAGACTCATAATCTGACTAGTGAGTACAACAAAATAAATTCCCGCTTTCGTCTTCCTCGTCTGCGGATTAAGAGAAATTTTTTTTCCAGTATTCTTGGTTCTGCGAATCTTCAAATTTGTTTATCTCTCTGGAATCGTGATTTGCCTTTTGATCGCGAATTGCTTCTTCCCAAAAGCGTGTTAGATTCTGCGAATTGCGCGAGTGTCTATCTCAGTTCGATTCTGGGTAACGAATTAGAAGATTCCTAATCCGAGTATAACAAAATAAATTCTTGCTTTCTCGTCTTCCTCGCCAAAGACTTCGTTTCTGTGAGCGAGAAATATTCCCAGCTTGATTCTTGGTTCTGCGATTGTTTGATTAATCGATTCTGAGTTTGATTCATCGAGTCTGCGTTTATTTCTCAGTTCGATTCTGGGTAACGAATTTTCAAATTTGTTTCCTACTTCTGGAATACTCGCTTTCTCGTCTTCCTCGCGACTTCGTTTCTGCGAGCGAGAAATATTACTCAGCTTGATTCTTGGTTCTGCGATTGTTTGATTAATCGATTATCAGTTTGATTCATCGATTCTGCGAATTGCGAATTCATTTCTCAGTTCGATTCTGGGTAACGAATTTTCAAATTTGTTTCCTACTTCTGGAATCTAAATCATCCGCAACATATTGGTAACAATTGTTCAATTTCTTTATCCATCTTTCTTGTGGTCATGAATTGCTCTTAGCCCTAATTGTTTCCTGATTTTCGTACTCAGATCCATATCTGCTTGTTCTGCGTTGTTTCTCCATTCTCGAGAAGGCTCTCAGCAAGATTCACTTTCCTGACCTCAACCCTCATTGAAATGGATAGCTTAGAGAAACACTTGAGAACAGCCAGTGATTGGATGTGTAGTAGAAATGACATGCTTATAAGTTTAGTATGTGTAGCGTATGGCATTAGCGTAGCGGCGTTTTCACAATCCTTTGATGCAGAATACGGACGTGAGCCGTGGTGGGATGAAGTCGTTGTTAAAGGGTCCTTAACGGCCTATAGCTACCTTGTTCTCTTTGGTGGCGTCGCGTATTACGTGATAAAATTTGTTGACCGTACAAGGAAGGTTGAATTAAAAACCTCTAAAGGTAAAACTCCAAATGGTCCAAAGCACCCGATACTTTTAGCGATGAGAAAGCAGAGTACCAAAATCTTGGCCTTGGCGATGTTTACAGCGTTAGATGCTACATTGAAAGCGAGGACTCGTGGTTGGATTGTTGCATTCTGTACGAGCTTATACTTACACTTGGTACACTTGATGGCTTTCTTTCGTTTCACAGAAGATTTCGATTTCGCAGGAGGTTTTCTCGCAGCATCTTTTGGGCTTCTTTTCGAAATGTGCACCTGGAAAGAAGTCATTGCACTTTTCTTTGCTACGGCGTTACTGGCTTGTTACAAAGCATTTTTGATGATGGGAGTGGAGGCTTTAGTTAGGCCTCGGCTAAAATAGTTTAGGGGTAGGGGTAGGGTACGGTAGAATATTTTTAGTGTGCCCAGAGTTCCATATGGTGAATCTGGAAATATAGAGCCAGGCACGTCAACTAGTGTGCTGGTGTTTTGTCACCTAGAGATCAGCAATTAACATAGGTGATACCACAGAGAAGTAATCTGCGCTTGAGTAAAGTTTGCCACTCGTTGGGAGGAGGGCTGGCTTCATATGTTGTGACATTGTTATCAGGTGGTTTCAGATGCTTCTGCAGCTGCACAAAAAATATGGACTTTTACGTGATTTCGACATTGGAAAGCCTCTTGGCAGAGGAAAATTTGGGGTCACGTCTACTTCGCCAGAGAGAAACGGGTCAGTGTGCATAGAATCCTATTTAAACATTTTACTTAGATCGTTTATTGTTTTTTCCCCACCAATCTCACACATATATGCAAAATATGAAACAGAGCAATCACATTGTCGATTTAAAGGTTCTTTCCAAGAACCAGCTTCAACGATCTCAAGTTGAACATCAGCTCAGAAGAGAAGTGAGATACAGTCTCATCTTCGGCTTTATGGTTATTTCTATGATCCAGTAAGTTAAATGTTTCTCCTTTTTCATTGACAGATATAATAATATCCAACTTCTTTATCATAATAAATTTCTTCGTTTGTTACAGAAAAGAGTTTATTTGATACTTGAGTATGCTGCTAAAGGCGAACTCTACAAAGTACTTCAGAAATGCAAATAGTTCAGCGAAAGACGAATTGCAACAGTTAGTCATTTCAATCTAATTCTTGAGCTCTCAAACTAATTTGTTGTAGAAAAACTTATATCTTTAGATGTTAATTGTGCCAGTATGTAGCGACGTTGGCGAGGGCTCTCATATATTGCCACGGCAAGCATGTGATACACAGAGATATTAAACTAGAAAATCTGTTAATTGGTGCTCAGGTGAGATAAGCTTTACCATTTTTTATGCTTTTGATTTTGAGACTAGCTAATATAAATATTCATGGATGTTTAATTTAGTATCAGGGTGAGCTCAAGATTGGTCAGTGCACACATTTAACTGCAGAAGGACAATGTGTGGAACACTTGATTACCTTCCTCCTGAGATGGGTAAAGTTGAAAGCTTAACTTAAAATTTAGTTCTGGTCTGATCTGAATTCATTTTAACTGTGACCTTTGGATTTTTTTAACAGTTGAAAGCGTAGAACATGACGCTAGTGTTGATATATGGAGCCTTGGGATTCTCTGTTACGAGTTTCTTTATGGAGTTCCTCCGTTTGAAGCCATAGAGCACTCAGACACATACAGAAGGTAAAAATAAAAGGCTGTATTTTCAAATCATCTACAATTATAGTCTGTTTCTTGAGGCTTTGTTTGATGATTTGGTTACCACAAATGATAACAGGATTGTGCAAGTGGATCTTAAGTTCCCTCCCAAACCAATTATCTCTGCATCTGCAAAAGATTTAATTAGCCAGGTTATTCTTCGCAGCGTCTGCCATAGCACAAACTTCTGGAGCATCCGTGTATTGTGCAAAATGCTGATCCTTCTGGAATCTTACAGAGGTTGAAAACGCTTCAGTTCTTGGCAATTCGACTCTTGAGCCAAAACACCATTGTGTAGGCGTACCAATCATTTTCCCTTTGTTACCAAGTATCTCTGCACTGTGTTGTTCAAAGGGAAAAGAAAACTCTACAAAGATTTGTTAACTGGAAATTGTTTGCCTACTTGTCTAATTTCAAGCGTTGTAATGAAATTTATGGATCCATTTGCCAAAACAACCACACTCCCCAAATCAAAGCAATTTCTTGAATCGTTCATAAGAAGTGGCAAAACTTTGAAGACATTATTACCAATTGTGAACTATGAATCTTGAAATCTCGTTTTACACATCATATTTAGAAAAAAGTAACAAATTGAATTTCTCATTACAAAATTTGTTTTTGTGGTGCAATGCTAAATATTTAGATGGGTTCACTTTTAAAATAACATTTATAAATTTGTGATATTGATTAGTGATCTCAATGATCATAAAATAGATACTAACAGAAGTATAGAACCAAATGAAAATGATATATGTCTATAGAACCAAACAAATTATGGTATATGTAAACATTAGATTATGAAGTTAAATATGATGGTATAAAAGTAATTACAACCAATAATGCTTATAAATAAAAATATTTATAGCGTTTAAAATTATTTACAATTTTCTTTAAGTTCAAAAACAACACTGGCAAAAGTCTAATGTAATATGCATTTTTTTTTGAAAAATATATAATAAATATTAGAAAAATGTAGGGAAAATTCAAATATAAAAAAATATCATATAATCTTACATATATTTGTGTGTATTCATAGAATTATTAATTTATGATATTATTGGGACCATGTATCTACATAAATATTTCTGAAAAATATTATATCTTATCGAATTTTGCTCATTTTTACACTAGACCGACTCAGGACCAGAGAATTTTATTATTTTATAGATGTTTTAATGTATATGAATTTTTTTTTAATATACTTGCATATTAATATATTTTCTCAAACAATATTTAGACACAAATACAATCGAAATAGTTTCACAAAGCAATTTTTTTATACGACCAGTTAAAGCCGTTGCGTAGAATAATATATATATATATATATTATCAATATGATTTTATAAAATTAAAGTAAAAATTCATTTAACTAGTAAAAGGAAATTTAGTAATCAATAGATATCCTATTAAAATTATAAATAACATGCCAGCAAAAAAAAAAAATTTATAAATAACAGGATGATGACATATGTCAGTTGATCATCTTATTATACAAAAGAGAATTATTCAAAGTTAGTAACTCGCATGATTGTGACACATGTCTATAAAACCATTGATTAAAACCATAGATTATAATTTTAGAGTTAGTTCTTATTCCTAAAAGGTTAAAAAAGGGGAATAAAACCATAGATTATTATAAAAAAAAAATTTATTATATAAAGTTGGGTTAAACTCACAAAAACTCGACACATGTCAAAATTTTAATTAACTCACCAGATCATGAAATATGTCAGTTAAAACGATCATATTTTGACACATGTTTAATTAAATAAAACCATAAATTATCACGAAAAAATAATAGAAATTTTTTAAAAAGAATACAATCCTACAAGTAAAAATAAATTCTAATTTTTTATCTCTATCGTTATTAAGTAAAAAATGTGTTAAATTAAATTAAATTTATATTTTGAAAATTTTTCATCCACCATCATTTTCAAACGCCAACAAAAATCACAACACCTCTATTGAACAGAAAAATTAAAGTTTTCTCTATAAAAAGAGAAATAATGTGTAAATGATATTTTCTAAGGGATGAATTAATAATTTTTATCTCCAAAAGGAATAAGTAAAAGAGAAGTAGAGATCCATCCAGAGAGAGTTGCTTCATATTTACTAATTTGGATCCAGAGGAGGAGCTAGGTGTTGAGACTTTTGCTGACGTTTAAAGATGATGGTGGGTGAGAATCCAACGACTAGAAAAGAAAAGAAGCATGTGATCCCAAAATATGAATAAATTTGAGAGATAGTGACAGTGAGCAGATAAGAAAGCTGGTTATGCAAGGCTGTTGGATGACAATGAGCAGGTAAGAAAGCTGGTTACAAAAAAGCTCGTGGGAAAACCTCAAGAACCCCGTATCGATCGACACAGGTCAAGCGTGTCGATCGACACAGTTTACGACTGGAGCATATCAAAGGCACCAAAGGTCGAACTAAAACCTCTTCCTAAGGGACTCAAGTACGCATTTCTTGGTGCTAATAAATCTTATCATGTTATTGTAAATTCTTCTTTAAATTCCGCAGAACTTACCTTGTTGCTAAACAAGCTACGCAAGTATCGCAAGACTCTTTGCTATTCTCTTGATGATATTGTAGGTATTTCTCTGGAGTTATGCATGCATAGGATACATCTTGAAGATGATGCGAAATCATCAGTCGAGCATCAGAGACGGTTGAACCCAAATTTGCAAGATGTTATTAAGAAAGAGATCATGAAGTTGTTGGATGCTGGGATTATCTTTCCAATTTCTGACAGCAAATGGGTTAGTCCAGTTCACGTGGTTCCAAAGAAAGGAAGAGTTACTGTGGTGAAAAATGAAAAAGATGAATTGATCCCTACAAGGACAATGACTGTTCATATGATGTGTATAGACTATAGGAAGCTTAATGCAGCCACTCGGAAGGATCACTTTCTCTTACCCTTTATTGATCAGATGCTTGAAAGGTTAGCTAACCATTCATATTATTATTTTTTCGATGGATACTCATGATTTTTCCAGATCCCTATTCATCCAGACGACCAAGAGAAGACCACATTTACCTGTCCGTATGGTACTAATGCTTACAACATGATGCCTTTTGGTTTGTGTAATGCTCCAACGACTTTTCAGCGGTGTATGATGTCCATTTTCACTGATATGATCGAAGACTTCACAGAGGTATTTATGGATGATTTTTCTGTTTACGGCTCCTCTTTCAAGGATTGTTTGAGAAATTTGTGTCTGGTTCTTGAGAGATGCGAAGAAAAGCATTTGGTTCTAAATTGAGAGAAATGTCACTTCATGGTTAGAGATGGTATTGTACTTGGATACATGGTCTTGAAGCTGGAATAGAGGTAGACCATGCTACAATAGAAGTAATTATGAGTTTGCAACCGCTAGATTGTGTAAAATCGGTTAGGAGTTTTTTAGGACATGCTGGTTTTTACAGGAGGTTTATTAAGGACTTTATCAAGATTGCTAGACCACATACTACGCTGCTACGCAAAGATGAAAAGTTTGAGTTTACATCTGAATGCCTTTTAGCTTTTGAACACATCAAGAAGGCCTTGATTAGTACACCCGTTGTATAACCACCAGATTGGGATCTATCTTTTGAGGTTATGTGTGATGCAAGTGATTATGATGTCGGTGCTGTGTTGGGTCAGAGAAATGATAAAAAGTTACATGCGGTGTACTATGCAAGTAAAACATTGGATGATGCCCAAAAAGATTACGCAACCACAGAGAAAGAATTGTTGGTTGTGGTGTTTGCTGTTGAGAAATTTAGAAATTATCTTGTGGGGTCTAAGGTGATTGTGCACACAGATCATGCCGCCCTGAAGTATTTGATGCAGAAGAAAGATGCGAAAAAAGGGTGTCGAAAATGGATACTTCTTTTCTAAGAGTTTGATATAGAAGTTAGAGACAAAAAGGGTGTCGAAAATGGAGTTGCTGACCATTTATCAAGGATAAGAGTTGATGATGATATCCCTATTGATGATTTCCTACCGGAGGAGAATGTTTATTTTGTTGAAACGTGTGTATTAGGCTCAGATCATCCTGAAGACGAATCTATATGTGTTTGTGTCGATCGACACAACCATTCTGTATCGATCAACACAAGGACGAGTGACTGTTCCGCATCATCCCTACATCAGAAGGTACGTATGAGAAATGTGTGGTAATACAGGCTATTCCAAACACACCTTGGTATGCTGATATAGCAAACTATCTTGCTGCTGATATGCCACCAAATCATCTTAAGCAGTATGCAAAGAAGAGATTTTTCAGAGAGCTTAGGCGCTACTTTTGGGACGATCCTTACTTATACAAGTATTGTTTTGATGGGATGTACAGAAGATGCATAGCTGAGACAGATGTTGCTGAGATATTGTTTCATTGTAATGGATCTCAATATGTTGGGCATTTTGCAACTTTCAAGACGGTTTTGAAAGTACTTCAAGCTGGATTTTGGTGGCCTATAATATTTTGTATGCTCATGCATTCATAGCACGCTGCGATGTTTGTCAGAGGAGAGGGAAAATCAGTAAGATGAATGAGATGCCCTGGAATTTTATCTTAGAGGTTGAAGTGTTTGACTGTTGGGGTATTGATTTTATGGGACCTTTTCCCTCATCTCACGGGAACATATACATCTTTGTCGCTGTTGACTATGTTTCTAAATGGGTAGAGGCGATAGCTAGTCCTACAAATGATGCTTCTGTGGTTATCAAGTTATTCAAGCTTATAATCTTTCCAAGATTCGGTATCCCTTGCATTGTCATCAGCGATGGCGGGTCACACTTCATCAACAAGATCTTTACAAAACTCTTGAAGAAATATGGAGTACAACACCGCGTGGCAACTCCTTATCATCCGCAAATAATTTTCCAAGTTTAAATTTCGAGTAGGCAGATTAAGGAGATTCTTGAGAAGACAGTTGGAAGAACAAGAAAGGATTGTTCCGTGAAGCTTGACAACGCATTATGGGCATATCGAACAGCATACAAGACTCCACTCGGAACTACACCTTTCCATCTTCTTTATGGCATGGCTTGTCATCTTTCGGTTGAACTAGAACACAATGCCTCCTGGGCTGTTAAGCAGATGAACTTTGATATTAAACCAGTTGTGGAGAGAAGGTTGATTCAGTTGAATGACCTTGACGAAATAAGACATCACGCTTATGAGAATTCAAAATTGTATAAGGAGAGAACAAAGGCTTATCACGATAGGAAGATCATCTCCAAAACCTTTGAACCAAATGACCTTGTACTTCTCTACAATTCTCGTCTAAATTTATTTTCTGGAAATTTGCGCTCTCGTTGGTCAGGTCCCTTCACGATTAAAGATGTCAAACCATATGAAGCCATAGTCTTGAAGAACCCCAGTGGAGAAGACTTCACAGTTAATGGCCAGAGAGTCAAACACTATTGGGCAGAAGCACGGATTCCGGATGAACATTTTGTTCAATTGGAAGAACCTCATCCAACATGATTCAATACCATATGTCGAGCTCATGACTTAAAACAAGCACTTAGTGGGAGCAACCCACTCTATAGTATTTTATTTCTTTAACATTTTTAATTTTCATTGGATAATGTTTTGAATTCATTATGTTATGATTTTATCATGTTATTTGACATGTTTTGAAGCTCTTAATCAGGATTCATTGTCAGAAAACGGATTGAATGACTCATTGAATGGTGTGAAACTTCATTACACGACATGTTCAGTCGTTTCGATCGACACAATGTTCATGTGTCGATCGACGCAACCACCAATATCAGGTCAAGATTTTCAAACATAATATTTCATTCATATTTCAATTTTTATTTATTTTCCTCACCTTCCTTAAGCTTAATTACACTGGGGACATTGTAGTTTAAGTCTGGGGGAGGTTGTTACTAACTCTATTTATTATTTTGAGAGTCAGTCCCAATTTTTCTTTTATTTTTAAAATTTTTTTTTGTTTTATTGAGTCAAACTTAGTAGAAACTATGAACTATCTTTTGGTCTATTGCGTTTGCTATGTTTTCTGGTGACCATTGATACAGAACTAAGTTAGATTCAACTAATGGAAAAGCCCCAATTTCACCCGAGCTATTAACCCCATATGCGATTTCAATTTTCTAAGGGCTTGACGTTTCATTCATACAAGACATTATACAACTTTTATGGTTTATAAATTGTACACCTCTCCCTGGATCAAAGCTAATTAATATCAAAAAGATGAGATGATTTTCTACTGTGTAAAGGGGTAGAAAAATTTCTCGTGACCTCATTATTTTACAGAGATATTAGGGATGATCACGCAAAGGCCACATCGAGGGATAGGAAAATTTTCCGTGACCCCACTATTCGCTTACCGCTTTGTTTAAAAAAAAAAAGAAAAAAATATATAATAAAGAGAAAAAAAGTTCTCTATAATAAATAATAAATCTGAGGGAGAGAAAGAGTACCAAGTGTTGTATAAGTTGTCTTGTCTTGATATAGGATGACAGCTGAGTCTATAAGGTCCTTGACATTGAGGTTAAAGTTGAGGCATAGTGACGAAGGACTTACGAGAGATTATGTTGCTAAGTTGTGGTGGCAAAAATTGTGTGCAATACAAATGATTTCTTACAAAAAAAATGCACACAAAAACTTTACCAAATAAGTTTTTCCATAGTAGAGTTTTCGAGATAACTTTGTCTGCCGAATTGTGTGCCTAATTAGTTTCGGAGATTCTTTTGACTTCTTACATGGTAAAAAATAACTAATTATTTAATTTGAAAAAGTTTAAACTGTTTTCAAATTTTACCATAAAATTTGGAATATTTTATTAATTCTCCCTTTAGAAATTCATAAATCTAAAACTTTCCAATTCGATAAATAATTCGAATTAATATCGTCAAACTCTGCAGATAATTGAAGAAAAATAATTACCTTATATTCGTAGGTTCAATTCAAGAAAAACGATCACTTTAACTAATTATACGGATAGAAGAACTTAAGCAAAAAAAAAAAGCATAAACCAGCCACATGGAAATTAAGGAGTTAATTAAAAAAAAAAAGTCATTTTCCGAGATTCGTAACAAAATATTTTCAACATATTAAACTTGTACCGCAAGATTACAACAAATTTATACATTAACGATACACAGTCAAATCCCATTACTACAAATAAGGTTGGGTAATGGGTGGTTCTGGTTCATTCACCGTTAGAATAGGAATCAAAATAAAAAAGAAAAAACCACAAATTTGCAATTGGAAATAAAGGTCAAGCGCAGTTACAAACAAACTCACTATTTTATTTTGCAATAGAAGTTTCTGCAGAGACTTTGGAAAAACTTTGGCCTCTCCCGTCACTTAAAAGCAAACCTGCACTCTAATCTGATTTGCTTTGAATCAAATCCGCCCCTTAAACCTAGCTTGAAACCTAGAAATCGATGGGTGATTATCTTCTTCTCCACGTTGTCGGAATGATCTTTGCTTTCTCGTCTCTCGTCTCATCCGATAAACTGTTGGGTAAGTTTTTCCGATCGTTACGAGTTAAATATGTGTTTATTGTTATCAGTTAAATATGTGTATTACCAACCCTATGAACAGTTATTGGGGAAACCGGAGAGCTTCTAGTTACTCCTAGTTTACAAGTTAAGGGTTCTCCTAGTTTGAATCAAGACTTAACAACTTTATTTGAGAGGATACATATCCGTGGATTTCCAAGGTTTAATTATATACACAAGTATGCACATTCACTCAAGTTGATAGTTAGCGCCTCTACCGGAACCACCGGGCAAACTAGTAACATTCAAGTTTGCTTCCATGGGTGAGTTAATTATATCACCGAATCTCGTTAAGATTCTTCAATCATCATCTCATATATAACTCTAATGTTTTTAGGAATTTGTCCCTTGCCATTGGAATGTGCCCACAAGATCGATGGGAGAAAATCTCTAATGTTTCATGGATTAAGACAATGTCACTATTCGACCACAGAATCATTGATGTTAGAATAGCTAGTGAATCTAACATCATTCTGAAAGTTTCTACTGTACAAGGTGATTTTTGCTGTTTACCTTTAATTACACTTATTTTTTTTCTTTCCCATTTCTAAATATTTATCAACTTCGTTTCATGCTTTGCAGAATGGTTTATGTTTCGTATAGTATTCTTAATCATTGGTACTGTTTTGATGACTTGGGCTTCTACACTGAGTAAATCATTTACATTTTACTACATTAGTGTTTTTACTGTTGGCGTTATCCCTGCTGCACTACTTCTACTCTTTCAAGTAACATCAAACTCTTTTTTTTTGGTAACCTATAAAAGAGAGTTGGTGATTTTTGCTTTTATAATGGATGTGTGTGTGTACGTACAGGTAGTGAAGCATCTACCAACTCGACTTAGTTATTGGGGATTTTTCCTATATTCATCCCTGGTGATTGTTTTTTTTTTTTCTTGGTTCCCGTTATCCCAACCTATTTTTATACAACACTAATTAGATTTGTTTTCCTTCATTTTTTGTCAGCTTGCTTTAAGTTATGTCATTCTTCCCCACATACCCAGTTTTTTACTAAGTATAGTGAGAGTGATGGGATCTATATCAGGACTTGACGAATATGTACGTGGCTAGGTGTTATTATTAATGTGACCTTTATATGCTAGGTGTTATTAGTGATGGGATCTATACTTTGCAGCTCATGTGACCTTTATATGCTAAGTTCATTTAAAGAAATATTCTGCATTTTGGTTTTGCAGCACAGGTTACTCCTTGGGATGATCAATCTACATCAGATTGGAGTCGGGTTTGGAATTTTGGTTGTCCATTCACAACTTCTCCTGACTCCAGATGGCTCCATTGACATTAACACATCCCTCTTCATTTCTTGGTCCACCTGGATTTTGGCTGCGGTTTTGATTTTTCAGGTTTTTAAAAGTCATTTTCCGTTTAACAAATATTTAAAAATCTTTGAATAAAAAACTGGTTGTTTCCAGAGCTCCAAAGATGGTCACCTTGCTCTAGGAGCATTAATATTTCTGATTATTATGTCACCCATGTTGAGGAGGGTCACCGGTTTAATTTTTCCACAACGTAGACGCGAGTAAGTTGTTACAATTAACTGTTTTCTTCAACAGAACCATAATATTATCGCGATTTTTAACGCAAGTTGAGTTCATTTGCGCAGGATTCTGATGAATTTAATCTCGGAGGGACTTTGTTATGTTTTGGGACCAACCGTCTTTGGTTTTGCCCGTGACTTGTTGCAAACTGTTGAATCTGCCTTAAAACGAAGTCGTAAGTTTTTGTTTAATGTTTTTGTCAGGAAACAAATTAAGAGATTGACTATGAACTTTTCCTCAAACGAAGTCGTAAGCTTTTGTTAAATGTTTTTTGGCAGGAACCAAAGGGATTGACTATGAACTTGATTCGATTCAGAACGACTATGAACTTGATTCGATTCAGAACGACAAGCAAAACCATGACCAACACCTCCAACCAAACCAGACCTATTATACTTGTCTCACCCACAACCTAGACATGGATACGCAGTTGACCACCACTTTGGTGGGTGAATTCCGCACCTTCACCAACGATGTCACCAACAGCATGCTCGCTATGAAGCGAGCCCAAGATGTGTTGCTACGGGCCAACGGCATTGATCCCGAGACCCTTCTACTGATGGTGCCATCTGTGAATCCCTCAGTGGATGTGACTCATGATACTCGCAAACCGCTTGACCTTGCAGACTCCAACACGGAAAATAATCACGAACCGTTCATCCTTGTTGATAAGGCTGGCCAGGTAGTTGCAGATTACTTCGAGGGCGACCATCTTTAAATATATTTTGATTTTGGTTTATGTTTTTAATGTTTGAAGAGATATTCCCTAAAATAACATTAAATGAAGTTTTTGTTCCATAAATAACACACTTTTTTTTTTGGGACAAAAATAACATTGTACAATTTAGGGTATAATTTGTTTGGGATGAAAAGTATGGTTTAGGGTTTAGGGTTTAGGACTTAGAGAAACTCTAAATTCTAAATCCTAAAAATATGAGGTTAGGAGATTTTATGTTATATAAGAAAATTAATCTTTAATAAAAATACTATTTTTGTCCTAAATAAAAATGGTGTGCTATTTGTAGAACAAAAACTTCATTTAGTGTTATTTTTGAGAATTGTTCAAATCTTAATTTACTTTTTCTTTTTATTTTTATTAAATTTTAAATTTCTAGCAAAGTTACAAATTATATAAAAAAACAAAATCAACGTGGGCTATATAGCTAAATGCTATTTTGTTGAATTGCTACTGGCCATGACATGTTTCTACAAAACTCGTGGCTATATAGACACAAAATTTCCATAAAATTTAAAATTTCCCAAATATAAATACTTGCAAATTGTAACAACGTTAAAGCCGAAGAATCAAAACTATTTTTGCATTTTGGTATTTTTCTACTATGAGTCGACTTATAATTCAGCAAAAAGCATAAACCGCATGGAAATTAAGGAGTTAATTAAAAAAAAAAAGTCCTTTTCTGAGATTCGTAACAAAATATTTTCAAAACATATATTAAAGACTAGTACAGCAAGATTACAACAAATGTATACATAAAAGATTCACAATTTAACACAAGCAGCTTTCTTCGGAACCCCTTAATTAGCTACAAATGAATGAACTTCTTACAACAATTTTGTTAACCCAAGATGATTGTTACCTAAAACCAATAATTGTGGTGAAACTTACCCTACACAACATGTAAACTTAAGTACTCACATGTTATTGTTCACTGCTCGACTGAGAAGGGTTGATTCCATATTCTGAAGTGTAACCATCGCTTGAATCCATGTCGAATCTCCGCTTACGTGGTGTGATGTCATTCGGGTTTTCAGAAGAGCTATTTCCCGTCTCTTCAACCTTTCTTAGGGCTACCTCGCCTTCAAGAGCACGGATCACCTATTCAACATTTTCAAGATAAAAATATGTCCGTGAAATTAGGCCTGTTCATTTCGGATATACGGATGATTACAAGTATATAAAAAAAACTACTATAAACCTGGCTCATACGGGGCCGAAGCGAAGCTGATTGCCGTATGCAAGCAGCAGCACAAGCAGCCATGTTAGCCATCTGACTTGTATCGTAATTCTTCTCCAACCTCGGGTCTACCACAAGGTCAAATCTTTCTCCAGAAATCGCTTTCGCAAGCAACGGTCTCGCCTGAGGAGAAAATCAACAACAATTCACAATTCAAGCTTGCATTATTTTGGAGAAAAAAACATCATCATGTGTTTTGACTTACCCAGTCAACTAAACTCTGGTTTGTGTTAGGTTCTTTGGAGAAAACTGAAGGACGTCCAGTGATGAGTTCTAGAAGCACGACTCCAAAGGAATATACATCTGATTTATCAGTTACTTTACCACTAGCAGCGTATTCTGGAGCCATGTATCTGTTTAAATGAAGAATACCAAATAGGTGGTTGACAAGACTATTAGAGATCAATCTTATATTTACGATACGAGAAGGAAGAACACACACAAATGACATAACATATAAAAACATGGATGGTGTTTTTACCCGAAAGTTCCTACCACTCGAGTAGAGATATGAGTGACTGATGAATTGGTGTCTGAAAAGAACTTGGCTAGTCCAAAGTCAGAGACCTGCAAGAAGCAAAAAAAAACTTTAATAATAGACGAAATTTAATTCAAATTGATACCTACTTTAGTATATCACCTTTGCCTCATATTTGGAATCTAGAAGAATATTAGCTGCTTTGATATCACGGTGAATTATAGTTGGACTGCCTGCAAATTTTAACCACGAGAAATCAGTATGAATGTCGAAAAAACGAAGAAAGCTATTCTCATTCTCATCATCAAGAGAAGAAACTCACAATCCTCATGAAGATACGCTAATCCTTTTGCTGCTCCTACAGCAATCCTGAGCCTCATTTTCCACTCCAACACACTTCCTCTGTTTCCTACAACACAAATACTCAACAAAATGACTTATAAAAGACAAAACCAAATCCTCAAAAGGGACCAAATCATATATATATTTTTACCATGCAAGTGGAACTCCAAGGTATCTTTAGGAACAAACTCGTAAACCAACAGTCTTTTATCTCCATTAACACAATAACCAACCAACGAAACAAGGTGCTTATGATGAACCCTACTGATTGTGTCAACCTCAGCTTGGAATTCTCTTTCTCCTTGATAGCTCCCAATCTTTAGCTGCTTCACCGCAACTTCTATTCCGTTTTTCAACACTCCTTTGTGAACATAACCGAAACCTCCTTCTCCCAAAAGGTTTGCCTCTGAAAATCCACCCGTTGCCACTGAAAGTTCTTCGTAGGTGAACATTCCAGATGGCATTGTAATGTTTTTAGCAACAGAATTGTTCTCCTTAGTACTACCAGAGCCTCCACTAGATGAATATTCAGGTGGTGCAGCATAAATTGGAGGTAGCATTGTGATAACATGAGCCTGGTTTGGACCAACATTACCGCCTCTATGATGTTGAACTGATCCAGTAACAAAAAAAAGAGAGCCTAACTTAATATTATAACATTACGTTTTATTTGACAATCTGAAACGAAAGGTCGGTATTGGTATCGAAGTTTACATATTTAACACTCAAAACTAATGGAAAATGTACCAAGAAGATTCAGTTTATTGTTTCAGAGCAGAAAAAAAATTTGGAAATCTGATTCAAATTAATACCTTTTGATGGAACTTTGGATTGATGATGAGCAGAGTTGTTATTTCTATTTCTGGTAGCTCTGTAAAAGACAAAGAGAAGACCCAACAGAACAAGTAGAAGAGCTCCAACGATTACACCGCCAAATAAGAATCCGGCGGAAGATCGGTGATACGACGTCGTCTCAGGCAGACTTTTCGGTACTTGTGGCTGTGGTGTTCCCGGGGATAATGATCCGTCGGGACTCGTCTTGGGCCCGGTAAGAGGCCCAATAGGTGATGCTACTGTGCTATCTGGCTTATTCGGTAATGGGCCCATTGGCCCAAAGAAAGGAAGAGTTGCTGCCGGCGACTTCTTCGGTGGCGGAGTGGATGAAGAAGGAAATGACGTCGTTGGGAGCGTTGGTTTAGGTGGAGGAGAAGTAGTATCAGGGAGAGATGGAGTGTTTGGAGAAGGCTTTGGTGGAGAAGAACTGACTGGAGGAGGAAGTGAAGGGATAGAGCCACGGTGGTGAGGAGGAGAAGGCGGAGGAGAAGCCGTGTTCACCGGCGGGACTGGACGTGACGGAGGTGGCGGTGAAATCGTTTTTCCCGGCGGCACTGTCTCGGAGGGAAGTGAAGAAGGCGGCGGAGACGGTTTGGCAGGAAGGAAGGACAATGGCGGTGAAACGGAAGGAGCTGGTAGAGTTTCCACTGGAAGTGGCGGTAAAGATTCCGGCGGAGGAGGCGGTGGAGAAGCGGTGGGAGCTAAGAGAGGCGATGGTGGAGGCAACGGGGGAGGAGAGCTGAATGGCGGGGGAGCTGGAGATGATGACGTGGCAGGCGGGGAATCCGCCGGAGAAGGCGAGGTAAAAGGAGAGAGCAACATCAAAAACGAAGCCGTTTTGGAAACTACACACAAAGGATTGTGAAGCTTTTCACTTTCTCATATGGGAGAAAGAAGGAAGCAGGTGAAGTTTTTTGTCGTGTAGAGCTCTGTTAGCTTCTGACGCTGCGAATTTGGTTTCAGCTTTCACACACCTCTCTTTTTATTTTTCCCGGTGATTCTTCATATTTAAATCAACTTTAAAATATTTTAAATTCTATTTACAGCGGAGCAAATCACTTTGGTTAACATCGCCGCAAGTGAGCAAGAGCAACCACTTCTTGTCCTTAATTATACACATGTACCTACCTTTTGATCCTATTTATTATAAGAAATCCATTAACCCTGTATTCTTTTTTGGAAGATGGATTCCAGATTTCAATGGAGCATTTCTTACAATTGGTCCCACTCAAGAATTTCAATCATATCTATTCTCAACTAATCAAAAAGGTATATACTCTGGTATTTAGGTTCACGGGATGAGTCTAGTGCTACTACTAGTGGCCGTTGAAAATAAATAAAAAGTTGTAAGATTTTTATGTGTGTTTTTCTTTTCTTAAACTTTTTTGCACTCGTCGTATACACTCGAGTCTCTTTTATCCTCAACTATTTTATATATAATTATCACTCTACATCTATAAAATAGAGTACATGATCAACCAATATAATTACTCTTTCGGAACCATGAGTAACATTATAGACAAAATTTGGCACCGTATTTACAATCAAGAAGGTGAAGTTACTTTCCCTAACCTTTCTACGATTTTGGTCATGTTAAAACTCACTTTCTAACTAAAACTGTGGTAATTATTCAAGTTACCTCTTTTTGGTCAGAACTTACAACTTTACAGAGGCTCTCTTTGGAATGGCTGATAAGAAGAAGATCCCGCTGAGAACGCAGCAGAAGCACATCCCTTTGGAATGGTCTATTCATATCCATCTCTATCTCTCAGCTTTAAGAAGCAAGGAATGTCAAAGATGCCAGTGCATGGCATCTGACTCAAGCTGTGGATGTTGTTGGATCATTTTGATGCATCAAATAAGCATATGAGCGAGATGCTCAAAACCATCCGAGGCACTTAACTTGAGATTTGAAGACTTCTTCAAATTTTGCTGGTGCCTTAATCTGCTTGATACGGCTCTAAAGAGCCCCATGTTTTCCCAACTTTCAGTTTCACATGTAGAGGGACTGCAAATACAGAATCGAATCAATAAAGTTAATATATGTATGTATACACATCACATAATAAGAAGCACATTATATGAGGAACATACCAAGAAGTGAAACTGCATTTTCCATGCTGGATTGTAGCAACATTGCAGCTTCTTTTGTGTAAGAAGGATCAACTTCCAGCACAAGTTCATCATGTACCTGCGTTATCATGTCCCACAAATATAAGATATAGACAATATGAAAAATTTACTTGTAGAATTACAAAATATGGAAAGAAAGAAAACTCAAACAAAAAATTGTCCAAAAACTCACTTGTAGAAGAATTCTGCATCGTCCCTTTAACATGTGAAATCTAGTTTCAGTTGAAGAACTAGATGCTGTGGTACCAATATCTTCAGCAATTGCAGAATATATGTTTATCATCGCAATCTTGATTATATCAGCAGCAGATCCCTGAATAAAACCACAACCCAGTAAAATTATATGGTCTAGAAGCAAATGTTAGGGACTTATCCAACAAAGAGTTCTCTCTTAAGGGAATGAGAACCTTTAAAACCACTACTACCAACCAACGAGCGAAAAGGGAAGAGTACACTTTTTCATTCTAAATAGATGAAAGTGGTATATAGACAGTCTATTAAATGCGAGAGCATAAAATTAAGCTTCAGGGAGAAAAAGAAGAAGAAACAAGATCGGACCTGGCACATGGAATTCACAGCTTGCCTTTGAGCCTTAGATTTCTCTTTGGCATTCCCAAATTTTATTTTTGACAAGAATCGCCTTCTTCCCTTGAGTGTTTGAATGTATCTGCATATCAAAATGTTCTGCAATTATAATCATAGTTCATGAAGAAGCAACCCAAGTAATTATAAAGCTGACAATTCTGTCTTCAGCAAGAAATAATGAAAATATAGCTCCCAATTGATCACAAAATATGAGAGATATAATGATTTAAAGGGAACACATGGGACTGCATTCAAATCAGATATAAGAGAAAATAGAGTGTAACATCCTCACCCCTTTTCCTGGCAAAATGTAATCGTTTCATTAAGCCAAGAGGTCACGGCAGGGAAAGAACTTTTAAAGCTTCTAATTTTCTCTTTGGCTGCATCTGAGCTGCACTCTAGCTGTTCTGCAAGCCTTTTTGCACCCATTCCATAAAGAATTCCATAGATCAATCTTTTGGTTTGATCTCTATCATGTGGACTAACAGAATCCTCAGCCTTTCCAGTCCATTTTGCAGCTATCATCATAAAGACATCACCTTTGGGCTGACTAAGCTGTGCAATCAACGAGGAATCTCTAGAAAAATGTGCCATAAGTCGCAACTCTATCTGTGAATAATCTGCCGTCAAGAGTAACCAATTTTCCTGTGGTGAAAAAAATCAACATTAAATTCAACCTTCACGAAAACCAGAAATCTTTAATGGCTAAGGGGATTGAATAAACCTAGCATCAAAGATGGTGCGACATTCTCAACACTTTGCCTATAAAAGCCTATTTAGTATGATTCTACACTACTGTGGAGTTGTGTAAGATTCTACATTACTGTATGATTCTACGCTTTAATAATAAGAATACTTTTGACTTAGCAACTATGCGCTTCCATACCTTTTCAATTGCATATGTGAAATCCCCTAAACCTTGGGTTACTACTTACTACACCAATAACTCAGGAAGACCCAAACTACTCATCTCTCAAACATAATGCTTTGGAGGAAATACATGATTTCAGTTGTACACCTCTTTTTTGACAATTATGTTTTCTTGTTGGCCTGAAGACCAAAGACACAAAACTTATTAAGAGAAAATTACCTGAGTAGGAACAAACAAATCGCGTGCATTTATTTTGCAACGATCGACATCTGAATTTAATTCCTTTCCATGTTTATCCAATATGAACTCTACTTCATGCTCAACAGACTGCAGAAAAGTAACATGGTCATTGATTTTAGATACATGCTAGAATATAATAGGAAACATAACAGAAGTCATACTTGAAGATTAGGCTCCTCTATGGAAAGCCGCCCAGTTGCTGTTGATGTTTGAAGCCAGCGCCCATGCAAAGTATACCTTTGCGTGCTCAAGCGTAGTTTAGCAAGCGAACAAATTGATCCAAGCGTACAATTTAAGAGCTTTGCCAAAGTGCGGTGCTCTTTGATAACTGGGACTACAGGATGCTCATTCCTGGGAAAAAGTTGTATTCCAATGTATGGTCAGGCTAAAAAAGAATCACAGTAGCTGGGGGAAAAGAAAATCATGTTCTTGATAACCACACAATGTAAGGAAAAGCAATTAGCCTTTTGCAATACCTTAAAAGATCCAAGGAATGCTTATCAGTGCTTGGATGAAGTTTCCCTTTAGATTGGTTTTCCGGTATGGCCAACTTCAACTTTCCATAGAGCACATTTGCAATATCAGCTGGGTTGTGCAATGAAAATGTCATGCCAGCCAATTCAAATGCTTTCTTCTCAAGGGACCGCAGTTTATCCCGTAATATACTCCGTGCCCTAAGGCATCCTTCTATATCGACGCCTATACCCCAGAACTCCATGTCTGCAAGGACATTAACCTGAAACACAGAATATAAGCATTATGCTGCTGCAAAACAACTAACATGACAGTTAGATATTCCTTTGAATTTACTAAGGTGAAAATTAAAGAAGATATACCAGCGGCATTTCAGTGGCTGTCAGTGCTTCAAGAAGTTCTTCAGAAACAAGGATCTTCCAAAGAGCTGAACAAAGAGCTCGTGTTTGAGCAACCCGTCTGCAGCAACCATTGTGGGCAACCCTTCGGATCTGATTCCTCCACCTGCCACTGCGAATAGCAGCTTCAGCTGCCTCTGGGGACAGTCTTTTCTTTACTTCCTTTAACATCACATGGGCAGTTTTAGAAACTTTGCATCAACAAATATACTATGGAAGTACCTATAAGCTAATCTGTGTGTGATGATAGACTAACCAACAAAAGATAAAAGCTAAAAAGATAACTATAGTAGATTGTTTTTGTCAATTACTGTCATCAGGAGACATATGATATACATTGTCTTGATTCCACTAATAGTCAATCTGGAATTACCTTATCTATGTTTGGATTTGAGTGTCTTTCTTCATCTGGCCAAAGAATCCATGTCACAATGCTCATGTCAATGGTGTGGCTTATGCGAAGCGGAGGCATTATTAACCAGGATCCATCCACCAACTCAAGATCCCTGATCCCTTCTGAAAGATTCAGGCGATTGCATCTTTGGATTGAAATGGCAGGACTCTTGAGCACCTGAATCTGGATTTTCAAATTCCACGTGAACTTTCTTATATTCACATTTCCCATTATTTTACTGATTCTGTTCCACCTAAATTTAATAACATCAAACATGTTGTGGGTAGCCAAAACCTCGTTCTTGCCAACAACAGCATCCTTGATAAGCTTTTCTTTTTCTGCACATTCCAGGTTGGGAAGATCCTTATTAAAATTGACATAGTATACAGGGGAGCTATTCCAGCAGATAGCAATTCCATGTATCTCATAAAAGATGCGGGAATTCAAATCTTGTAGTTTATTATAGTGAATATCAAAGAAAAATTCCCCAGCAGATTCCCAAAGTTCCAGGAAAGAATCAAATCCGCCACTAATATTTCCTGCAGTTATTGGACCCTTTTCACCTGTACCATCCTTATTACTATGGCCATTCCTAGTCAAATGCTGCTCAACATTTTCCTTGGTTTCTATCTCTCTGCCATCGCAAACAGGGAGAGGGAAAGTATCACTGGAAAGAATATTAGTAGCACTAGGTCCATCAGTGCCGACTGTAGTTCCTATGGGATGAAAATTAGGAAGACGACTGGTCAAGTTAACTTCTGATGAAACCCCTAAGGTAGCACCCGACACTTCCCTTGGCTTTTCTCTGTGATTATCCGTATCAAAGTTTTCACATTCCATGTGCCCCTCTAAGCTTGGTTTTCCTGGAAAATGTTGAAACCCATTGGGACCAACAGAGCCTCCGGAAATGTCTCTTTCAGTAGTTTCTTTTCCATTGGGACTCCTAGCAGGAGCCAATGGCAAGGGATTTGAAAAATCATGAACATCCAAACCAAGTGACTTAAAAGCAGAGAATGCAGCAGCCCTCGCCTCTTCTGCTTTCTCAAGAACAATTTTGCGCGCCCCATTCTTAATTTTCTTGGCTAATCCCAAGTGTATCCTTTTTTGTCCTGTACCTGGGACACCATATCAACTCTGAGGACATTAGATGAAAGAGAATACAATATTCAATCCGAAAAACATTTAACTTATCATTGCTTATATAAACTGGAGAGATCTCAGTGAGACAACAAAAACATCAATTTAACTGTCTAAGAAAACTGATTTACCTTCTGCATCCCACGCTGAAGATTCAAAGAGAGCTTTGACAATTTCAGGGATGGATGCTTCAGCTATCGCCTGAGATGTGCGCAAGCCAGCTTTGTACAACGCTCTAGCTCTTGAACCCTATTTATTCAACACCAAAAACCATCTTTGTCAACAGCACTCTTCATATCCTAGCTATAAGTTCCTGGAAGCTGCAAATACCTTTATATATGGAATGCTAGTAAGTTCAACAATCTCAGCCCTGACACCAAATGAAACACGGTTCTGGAACTTGGCAACTAAGCCTTCCAAATCATGCCATCCAAGCCTCTCACAGAACACTGAAACCATGGTAGAAAACCTTCCAGCATTCTCCTGTAGAGCTTGAACCATACCTCTAGCCACTTTAAAGGCTTCACAGACATCAGTCACAGAAGCTTCCTGCATTCCATAGTTCAAAAGAAAAAACAAACAACTTGAAGCAGTTTAAGAATAATATCATGAATGGCATGCAAGTTAGATAAGTAGTTTAAGAATAATATCATGAAACGTAGGTGATCATGCAAGCTGCTAGGGGTTAATATATATAATATATATAGAAATGAACCAAAAGAAGAAGCGTTGGCATTGATAAATAAAAAGTACAAGAAACCAGAAAAAAGCAGTTGGGCGTTCACCTGAACTAATTTTGATAAAATGAGAGCAACAAAAAATCGTTTGCACACTCGAAGCATTTGCTCATCTGAAAGCATCTTCATGCTTGTTGAACCATGCTGATTGTCATATTCTCCACGCAAATGTTTTTTTACATCCTGTGGTTTGTTTAGAATGCGAACTGTTGCACCATGTGCCATGCGCATCAGGAAAGGTTCGACCACTCCAACTCTATTGCCAACAGACTGAAATTGTAAGATAAAAAGTGACAGCATCAGTGTATAAAGGAGACGGTCAATTTAACAACATACTTCTTGCTTATCAACACAAATAATAATGCCATATATTATTAGAATATGCAAAATTACCTGTTCTAAAGGAGACAGTTCCATGAATCGTTCATAATACAATTCCCAGTTTGGTTCAACACCAACATTGATTGGTGTGACTAAGTAGACCAAATGCAAATCAGAAGCCATAACTAGTCCTTCACGTGCTCTTAGAAGATCGTCCAGCACTATCTGCAGCAACACCAATTACATACATGTCAAGCAACCTTACATAACAATATATAAAATTGCATTTTCAATAATAGAAAGTCAGATTAAACTACAAGTGACTCCTCTGGGCAGAGTGAACTGCCAAAAGCTCCACGTCCAAGGGGTGTTGTAGTGTATAACTTTGTCTCTTCATTCCACTCAAGAAATTTCCTGTGGCACAGCCACCGAAGAGAATCCTGAGCTGATTTAACCACATCTTGAAAGGGCTTTGTAGAGTTCAGAAGTGTACACCTAACATAGCGATGAATATCTTTGGCAGTCTGAACAATTCCACCTGCCACAACTTCTAGTATTGCATGAGTCATTCCATTTTTATCCTCAGATAAACAAGACTGCAATGGTGGGCAGGTTTCATTAAGAAGTGCCATTATTCGCTTGAGTTCTCCAGGTTTGCAGATCAACACCTGGAAAGAAAATATAATTTAGAACAAGAATCAAAATCCTAGAACATTGAACACTCCAAACAAGAAAAAGATGTATGTGAACAATATATCTAATGAAATGGCACAATACATGCTTAGCAAGACATAAATTCCGATATGAAATTTCCAGCATCACAGAATTAGACATACACTTTCTCCTTTTGTATCAATCCCAGTCCGACCAGCTCGACCCGCCATTTGCTTGTACCTTGTTCCATCAATAAAATCACGGCCAATCATTGGTTGTCGAAAAATGACCCTCCTTGCAGGCAGGTTAACCCCAGCCGCTAAAGTGGAGGTAGCTGTTAAGACACGTACGAGACCCTTACGGTAACAGGTCTCAACTATCTCTCTTTCTTCTACCTGTAATGAAAATAAAGTCATTTGCCCATTGGGTGCTAATGAATGGAGATATGCAGTAAAATTCACCATCACACATGTAAGTAGGAAAAGTATCACAACCCCAGTATATAATCTAGCCACGTCAAGAAAAGATATATGGTGAATGTGTATACATACTGTAAGACCAGCATGGTGATAGGCAACCCCAGAGGGAAGAGTTTCTTCTAGTACAGGATCTACTCCAGACGGAGACCTTCGCAGGGCATCAATAGCAGATCTGATATCCATAAACTCATTATTTTCACCATCAATGTCTATGGGCACTTTTTTAATGAGCTTTGAAATATGCCTAGCAGTTGATTCGCATCCTTTTCGAGTCGAGCAAAATATCAGCACTGAATTGCCCTCTTGAACAACCTGGATCGTGATATACATGTGAGTAATCCTTCTTGAACCAAATACAAGTACATGTTCAATCAGAAACTTATGGAAAAAAAAGCAACTACTAAATTAGGCCTTACACAGCAAGACATAAGAAGACACGTAACTTATCGAAGCCATTACCTCGTTACAGAGTTCAACTATATGGTCCGGATCTTTTCCTCCCATATCAGCAGCTTTTGGTATAGTCCTCACAACTTCCATCTTTTTATTATAAATGGTGCTACCAACTTTAATATATTCCTCAAGCGGAACTGGTCGAAACTCTGTTTGATATAAAGCAGCCTGTCAACATGTAATATACACAATAAGTTTTATGGTTAAAAGGCCACAATAACTTTATACCGAGTTTCAATAGAGGTGAAAACAGTAGCTCCGGAGAGTAACAAATACAGAAAAACTATCATCATCCATCTAAGATATCTGAAGATACACAGGTCTTCATTTTACAGGAAACGAAAAGTTTATCAACAATCACAAACAGTATTTCTGATCAATTTCATAAAAAAATAAAACATATTCTTATAGTTCCCACAGACATGCAGGTCCGTACAATTAGTCACAAATACTTATATACCTAAAGAGAAATGTCATGCAACTGAGTGTGAGCAAAATATATACACACATACATGTATCAAATTGGGATCTTTACTTACTTGAAGCCAGTCAGCAACTGCTCCAACATTCGGCATTGTAGCACTCATACCCACAATTTGTAGGCCATGACCAGGATCAGCCTTGCCACTGCTACTCCCTGAACTCTCACCACTACTCGATTCTGAACTGCCTTCACCAGCAGCATAACGAAGTTTCGTCAGCATAAGCTCTAAAAGATAACCCCTATGTTGGTCACTCACCTATATAAAACAGGAGTACTAGATTCCTTTTAATGCATTCATTATAAAATATGTGACGACAGAGCATGAAGAGAAACAAAGATAATAAAGATGGTTTCAGACAGTTATAAGCTTATCCGAGATCCATGGAGATGAGATATGTGAAAAACATACCATATGTAGCTCATCTATAACTATTATCCCAAGTTCCGACAAACGACCCTCTTCTAGCAACCGATTTATCAAAGAGTTTGCCTTCTCAATTGTGCAGACAGCCACAGAAGTGCCTTTAGGAAGTGTTCCACCACCCTGATTTCCATAGTAACTACGAACATGCTTACCAAGTGGTTCAAGAAGGACCTCAAGGTGTTCCGCCTGCAGCCAATTTCTATACGACTTAACTTACAGAAAGTAATATTATAAAACGTGTAGGATGCTTGGAGAAACAAAAGAAACCTTTTCGGCGCAAATGGATACATAAGGTAGCACAAGCAATGCCATTTTTCCAGTTGTTATGACCCGGCGCAGCATCAAGACTTCTGCAACAAAACTTTTACCAGCACTGCACAAACAGCATGGTTTTAAAATGGAACATACATTCTTGTAAGATCCTAATGAAAATGTATGAAAAGAAGAAAACTTTGAATTGGCAGATTAATCGCCAACCATGAAGATACCTAGTAGAAGCACAGTATACCAAATTCCTTTTCTGCAAAACACCATCTACCTGAAGACACTCGACCTAGAAAATAACAATTTGTATTCAGAAAACGTAAAGGACGTCAGAAGCAATACTCAAACAGGCATACAAGAAGGAAAAGGAAAGTGGAAAACTTTTTCAGATATGATACCGACCTAAAGTCACTCATTAATCAACAGCACAAATGTCATGAAAGGAACCATGTATGAAAAGCAGATTAACTTTGGATAGCGAAAACTAGCTACACTCTCAACTGATATTACACTTTTTATATTGCAATAGAGAAGCAAATACACATCTATTTATTGGAGTAGGAACAGCTATATCTAAAAATCATTGACAAATAACAACTCACACATCAACTAACAGTTATGTACCTGCCAAGGATAGAGTTTAGATATTCGTTTCTTATTGTATACGCTGCAAACTTCTGAGGGAAGCCAAGTGCTAAGACTTAAACCATCTTTATTACGATGAGAACTTGAAGGAGTTTGACTTTCTTCAGATTCACTAGAATCAACTGGTTTCCTCATGTTGCTTATCATAGGAACAGATCTTACACTATGATTTTCCTCGCACAATAAAATCTTCTTTCCTTCGGATTCTGGATACAGCCTGCCTGTCAAAATTTTATTTTCTTGAACATTATTTGCAATATCCAGAGTTTCACATCCTTTATTATCAACCAAGGCAGATTCAGAGATCCCACTGCTTCCTAGAGTAATCTTATTTTCATCAAATGAAGCACATTGCCCTGGGGTACCTTCATCTGTTTTTTTATCCTGAAACAAAAGTTCAAGATTCTTGACAGGGAGCAGAGATACTTCTTTATCAAAATCTCTCCCATGCTTCTCCAAGACCTTTGAATAACCAATGGCACCTTTATCCTTTACTCTGCTTTCGTCTAAATCTAAATTTCTCTTTAACTTCTCACTGCAATTATCTATTTTGTTGCTGCATGAAAGAATAGTTCCATGTTGACCTCCACCTTTAACTTCTACGGAACCAGAGTTCTCGATTGGAATTGACAAACCATCAGCAACTTGAATTGCTTCATTCCAGAAAGCATCTCCAGGTGAGAACATGGAGCTACCACTTCCTGACTTAGGGGTTCCAACAGGACATGATTTAACGGCTGATCCAGGCGTGTGGCATTCAGTTAACTGAGCAGATGATCCTGGTCCCTTTGTACACTTCCTCAAGCCCATTGGAATTTCAAAAAAATCATTGCTTGGAATCTGTGAATACATTAGAGTAGAAACCCACAAAAAATTAAGATAAATCATTTTAGCAGGAAGACAAGTAACCATGACTGTTGATTCTAGTTATACCTTCTTTGTAGGGTCTGCAACAGATTTATCTCTTTTATCAGCAATACTAGCGAGTGTTTCAGGCTTACTTCCGAGAGGATGTGCAAGTTCATCTAGTGGTGGTATATTTTTGGAATGACAACGCCTCTTGTGAGAGATTTGAATATCTTGGGCAAGTGATGATGAACTACTTCGACGTTTTAGTTCACTTTCCTTCTGATGTGGAGGTCGGCCAACAACAGACTGCACTCCACTGCAAAAAACAAACAAGCAAAATTTACAAAATCTCCTCAATTTCTGAACAATTGACTAGTCGGGCATAATGAAAGAACAGATGTTTCACCAACTAACTTCTTGATGATAATGGAATGAATAAAAACTCGGCACAGTCAAAGAACATTACCTACAATACAAGGACAAGAAACCAGTGGCAAAGTCTCCTAGTTCTGAATTATCTTTCTGATTAGCACAGGACAAACCATCTATTGCATGAGTTTCAGCTGTAGCAACATTTTCTTTATGCAAAACTTGAGATCCGCTCTGGTTCAAACACCCTTCAACTCCTTTAGAAGTTTCAGCACTTACAGGTTTAGGCAAACAATGGTGTATATTTTCACCAACAGACGAACCAGAAACCTCCAAATCCAATTTTCTTGTAAACACTTCCTGCCTTGCCTGCAACCCACTATTTGTAATGATCTTGTCATCCAGAGAGGCTTTCAAGTAGTTGTCCAAAGTTCCTTTGTCTCCAGGAGACTTTTCTCCTGTCACCTTAACATTTTTCTCATTTCTCCCAGACTTCAAATTTGGTGAAGAGTGTTTCCTCTTCTTCGAACCAAAAAACTAGTAGTACATAGACAAACAACCTCAGAAAGATTAGTCAGTAGAAATACACTTTAGCTTCAATATCACAATTTTGCCTACTTCTCATCCATTATAACTAATTTCACTGTTCATAGTTTGACTAAAGAAAAAGTTTTCAAAAGCAGCTCTTTTTAACCTAATTTATGGAAAATCTTTATCAAATTTAAAAACTTTGTTCATGAAAACAAAAAAAAACTCCGACTTTCTTCAAAAATCTGAGTTTTTCACTATCTTAGTGGAAAAATCAAATTACGGGATTCCACCAAAAAGTGGTTCAATTGAAGTTATGGGTCAACTCAAACAATCCAATGAATCGAAGACTCTAAAAAGTTCATCCATTTGAATCGATATAGGTCAGATTTCAAAACACAAGTTTTTGAAGTCCCGAGAAACTTTAAGATGTTGCAGCAGGCGCGAATTTACACTCAAATAAAAGGAGAAGGAGAGGAAGAAGAATTGCAACATCGAATACATCTACAGTTGGTGGAGACAAATTGATCAAAGAGAGAAGAGAAAAACAGACCTGATCAATCCGCGATTTAGAGGAATCAGAGTCCATGGGCGGAGGAAGAAGAGCAACCGCCGGAGATCTGAAGAAAAACCCTAGTCGGCGGTTCCAGCGCCGGAGGATTGAGTAGCGCCCAAATGCTGGCAGATGTAGAAACAGAACCTCTAGCGTTTGAATTTTGATTTCCCTTCTATACGGAGCTCTATGTGTGTGTATATTATATTCTTCCTTAAATTTTCAACTTTTTCTTCACGCTCAAAATTTCAAATTGAACCATAAAGTTGTTTTTTTTTGTTGTTTATGAATTTTTTGGGTAATTTAAAAACTTCTGTGCCGTTGCCGCTCCCTGTCCCCCCCCCCCCATAATTCTACATATGTTAAGGAAAATATGATAAAATTCGCATTACTAAAGTTCATATAAATTTATAGACAGTGAATTTTATATTATTACATGAATCTTTCAAAAACATTATGAAAATATAAACTTTAAATCTCCTACATATTATTTGAGCAATGTTATACAAACTTTAACCAGCTTTACTGTGTTATATTACATAAATTACCATTGTATTTTTATATATTAACAAACAAATTAACTAAATGCTAGAAGGTTAAAAATGTCAAGATATATTCTCAGAATCTGAAATAGGTTGATATTTTATTTTTTCAAATCATACTAATAGTTATAATAATTTTATATTTAGTTAATTAATTCCCTAATAAATAGCACCCGAAATAGGTATATAGATATTTCAAATTTTAATATTTAATATTTTAAAATCTGTTCATTTTTATTTTATATCTTCTAAATAAATATAAAATTGTTTAATTAGAATATTTAAACAATATAGTTTTTAAACCTTTTAAATAAAATCATTAAGGATACAATAATAGCAGTTATTACTTTTCACAAAAAATTAAACTCAATTTTTTACTCTTATTAATTATTGACGAAAATTAAAATTTATTTTTTTACCATCCAATTTTAAATCATCCAGATCTTCAAATATTCTAATTTTTACAATGGGTCAAGACGGGTGAGAGCAGATAAAAACGAATCAAAACGGATCATGACGGATATATTGGAGTAAATCAAATAGTTATATATTTTTTGAATAATGTGAGAATGTATACATAACACTACTTAATTTTTACAACAAAATTATATTATAATCTAACTTATTGAATAACAAATATAACACCGCACATAATTATATATTATTAATTTTAGTTAACACAACACAAGCAATATATAATAATAATAAATAAAATACTAAAACCATAAAATAAATATAAATTAAAACGATAATTTATAACAATATAAACTAATGAAGTATGAACTATATATTTTTCCGCGCTGTACAGCGCGGGTTACTACTAGTCTTCTTATTTATATTTGACGACTTTTAATGTGTTTGTGTACTGTGATTGGTAAAGGGTATAAGGTTCTAAGTAAGGTCAATTACTAATAAAAACATGGAACATGATGCTACTTGTGATATATTGGTAAAATATTTAAGAAAAAGACAATATTTGAGTTGATTAAACTATGAAAACGAGTTTACATTATTGTAAGTAAAATTTGTAATGTAAGATGTTGGAATCTTAAAATATGTGAGAAGATCTATAGAAGAGTGGTTTTGCAGTGAGAGCAAAGAGCCATTAGCTTTCCAGGAAAGACCAATATTCCTCTCATCTGTTGTTAATTATTCTTCTGTTGGTTTATCGTGTTTACACGCACATTGGTGCTTATGCTTCGGTTTCTCATTCTGATTCTTCAGCTCGTTTCCAGCCACAAGGAAGAAAGCAGTGTGCCTGAAACAGATCAAAAAGCATCAAACCAAATGCATCTGCTAGCTAATATCTGCAGGCTTCCAATGAAAATTTCCTCTATATGACTCTGAGAAGAAGATGGTGTACCTGAAGAACTTCATCATTTTGATTTTTGAGTCCTGGTCAATGTCAAGTGAATCGTCCAGAGCATTTTGCATGTGCTGTAGCCATCTCTCTGCAGCTTCATGAGTCACTGGAAATGGACGGTGACGCCCGATCAAAGCAGGATGACCTACACATTGCCAAGAAAAACAGGTATAAAGTAAGCAAGAGTTTAGGAGATGCCAAGTCAAATTTAGTTAAAACCCACTAACACTGCTGAAAATATGTATACAATCAAATAGACACAAGTGTGATCCGTGTATATGTACTTAAATGAACATCAAAACAGAGTTAAAATGCGGTTTCTTAGCCAAGAATACAAAACCTTGACCATATATAACTAATCATGGCGAGCAACAACATCTGAAAGTATTCAGCCATTTCGTTACAATACATAATAAGAGAGAAGAATCCAAATGTAAGAAAAGACAAACCTTTCCTTTGAGAATACAAAGGAGGGCCTCCCATACGCTGGACGAAGAACTCATACTGGTTCTGGATGGCATCTTCTTTGTTTGAGTTAGAAAATATAGATCGAAACCATTCTTCTTTGTCATCATACACTCTATTTTCAAATCAAGAATAACACAAATGCATAAGTAGAAGCATTATCCAATAAGATTTGTTTAGGAAACAAGGTGAAAAGACTTGTGAAAGCAGCCAGTAAACCTCGAAATCATACAACACATATCTGAATTTCCAAAGCCAAACAAATTTCTCCTAATTTCTCATTTAAACAGTTTCAACTATATTCCGAAAATTCAGATTAAACGAAAAAAATCGGAATAGATAGAAAGAAACCTGGTATAGAAATTGGTGGATAGGTTGATGAAGGTCTGAAGACCAAGCTTTTCGAACAGATTGGAGTCGTCGATTGCAAACGCCTCAGCCTGATCGACGCCGCTCAACACCGATGCCTTCTCCTGCAGCGATTGCATCTCTCTCTCTCTCTCTCTGAGTGATGAGAAACAGTGGACGATTCAATATTTTAGAATGAAAAACAGTGGGCAAAAGAACTAGTGATGGTCGCGTGGAGGCAACGCTCTCTTCTGACTGGTTTGGCAAGAGACAGAGACACTTATCTTGTTTCTGTTGGTCCCTCTAATAAAGAAGAATCAGTTCCTTTTTTATGTCAACACCTTTTTAACTTTGGAGACGCAATTGGGCTTACTTAAATAGGCCTTTCAAAGGCCCATTTCTCCAAACGCGACTAATTTTGAGAAAAAAAGTGATTCCACGGCGTGTCTAATCTATTATATTTCTCCGTCGACGATAAATTATTCCGGTAGCAATGGCGTCCAACACCAGAGAAGCCAGGAGGCGAAAGATCTTAGAAAGAGGATCTGATCGTTTAGCCTTTATAACAGGTCAAATCAATGGCGTTCCTACTCCACCTCCTTCCGTTTCCGAGTCTCATCTCCGCACTGACCAATCCTTACCGGATACGATTCCTCCTTCTGATCAGATATTTACTGCTCAAGAAATCGGTACTCTCTCTAGGGCATATTTTATCATCCTTGAATTGTTCGTCTTAGGTGATGAGAAGCTAAGCCATGCCATTAATTTGACCCACTCGCTGAAAGTTTTTGTATCAATCGAATTTTGCTTACTGCAATGGGTAGAAGAATAGGGAGTAATCAAATTGGCTTTTTTATTAGATTTGTTGTGTTTTGGCTAGTTGCAGACTGGAATTCATGTATGCAAGTATGATTTATAAGAACCCGGCTTGAATCATTGGACGTTTGATATCAAATTTAGTGCCGATAACGAGACACGCAGTATCAAAATATGCATCTTTTAGTAGATTGTGTCATCTGGTTGAAGTAGTTAATGTGCAGTGAGGTTACTATATACAGATTTTCAGGCTTTAGCTCGAATTAGATCTTAACTAAGTCAGTATCCCATTCGGAATTTGAATTTGATGTTCTCTACTTGTGCTTAAGGCACTTCGTTCCTTGAAATTTTCTTAGCCATTTTCTGAAATTCTTTCTAGGGGTGGTTCAACCACGGTCAAGTGTTTGGATAAGTCATATGTTGTGTTTTTCAATATTTGTCTTGTGTTGTGCCACAAAGTTTTGAACTAATACAATATTGATATGTATTTGTTTTTATAACTTGGTGGGGTTTTGTGCACAAGTCATTTCGATGTTGTTGATTCCAGTCTCTTATAACCATAATAAGAAACAGCGAGGGTATAACTTACTGATTTTGATGATCCTTGTTGTGATATTGCAGCTTTCACAAGTAACCAGGAAAACATCTCCGATGCTGTGGTGCTTGATGATGCGGATCATATCATCCATCAGAGCAGAGCAGAATCACTTCAGCCTAACAAGTATACTGAAACATCCTCTGCTTCAGATCCTAGAGACACAACAATACAACCGTCTCCTGCAACATCAAGTGCTCAAACCCCATCAGTGGTAAATTTAGGTGCTTCTCAAGCATTTATTCCTCTGGTTAGTTTTGTGGACACCATCACACCAAAGCACATTGGAGCCGCCATTGATGCTTCAGAATACGCACGGATGTTCTCAGCTCTTGTGATTGCGTTTCTTGTCATATTATCTCATCTCGGGTTCTCTTCCCTAGGCAACATAGTAAGCTTCAGGCCTGTTTTCTTGCTTCTCTTGACCGATGCCACAATTGTGCTTGGAAGCGTGCTGCTGAGTCATCGTGGAGATTCGTCCTCGGCCTCGGGGATAGTAATGAACGGGCAGGGTATAGTGGACCAAGTGGGAAATGCTTTGGAGATGGTGATGATGATGAAGAAGATAATGGACGCACTTACTATGGATGTTAGCTTATACGCTGTGATTCTCATCTGTGGCCTCTTGTTTACTAAAAGCATATTTCCTTAGGTCATCTTCAAGAATAGGTTTGTTTGTGCTCAGTAGATTAGAGTTTTTGCTTCTGGTTTTTAATACGTTAAATTATACCACTTCATAGTTCCAGTACATAGTTTGCTTGTTTCAGATATTTTTCTTCTTTTTTTCTTTTTTTTGGATGCTACTTACTTCACTTTCCACGACAATGATAATTTTTTATTGGTTTTTTTCATTGTTGTCTTGTCCGACTATGCTTGTTATGTCTATTTGTAGTTTTAACTTTTACAGGGCCAGAAGTTTAATTAAAAGGTTACACTATCGTGATAAATATAAAGAAATTAAATAATATAATACACATAAATAGTCTTGTAACAAATAATTCGTATTTGACTTTTCTTCAAATTGGAGGAGCCATAAGAAAAGCAAAAAGAGGATGGATGTAAAAAGAAAGAAACAAGGATCCCAAAAATAGAAGAAAGAGAAGAGAAGATCACTTCACTTCTTCTTCTTTCAGGGAAGGAAAGCTTCTTCTTCTTCTTCTTCTTTTTCCTTACAATTCACATACATACAACTCTAATTTATGCTATTTATTTAGTATTGGTTCAATGATAAAGACGGGGTTTAATGTTTTAGAGTTCATAGTTATCATCAAATCAAATTCTGTAACTGATCCTGTAAAAAAGGAAAAATTGGCCAATGTAAGTGTCTGAATGGTTTTTTAGTTTTTACTTCTAAAGGGAAAACTTGCTCACCACTTTTCTTGCTTCTGCCTTGAATTTAAAACTCTACATATTTGGTAATTTTTTTCAACAGCCCACTTAGAACAGGTTTTGGACCTTTTGGTTGCTTAAGTCATTGAATGTTCTCACTACAGTTTCTATATAAAGTATAAACTCTCTTTTTTTATCCCATCACGTATAGTTTTTATCATTTTTTTAATAAGTTAATGTAGAACCTAGAAAGGAAAGTAAAAAAGTAAAAATTTCACTGTGATAAAAAGTTAGGTTTATTTCTTTTAGTTTTGTTTTATCATTAATATTTATTTAATAATATATAAATAGGTCTCTTTTTGGCAGCCATTTAATTATTTGCCGCTACAGTGAAGTGTAGAAGACGAGTGGAGGTTTGAAAGATTTCCAATTACCGGAATGGAGATTTCTCCGGCGGAAAACAAGCTTGGTAGCTCCGGTGACGGTGAAGCTGTTCCGACAGAAGTAACAGACATAAAAAAAGAAGCTTTAGACATTTGTCGGATTTGCCAATGTCCGGAGGAACCAGACAATCCGTTGAGACATCCATGCGCGTGTCGTGGCTCCCTCAAGTATATCCACTCAGATTGTCTTTTTCTCTGGATCGATCGCCGTAAACGCAACTATTGCGAGGTTTAAACCCTTTTTAACTCTGTTTCTGCAACGAATTGGGTTTAAAGTTTACTGTTTTCAAAAAAAAAATTCCCCTTTTTTCTTTGATTTGAGGAAGAAATATCTAAAGTGTGCCTCTTGTTTCTTTTTTCCACTGCAGATTTGTAAGCGTCGCTACTCAATAGTTCCGGTGTATTCCGAGAACGCCCCAAAGAGACTTCCATGCCATGAGTTCTTATTGGGATTGCTAATGAGAGCATTACGTTTCATGAGTTTGATTCTTCCTTGGCTCTTGGTGATTCCTTTCAACGCATATTGCTTTTCTTTTCTTCCTTGGGACATGGAAAGTGTTTTTCTCAACCATAGAGTTTTTGAACTGCCCTTGAAATTTCCTGGTCTGTTTTACACTGCTAAGGTAGTGTTTTCCATCACACATCTGGTTGTTCTAAGGTTGATGCTCGAAGAGCTTATAAGGATACACCCCGAGTTGTTACGTGGTGTGATCATCTTAGAGAATGGTCTAAGACAGAGAGATGTTACTGGAATTTTGCTGGTGGTAGGGAAGTATTTGCATATTCTGTGTGATTGGTGGCATGATCAGCTCTTACACTTACCATTTTTCCGTGTCTTTCAAAGGGGACATCTTGCACTAGCTTTTGTTCCTCGAAACACGCCGCTACAAGAATTTGGAGCCATCAGGAGTTTTTTTTTCCTTTTGAATGATAACACTTTTGCTGTAAGTCTTAGCTCTCTTTATTTCTTGTTGTCTTAGCATTCATGATTAACATTAATGTTGAATAACAGATTCTTGGTTTTTTTCTTCTTCTTAGGTTCTTGCCATCAACATCTATTGGTCTTTCCTCGAGGTTCTCTTACCATTTTCGATTGGCCGAGTTGTCTTATTTCTCCTACGTTGTTTCCCACACCGTTGGATGGCGGAAAATGCTTCTGAGATAGCTGTTGGAGAAATGGTTGTGTTCTCAGTTTTATTGGCTTACCTTGGAAGTGTCCTTAATCAGCTGCCACGAAACACATTTCTAACAAGAGTCAGATGGTTTTCACCATCAGTAAAGGATACATTCGTCTTGTGTTTTAAACTCGGTGTTCTTCCTTGGATACTTGGTTGCTGGCTAGATTTCTGCGCTTTACCTGTATCAGGAACGACACTTTCTCACAGGCTTGCGGTTCCTTCAGACTATCCACTCATGGTTGCCGTACATTGGCAAATAGGACTATTCTACTTGGTAGTTGCTTTACGTTTCATGGAGCTTATCCAAAAGGTAACATTTGAATTTTTGTTTCATCCTCGCGCATCATCAGATGTATTCGTGTCTTCTTCTTACTTTTGACAGATGGTTCAGAAAAAAGCCTTTTGGTATCTGCTAGATGTCACACAACCAAACTACAAAATCACCAAACTGCATCTTGGTCCCATTCTCTTGGCGTTGGCTTTCCACGGGGCAGTAGTGGTGATTGTGCTTCACTTACCAATAAAGGCGATCACTCTCATCAGCCAATCCTTTTTCCCTCTCCAGTTTGGGTAAGCTCTGCCGGATCTTACCACATAATGTTTATAATTTCTCGATTTCTTGAACAAATGTATTAAAAACGCATAGGGACTACGAGGATGAGCTTGTGGTTGGCTTACTCTGTGCTTGTATCTGCGCTTATATGTGCATAATTAGATTCGGTCCCAGGTGGTTAGCCAGTTTTATTGCACCATCCATCAAACCCATAGTTCACAAGTGGGTTATCACTGTCAGTTTTTGGCTCAAGTTGAGCGATTTCTTGCTTGGAGTGCCAAGAAAAGACCGTGCAAATCATAATGCGAGACCACTGCTTCGAGCGTTTGGCATAGCTGAAGGCTCTATGGTCAGTTTGTATGGATCTCAGAGCGATACCACTTGTGAAGAGGATACAAATAACCAAAGAGATAAAAGGTAACAGATAACATATGCATATAAACAAAGATTATTCTGGTGCAAATATATAAATTCTGAAGTTTCAGGTTTACGCTGAGGATTGGAGTGATGTTGGTTCTAGCTGCTTTGAGTATGTTTCTTGTTAGTACAACCTTCATGGCTTTACCAATTCTGGTGGGAAGGACGTTCTTCAACTCCATCTCTTTCTTCATGCTAAGTTTCGGACTCAAGCACGACGGTTTGTACTTTCTTTATCTTGCTTCATGCACCTTTCTTCTTTGAATTATGCTTCTAATGTTATAAAAGCGTCTCCTTGTAAATCAATCTTTTTAGATCTTTTTGCTTTCTGGATTGGACTTTGTATCCTGCGAGGAGTCTATACCACCACCTGCTTCATCTATGATCATATGGTGACGGGAAGAACCGATTTGCTTCGTAACCATGTCCTGATGTTCATACGGAATGTCTTGTTATTCTCCATATGGGTAAGAAATCTAAAAATTATTTCCCTGAAAACGTCTGAATATTATGATTTCTGAATCATCTTTTGCTGTGCACAGATCTCTGTCATACCAGTATTGCTTGGTCTCCTTATTGACCTTATGATCATCATCCCGTCACAAGTTCGACTAGACGAATCCCCAGTATATATCTTGGTCCACGATTGGTTGATCGGTGTAGTTGTCCTTCACATCTGGATCTTTCTGGTAAGAAGCATTGTCCATCATTCTTGCTTCAGTCAAGAACTCACATTTTTCTTCCGGGACAAGTAACTGCTTTCTTCTCTCGCAGACTATGTTCACACGGATTAACTGTTTCACGACTGTGGCGTGGCGGGAAAAGCTTCAGAGGATCAGAATCGTTGGGATCAACCGTCTTCCCTATATGTGGCTGATTCGAGATGTTATTGGTTCGATCATAGTGTCCCTTTTATCCACTCTCTGCGTTCCCTACGTGTTGGGGAACTCTCTGTTCCCAATTCTTGGATTTTCCGGTGCAGTCAACTTGGCCGCCGGGCGGTTCATTTGGCCGGCTTTCCCAGCCTTGATCGTCATATGGTTTAGTGCCAAGCTCACTCGTCATCTTATCATTTACCTTCACCGAGTGGAATTTGATAACCGATACAAGGTGGGAGAGAGGCTGGTCGATTTCACTGAAGAGTGAAGATAACCAATAACAACGACCAAAAAAACCAATGGTTATTAGTAGAGAATAGTTTTCTAGTACAAGTATATATATGGTTTCATGTGTTATATCTCTTAATCTATATAATCTATGAAATGCAAACATCTTAAGACGATGACTAGGATTCGAAAGTGCATACAGAGGTTTTGGAACTTTTGTATTGATTGATATTTAAGAAATTATCAAGAATGAGTCTTTAGGGCGTTTGAAGTTTCATAAGTATGATAATGGATGTTGCACTTGGGTAGATTGCCTAGTTGTGATATGCAACTTATAAGAATGATTAGTTTCAACATGTGTGATGTACGTTTTTATTCTCAACAACACAATGTACAACATAAATGTAGCCAAACTTGAAACTGGAATTGGAATACTATTGTTTGGTGCTAATGAGAAAGTGAGCTTTAGAATCTATAACAAAAAACTTGTTACCAAGTAAATCCTACAATTTTATGGTGGTCACTGTCATTTAGACACTTGCCTCATCTGTTTTTGCTTCTTCTCAACTCTTAAAGAAAGGATGGTCGAGAGCTTCGTTTGCCGTGAGACGCTCGTATGGCTCATATTTCAGTAAACCATACAATAGATCCGCAAATCTAGATCTTGTACTGTCTACATGTTTCGATACCATATCCTGCAAGATTTGTTAACAGTTTCTACTTCAGATTACGGCATATCAAAACAAAGATATATTATTAGACACTATAAACTAATTAATGATGCTTCACCTTGAGACGATCAAGTCTTTTTACAGCCCTAATACTCTCTCTAGAGTTGGCTCCTTCAGGCCAATTCAGCCTACACCCTCTCCTGAAATATTTCTCAGCACCGCGGCTGCAAAAATAAAATGACCGTACAAGCAATGAGCATTTATATCTCTGTGGAGTTTTGTGTACCCAAAAGTTTGCGGAAATAGAAAAGTAACCTGGCTTTTCGGGTCATATGTTCTGGCAAAGGTCCCAATGCCCTCTCCATCATAGCTAGATGTTCAAGGTTATCATGGGTCTGAAAGAGAGCCTCACCCTAATGTACAGTTTAAGAATGTTTACAGTAGTAAAGAAAACAACTCAAAACACGGAGATAATAATTCATACAACAAGCTGAAAGAGACTATACCGTGCATAGTTCAAACAGTATACAACCTATACTCCATAAGTCACACTGGTAACTCCATCCTAGACCTGCAATGATATGCCACTGGTTAGTTAACAAGGAAACATATTATGTTCATTCGTTGGTAAGTGTCAGCTATGGAATCAACAAGCATGTATGACGAGCAGACAACTGATTCACCAACCTAAAATGACCTCAGGGGACCTGTAATGCCTTGTTTGGACAATGGAGTGATGAATCCGGTTATCACAAACAGTACTGCCAAAATCAATCAGTTTAATGGCGCTTGACTTTGGTAAGCACCTGAAATGTGTCTCATTTGAAGCACCCCTCTGTTTATAAAAAATCAAACAGCAAGTTATCGAAAGAGCAAACTCTTGAAACAAAGTTTTTTTTCCCCAAAATATTAGCTCAACGTTACTACAGAGGCTATACCCAAACCAACCTTAACCTAAATCAGTTCTACATACCTTATTGTCAGGAAGCCTTACATTTTCCGAAGACACCAAAAGAATGTTCTCAGGCTTGAGGTCGGTGTGAACTAATTGTAACTCGTGCATATCTATAGATAAAAGAAAAAAGATGTTAAGTTGTTAAGAACAGAGAGGTATTAGCTACAACTGCTAAACAGAGACAGAAAGAAATAATGATGACAACCAAAATAACAGACAAAAAGGAACTATTCACAGACATGCTACAGATTCCAAAAGCTGGCATCCAAAATCTCGAACAAGAGCCAGAGGAAATGCTGAGTATTTATTTCTCTTTAGAAAGTCAAACAAACTTGGCCCAAGCTTCTCGAACACCTAGTAACACCATTATAATTCATTCAAGGAAGGTTTTGTTTAGTTCCAAACGTCATCAACAAAATCCACATGGATAAACTAACTACACAAACACTATAAATGGAATTGGATTTCTGAACATGGCATTCATCCACTTCTAACAATAACAAACCTCACAGGTCACTGAACATATAATCAATTAAATATTAGAGATGCATATCAATGGCGGTAGCAATCAATGAAACTTCATTGGAATACTTACGATGCAAATATGATTCCGGTAATCAAACCAATCCTTCATCTGTACACATCTGCAAGGACAACGCAGAGATGAAGAAACTGAGCAATGATATACACCTCTTCAGGAAACCATGTGACTTGCCATGAGCTAAAATGTAGAAGATAGATAAATACCGTGTGCGGCCTTTATCACTCTTAACAAGTTTTTGAAGTACATCAATTTCAATCATTGCTGCATCCCGGTATTTCTTAATGCTTCGAATAATCTTTATAGCCACATATTCTTTAGTTTCACGATCCCAACATTCCAAAACCCGACCAAATGTGCCTACAACACCAGCAAGTTCACTGAAATGGCACGATTTGATTCACATAAACAGTTTTATCTCGAACACACCATGCCACTTGACAGCTAACCTTCACCCATCTTGCTTAGTATTTTATCTGACAGAAGAAAACACAAATTGGAATATGTTAATCAATTAAAAGTGTTCAGCAAGGATTCCTAGCTGAAAAAGATCATTCATGAGGCAATACAGCAACCAACGAGTACACTAGTCACAATGCACATATAAGAGCATGTAAATCTCTTAGAGGCAACATAACTAAATATCTTAATTCTCACAGAATAGAAAGTTAACAACTTTATCCATGAACTTATTATAAACTCACATCTAGGAGTGAGATTTTCCCTCAAACTGAAAACATAATGACCGTCACGATCATCTTCCCTTAATGGTGGTGACAAAACCCTCCCATCGCTTCCATGTCCTTTAATCACAGCCCTTTTAGCCTATCCCCAAAAGTCAAAAATTGAATGTCAGTGAGAAAAAAAAAACATAAATGCTTGGTCTTTTCTCCACATTAGAACCCTAATCCTAATTTGCAAATGTCAAAAATCAATAAAAAGAAAAAGAAGAAGAGCAGAGCAACTTCAGGTTCAGCTGGGGCCTCGTCCCAGGTCATACGAGGACGTTTTCTGACTCGTTCTTTATCCATATTTTCGAATCCGTTAGCTATCATCACCGACGCGGAGAATCGATCACCGACATATCCAGAACGGATTCTGATGCTAATCTGCAGCTAAAGAGGACAAAATCTTCTAGAAACTCTTTATGTAGAGAGAAAACAAAACTCTATAGAAATAGTACAAGGCGAAGAACAGGGAATGGTGAAAACAGAGGGGGATTAGGGTTTGGAACTAGAGAGAAAGTGAGTCTTAAATCTCCCAATTTTACCAGCCAAATCCCTTCGGGTCGAATCGCGACATCCACCAATTGCATTTTGGCACTTTTCCTTCTACACGATGACCCGGAATTTTTGCTCACGCCCACCCGGCCCAATCAAATCAGTTGAGATCTGTTATTATAATCTCGGCCCAAGAAAGTCCAATAGGTAGAAATCATCTTGACGCTATTACCACGACATGCAATCTTATGATTTTTGAACATGCCAACACCATCGAGGAGACGACCACATACATATAAGTATAAAAATGCTCTTTGATGCACATCCAGCACTTCAAAAAGTGTATTCTTTTTTTTTTTCACGATTATTAATCTCAACAAAAACTGAAATGATTATGTATCAAACACATACTATAGTATTTCTTGTTTTATCAATGTAATTATTCTTAGAATGATAATTTTGTTTTCGTCACAGACTCACAATTATGAGATACTTAATCCATTTGTATATTATCGTTGTTCGTATTGTTTTCAACAAGAGTATTAATCATGTAAGGTCAGGTCTCAATCAATATAATAAAAACGAAAAATACGTCAAGATTTGACTTTTGAGATTTTCAATATTTCAACTCCATAGCTAAGTATTAAATAAATTTCAGTAAGAAAAAAAAAGAACCTTATCTTCTAGCTAGTTGCATTGCAGATCTCGATTATCATTATTCCTGATGTCACATTAAATACACATAGCGACGCACGTAAATAGAGGTCAAAGTCGATGAATCATTCTGCAAAACAAAACAAAACAAAACAAAACAAAACAAAAAAAAGTTGTAAAGAGTACTACATTTTTTTATTTTTTTTACAACCTCAAAGATTAAACGCAAATTGGTAATACACTGAGATAGTATTTGTTAACTTTCGAATGGTTAATGTTAAGCAGTGTTGTTAGCAGTAACACTAATTACCAATCAAATATATATATATATATATATATATATATATATTTTGCAAAAATTATTAAGGAAAGCAAAATCTTGGTGAAAGTCAACACAAATTTTCGGTCACCACTTTCTTCATCATCTTCACACCTCCTTGTAATTTTTAAAAGTTAAAACAAGACCCTAATATAAATGAAAGAGAGGGAGAGAAATTATTAAGAGACAACTAATAAGATTGAAGAAGAAGGAAAAAAAGAATGTCGACGACGACTTCAGAGGCGAGATCGCCGCTTCCGTTATTGTTAAGAAGAGGAAGGTCTTCGACGGCGATGGAAGAAAGATCGCCGTTATCTGTACCGCAATACAGAAGAAGGTCGAGCAAAGATGTGAGGAACATAACGTCCGTTTCGAGTAGTCTCTTGCCTGCGTTTGGAACTGTCATCGAAGAAGATAATTCTTCTTCCAAACCTTACATCGTTCTTCACTATGATCGACGTTACAGGTTCTTTCAATTTCTCATTCACTAATTAACAAAAAAAAAAAGAGGTAAAAATGATTTACAGATACAAAAAGTTAACCTTAATTCTGTTAGTCCAATGATATGTATAAATATAATGAATGATACGTGGCAGATTGTGGGAATTGTTTTTGGTGATATTGGTGGGGTATTCGGCGTGGGCATCTGTGTTCGAGTTGGCTTTCCAAAGAGCTGCTGAAGGAGCTTTAATGACCGTTGATCTCGTCGTTGACTTTTTCTTCGCCGTTGATATCGTCCTCACATTTTTCGTTTCATACTTGGATAAATCTACGTACCTCGTTGTCGACGACCACAAGCTCATCGCCAACCGGTATTAATATCTTTTCTTTTTTTAACATTAGGAATGAATTACTACAAAGAAATGAGATATAAATATAAAAATGTGTGCATGATAGGTATTTGAAGAGCGTGGCTTTTGTGATGGACGTGGCATCAACTTTACCGATTCAATTCATTTATAAGACAATCACCGGAACTATCGGACGAGGCCAAGCTTTTGGCTTCCTTAATTTGCTCCGCCTCTGGCGTCTCCGCCGTGTTACTGAACTCTTTAAAAGGTTTCTTCTTTACTACTACTCTCTATATTTTTATACATCCACATTTAATTCTTCATATTTTTTTTGTTACAGGCTAGAGAAAGACCCAAATTTCAACTACTTCCTCATCAGACTCATTAAACTTCTTTGTGTAAGTTCCGTGATTTTCTTATTTAGTTATCAGTATCTAAATACAGTTGTTATAAGTCAGTAATTTGATTACTTGTCTATTAAAATAATGATTCAGGTAACGATATTTTGGATACATTTGGCGGGTTGTATATTATACTGGATAGCCTATAATTACCCAAGGCCTACAGATACATGGATAGGATCACAAATCGAGGATTTCAAGGAGAGAAGTATCTGGCTAGGCTATACTTACTCAATGTACTGGTCCATTGTCACACTCACTACCGTTGGTTATGGCGATCTTCACGCCGTTAATAGCCGTGAGAAGACGTTCAACATGTTCTACATGCTTTTCAACATTGGTCTCACCGCTTATATCATTGGTAACATGACCAATCTTGTTGTCCAAGGCGCTCTTCGTACATTCGCTATGGTAACTAAACATTCGTTTGCTTTAAACCTAAGAATCCGTACTATACTTATTTGTCTTTCTTGTTGTTGGACAGAGGAGTGCGATCAATCATATCTTGCGGTATACGAGCAAGAACAGGTTACCGGATACAATGAGGGAGCAAATGCTTTCACATATGCAGCTCAAGTTCAAGACTGCGGAGTTAAGGCAAGAAGAGGTTCTTCAAGACTTACCTAAGGCCATAAGATCAAGCATTAACCAACATCTATTCCGTTCCACCATCGAGAATGCTTATCTTTTTAAAGGATTTCCTGATGGCCTCATCGTCCAGCTGGTAAATCCATGAATCAATAATTCCATTTCTTTTTGTTCCTTGTTAAACAAGACATTTATTCATTGTTTCTTGTTGTTGTTATAGGTTTCGCAAATAAACGCAGAGTATTTTCCGCCTAAAATGGAGATAATCTTGCAGAATGAGATTCCAACGGACTTCTACATAATTGTATCTGGAGGAGTGGTATGATTGATCATATCTTTTTCCTCTACCTACTCAAGATTTATGATATTTGATTTCAACTGATAAAAAGAATATTTGGAATCATAGGATATAATTGCATCCAAGGGTGTGAGTGAACAGGTAAAAACTCTAATTCATTTTAGTCAAAATATATAAATATATATATATGTATATATATATGTATATTCTAGAAGATTTAATGAAGAGGTTGTTTATGAAATGGTGAAGGTATTGGCAAAGTTAGGTCCAGAAAGTATGGCAGGAGAGATAGGAGTAGTGTTCAACATTCCTCAGCCTTTCACTGTGAGGACACGTCGACTTTCACAAGTTATCAGAATCAGTCATAATCTGTTCAAAGAAATGGTTCAGTCTGATAAAGACGTTGACGCCAAAATGATCATCTCCAATTTAATGACTGTAAGTTGAGATTCACCAAACTGCAATCATTTATAACATCAACAATGCTTTGTATTGTAAGTTGTAACACTTATAATTAATTTTTTTCTTTTCTTTTTCAGTATCTCAAGGGATTGAATGATGACTTGAAGAAAGAAATTCCTTTTCTTATAGATTTATTAGCTGACGCAGATGCTCAGGTATATATACGTTTTTTCATCAAGCCTATGAACAACAAGTGCATAGTCCTCTCGTCACGATTATCAAGTACTGATTTTGAGATGACACGGCATTATTTTGTGACAGGAAACAGTTCAGACAGAGGAAACAACACAAAGTAACAATGAGGAGATTGTTACGGCCGTCTCAAGAGATGAAAATGAAAAGAGTAAGAAGCACAATTCTTGTAGATTTTGAAAAATACGTTTAAAAAAAATATAACCCTTGTTTTGATGTTTTAAATGTAGAAGAGGAGAGAATTAGAGAGGGAGTCCCAAAAAGAGTGATAATTCATGGACAACCTCCTAATGAAGATGGTGATTCCAACGGTAGACTTATCATTTTGCCTGATTCTATCCAACTTCTGTACGACGTAGCTGGTCAGTTTCAATATTATCATGATTAAAACATTTTGACATTATAGTTCTATACTTTATCGATATGTTTATTTTCGAACTTATTTTGATAATTCTGATTATGAAATTGGAAAACTTTGGTGGATGCAGAGAATAAGTTGGGGAAACGAGGAAGCACGATTACGATGGCAGACGGTGCACATGTTGAACAACTTGATGCTCTTCGAGAAAACGATCATTTATATATTTTCTAATTCATTTTCATATATTACAATACTCACTTCCCACAGAAATAATAATCTGGAAAAAAACAATACTAAAGAAACAAACACATTATTTCATATTTTACGCTGCATTTTACATTAAAGTTTGATTTGTCCCTTCGCCAACAAAAAATATTATATCTGAAAAGAAACTTAGTTCGAGCTCTGATAACACACAAGAAAAAAGTAACCATACATAATGGAATTTGCTAAAGACTTTTGATCATTCCTTTAAGAAGAACAAAAAAGTGGAGACTATTGTCTAAAGTACATCTTCAAAATGAAGTGAAACTTCTCAAGCTGAAGTATATGCCCTCTCTTCCTTTTCAACAAGAAGAAAACTTCTCAAGCAGCCATAAGAACAATCTTCTTTCCCTTTCTGCTATGCTTTTCTACCGTAAATTCTGAACATGAAGACACAGGAGAGAAACTTTTTGTATAGACTTCTAGAAAACAGAGTATCAGTTCATTTTGAGCTGGATTTGGCGATGGACTTGCACAAGAAACTCCACATACGACGGGCCGCTTGCTGTCCTGTCCTCTACCATATATGACAGAAACAACATTCCTGAAAAAGTACCAAAAATCAGAAGGACAACTCAATTATCTACAAGGTTTTATGAAATCAGCACTACCCCGTAAGCAACATTCCATGTTACAAACTGAAATTTTATCAAACCAATTATTTAATGCTAAGAGTCCCTTTGAAATCCGTCCTAAATTACTCACCTGATGGCTCTCCCTTCTTGCACAATTTTATGCTGCGAAAATAAAACATAAAGAGGTTGGAAGAATTAGGCTGGAAAAGATTCAGTTAGGAGATTAAAAAAAAAGGGACAGGTACTGAATTTTTTTGCTAGATACCTTAGGTAAGAACATCTTTGCCTCCTTATTTCATTCACCGCATCATTAAACTTCTTTGATAACTCATTATCATACTGCTGCAGCACATACTGTAATGAAAACACACGTTATCATTGCAATATGATGAAAGAAACAATCACAACAGCCATATCTTGTTCGTGCAATAAAAAAATAATAACAGACATATATGAAGTTGAGATTACCTGACTAGGAATTTCAGCAGCTGAAGGAACAGAAAATAGTTTCTGCAAAATATCAGAGTTCACTGATTCGCCAACATATAGTAGGCCATCTTCACCATTCTCAAGAAAATAGACTCCCTCATTGCTAAGGTGTTCACTTGACAATGGGATTGGAGGAGGAAGGACTGATCCTTCATTGTCCTGATAGATTAAAAAAGTAAGAATAATCAAATTCACAAACTGCAAATTAAGATTTGAGAGTTGAGAGAGATATTAACTAAAAGTAGCTCAATCATACCTTTGTATCAAGGTCGTGAACAGAAATCATCCTCGGATAAACCAGTGGGATTGCCAAAGGAGTAGAAAGGGAAGATACATAGTTGATCCAAAATGATCGATCATCAATTCTCCCATCAGTCCTTAATCCCACACTCTTGGTCAATGCTGAATGAAAACCGATTCAAAAGGAAATAACATCAAATCAAGTCTATTTTTTATTAGTCTCATGCTTCATGAGAAGCTATATGACCCTGACAAGCCCCATGCAGTATGTTGCATATATAACAGAAACAAACAACAGCAGCGAGTAAGACAACTAGTACTCGTAATTCACACAGAACATATTTCCAAACATCTGAAGGAATAAAGGTATCTAACTTTATTACTTTGTGGTAATTACATGTGGCCTCGAGTATGGTAGGTAACAAATATATTACAATGTTTTCATGGAGGCCACATGTAATTACCACAAAGTTAGCAGAAAAGCAAACCAACAGTCACTTGACATTACTTAAAAGTAAGCACACATAGCAGGTGAACCTGAAGTTGGGTACAATTAGCTTAAAGTAGACAAAAGTCACAAGGAAATACCGAGAGTATATAATGGAAAAAGCTTGAGCGCCTCAGGAAGAATAAGTTGTCCAGATGATGTCACTGTAGCACAAAATTTACGATATGCATAGAGTGCATTAATGCAACTGTTAGTTGCTTGCTCCTTTACCAATGGAAGTGCCTTTGAAGGAATTTCATTAGCCGCTGCATAAAAACCAACACAGATATTGTTACATAATGATAACACGGTTAGCAGTAAAACCAGCTCAGGAAACAGTGACCTACCTTGTTTCAGCATACAAGCAAACTGAGAATCTAAGTCAGCTGCGCGAAACAAATTACTGAGCATGTTCGTACAGGAGAGTGATAATGTGGTAACCCTAATTCTTCTTTCTCCATATATCGTAGTATACAGAAGCGCGCACTGAAAAAAAACACAGAACAAACATAGTATAATGTCATCCTAAATGAGACAAAGTATGAACATTTTTCACAAAGTACATGAATACAATATATACCTGGAAAGCACATTCAGCTCCATCTTGTAGCTTGTCATCATGCTTTAATGTCACCATTACAGCTTTGTCACAGTCAATCTGCATTGGGAATCAACGTTTGTGTTTCAGTAAAAGGAGTGTATACCATAGCGCATCTCCAGGTAAATTTCCAGCAAAAGAATCATGTGTTTTCTGACTGACTAACATTGTGTTAACTTAAACTATAGCAGTTGAAACTTATTTATCCATAAATCTAGACTCAACAACTTTCACAAAGGAACGCATACAGAGATATGTTATCAATAATATTGGCCAGAAATCAACAGTCACACACTATGCTATCCAAGAACTAATTAGTGGGAAAATTTAAGGAGAATCTACCCACCGCTGGTAGATCAATGTCAGTTGGAATGTGTTTGCAGAAATTCCCAGAATATTCTTGCACTTGAATACCCTACAATGATTAGAAATGGTGACTAACAGAAAAATAGCCTTAAGCTGGAGTTTACAGAGTAATGCATGAAGAAAACTCTCCACTGCAAAAAAATACCTGGCTGCATCTGACTCGCATGACAGCCTCAAAACCCTGTGGCCTAGTTATATTCCATTTAAGATCATTGTAAAGCTTGGGAGGATCTGAGAGAGCTGAGAAAGGGTAATAACAATACACCTGGAGAAAATAGTATACAATGGAACGTTTATAGTTTCAAAACCAAGACTCCAATCCCAAGATTAAGACAATTAAATTCACATTATATCAAAAAGGATAATTAGAAAGTAACAATCAGAAAATTAGAAAGTAAAAATCAGATCTTGTTGACAGAAAGGATAAGGAATATTGGAATATACCTGTCCTCCAGTAGTTCTTGGAATGACGGAAATTGAAGCCATGTCAACATAGGCCTGAGTTGTGATAAATATATCTACACAGACCTGATACATTTATGGATGGCTTAGATAGGAACAACATATTGCAATTAAGAGAAAATCATACATTGTAGATTATTGATAAGCAGATGGAAAAACAATCAGTTAATTTCGAACATCTATCCTACTGTTATACCTGATATTCAGCAAATTCAATAGCCATGGTCCTTAGAGTTTTGTCTGCTGGTTGTAATAATTTATGAGCCTCCTGAATTCAAAATTACAAGATGATTTAATATTTTGAAATGAATCCGACAATCTATGAAACAAATAAAAAGAAGCATGATTACCTTTTCACCAGCAGACATATTAGCTCTCCCTTCAGCCTCTCTAGAAGAAAGTGCTCCAACACCAACAGAACACAAAACTAGGGAGAAAATGGTAATCATATCAGTTAGTTATAGATGTATTATAAGAACTGAGAGTTGATGCTTCTAATAAATAAATGATTTTCAATGTGCATAGATGGATTCTAAGTGATTGGAAGCACATGCATCAATATAAACCTAATAGATAAAATACCCAAATAGAGTGAGTAGCATACCTGATTGAAACACCATAAGCTTCCCTCCTTTGCTTTTCATTGCCAAGAAAGCAGCCTAGGAGAAAAATAGTTGTTAGACATGAAAGTCAAACACATGTGGAGACTAGTAGATATTATCCTCGGCATTTTTCCCAAAGAAAGGAAGAATGATTCAGTGGAGATTATCTCAGTACCAAAGCATGCAACGATGATTGAAACCTTTAAACTAGTTGACAAGGCTCTAATGCTTACTAAACAGCGAACTCATGAAATCAAAGAGGCCATCAAATGTTTCCAACTTTTACTTGCACAAACAATTACACATGCAGGCAAAGCATATGCATCTTCAGCAATTACATACCTTAACTGCTGCACCAAAAGCAGATTCAGGAATCTTACTTTCCTGAAACATCGTTGGGATACTATCCAGCAAAAGCTCTAGGTGTTGGCGGCACTGAATTCCAACGGAAAATAAATCACACAAAGAATGGGAAAGAAGTTAGGAGAACAAATCTCAAGAATAGCAGCCAGCTTATATGACATAATGACAAACAAGGGAAAATTAATTAGGCAGTACACAAATAGAAAATAAATGGCCCAGAACTTACCTCAGATAGCTGAACAATGACATCTGTTTCTAACGGTGTATAAACATCTTGCACATCAGGGACAATGAGCATCAATGGCTGCAGATAAGTGAGGAAAATCAAATTCAAAGGATCAATTGAATCCAAGATTCCAGGAAGAAAAAGAGACAGCACCCATTCCAAAAAACAATAGCATCGAAGGGATGCAGTGTTCAACTCTTAATTGGAAATAACTTTCATGGCATCATAAAAAGAATACATATGATTATTTGTGGCAATGCAATAACTGTCAATTCAAGCAACATATACACTTGTAGCAACATGATGACCATCTAGTTATGATCCCGAAATAACAGATCTCTCTTCTTGCATCCAACAATTACAAAAGAAGGAAAAGACTAAAGCAACAAATCACCTGCTGCAGCGCACGTTTCAAATTATAAAAGTGGATTGTTGAGTCAAATGTAGCAATTCCAACAAATGTCCTAGGACCTTCCTGCAAACGCACACAGATTTATTTAACTGTCTGATGATTAGGCAAAGTAAAAAATTTTAAATCATTGGTAACATAACCATACCCTAACGGAAGTTCAGTCTCATTAAAGATGAGCTACATACGCTAACAGGTATGCAACAGAAGCTACTCCTTAAATGATTCATGTATGAATGCCTTAACAAGCAAAAGGGCGTGATGCAAGTAACAAAGGCAAAACAAATACAAACTATCACTAAAGAACCACAAAAAGTTGGAACAGAGGCAGTTACTTAATTTCTAACACCAAAATAGTTAAGTCTACAAAAACATGTAAACCAAATAGATATGCAGAACAGGGTATATATATTATTGACTGTTTCACATAAAACATATATTCACTATAAAACGTTGGAAATGGTGACAAAACTTACAGGAAGGTCTGAAAGGACTTGCTGGATTGCACTGCAAGCAGCAGCAGTAGCACCTGTTTGTATCGCATTCATTGAGACATCAACGAGGAAAAAATAAACTGCTGGCATTGGATCCCGTACCTGTTAGAAAAATAACGATATTAATTTTAATCCATTCCGAGCCTGTCTGATCACTAACTTCTCCAAAAGGACGTTTATATCAATAGTTTAGCTAGAAAGGTAATTTAGATGGTGGTTCACTAGAAAAAAGTACAGTAAGTATAGCCATCATAGTAATAGGTTCTCTTTTTGCAGGAAAACATAAAATTAGAGGACAGAACACTTTGTCAAATACATTGGTAGGTTCCAGAATGCATAAAAGAAAACTGATATCTTATGAAGCAAAACCAGAGAATTTTTATATTTATAACCAGAAAATTTCACAAACTAACCATGTATTCTTTTGTAGCAACAAACTCGACGGTTCCTCTACATAGCTCAGGTCTTTCATCAACATCCCTACGTCTACCATCTGGACCGAGATTACAGTGATAGTCACGGGGAGTCTCATCAGTGTATCCTGTGCAAAAAAAAGTTGATGAGGAAATGAATCACGGAGCATCTACATCATCCGAATCCGAAAAGATTATGACATTGACAATATATAAAGAGCCTCTCATAAACAAAATCATATCACCATTTTTAAAAATCGGGTGAAATCCAGTTACAAAAATGTTAGTCTAGGCTTCTTGCTACGTATATTCAATTACTTCATAACTTGATGCATACTATTGCAGTTACATAGCTATAACTTCAGATTCTGTGGCTTGCATTAACTAAAAACAGTAACATTTACCACAGAAATTACAGATGAACTTCCTTCCTTGGTCAATGAACTTCATGAAAGGGTTTATGTAGCCCTTACAGCGTGAACATCGAACAGGTCCACCCTCACCAAAGTCCACAACCTACACCATAGCATAGGTTAGCGCTACCAAGAATTTATTCTTTGGAAGATGTAAAAGGAAAACTTGTATTTCAAAACACAAAAACGCTTCACAATTACTTGTAAAGATACCGGTATACGCAACAATAAGACCAAAGGAGAATTGCAAATACAAATATGAATAGCATAGAAACCGAAAGTCAAACGCAAATGCAAATGCTTTGTTTAGTTAGGCAAGGCTTACTTGTATAGGCTCTTCAGATGGAGGAGAAAGCGCCAGCGGTTGCACCATCAACGCAAGTTGCATGCCAGATGTAGATAGAAGATCAACTGTACATGGGATCTATTACGAGAAAGGGAAAAAGGTGTCAAGTTCCTAAAAGACAAGGAACACAATGAAACAATATTGAACTACAAAGAAAACACATCCTACCATCAAAAAACTTATGCTTCATTGTTACCTGATTGATTGTGCACCTCATGAAACGGGGACTACAATTTCCCGTGTCCCGAACTATATAATCACTAGTAGCAGGCTTCAAAAAATAGAAGAGGAATTCAGGGGAAGATATAGCAATTCAACAAAACACACATAGAAAAGATATGACATCTCAGACTAATGTCCTGATTGAAATTTGATCAGGCAAACACACCGGGGGAGTATTAGCCTGATTACTCTGGCGAGTTTCAAACACAACTGGGCTGGAGCTTGAACCTGGCCTTGGGATTTGATTTGGATCAATCCTTGAGGGCCCAGGAACAGAGGCACCAGGTTGGCCAATGGCAGAGGGTATGGTAGTCATCGACTGATTTGGTAAAGGACCCATGCCATATCTTGGTGGTTGCATTGAGCCAGGAAAGCCTAGAGGTGGGGCGACCTACCAACATTCAAATTTGAAGACCATCAGAATCTGCCTCGCAAATCAAGTGAAAAGATTTTGCTTAAGAATAAAAAAGAGAGCCACGAGCTAAAGCACCTACATAAGCTGTGGCTTAATTGATTACAAGACAGAACGCCATTTCAACTCTTTCACAGTAAAAATAATACGAAGAAAGGTCAACTAGTATGGTTCCTGTCTAAAAGAATTTAAATACAAATCTCCACTAACTTGTGATTACCTCATGGCATCACATGTGTTCATCATTCTATACATCGGATCACAAAAGTTACATAACAAGAACATAAACCATGACTTTATGTGGACATACCTGCCCTGATGGTGGACCATAAGACAAGCCTGCTACTGCTGGCCTGCCATGGGGGGCCCCAGGAAAGGTTGCTGGTGGAGGCATTGAAGGGGGAGTAGATGGAGTTAGTGGTGAATTTCCAGAAAGAGGATGCATACCAAGTGGCTGTGGAGGAGCTCGAGCGTAAGGTGCTGCGGGAGGCTGTGCATATAGTGACTGTGGAGTTGGAACAGGAGCACCAGGGAACTGGTTTCCCCTCGGAAATCCATTACTGACTGGACCACCAAGCATGCCTGAAGGAGGAGGCATAGACATGCCAGGTCCAACAGGTGGAGGTGAACCAAATGACATTGGCCGCGCTCCTGGAGGAGGACCTGCAGGAAAACCACTAGAAGAGGTGACAGGCTGCCCCACTGGTCCTCCAGGCATTGACGGTCTAGAGCCAAACGGTGGCTGACTAGAAGGTGGACCAGAGGGTCTGTTCAAGGGTACATTTGATGGAAACCCAGCTGGCTGTGATACCGGAGGGGGACCACCTGGTCTCACCATCCCAGCAGGAGGTCCAGGCCGGGACATTGGTGAAGGGCCACGTTGTGGAACTCCATAAGAAGGGGATTGCTGAGGGAAAGGTTGTGGTGATTGACCAAAAGGAGGAGGTGGTCTAGGACCTGAGCCAGGCATCATTGGAGGTGGTCGATTCAAGCTCAAGTTCTGCATATTGCCTGCTAAAGCATTTGAGTTCCCTTGTGAACCCGGGTAGAAATTTGGTGGCCCGGAATTTTGCTGGTTGTTGGGTCTAGGTGCCCCTGGAGGCATAGGAGCAACCATGCTTGGAATTCAAATACTAAACCCTCTTCACCAATCTAAAGATTCCAGTATGTTGCCAAAAATCTACAAATCCAAATTATCAATCAGCAAATGCAAACAGTTAAAGAAGATGAAGCGACAAGAGAGGCACACAGCAA